>JAHWFO010104889.1:71286-88388 GCA_023313115.1 Rhysida immarginata
TTTATCTAATTGATATAAGTTTAGGACCAATGGGGGGGGGGGGGGCTATAGCCCCTGTAGCCACCCCTTTAAATCCGCCACGGTATGCAAATCGTATTTACTAAACCGTAGGAGATAAACAAAAAAAGCAATTACAAACTTGTTCAGCATCAAATAAGCAATAAAACAAAAAAAAATTCAAAATCCGATGAACGGATCACCCAAAAATTTCATTGCAATCTCTGCAACAATGGCAATAATGGCACATGTAATGGTATCGTTGTAAATGTAATGGCGTCGTCGAAATGCCGTGCAGAATTATGTTATGGTGCAGGTGGAGTCACGTTGAACACCTTCTGGATTGACTGTAAAGAGTTAATTTTTTACACTTGACTGCTTGCAAGCAACAAACAATACAAGAGCCGATTGTCCAATTGCAGACATTGCAATAAGGTTTTTGGATGATCCGTTCATCGGATTTTGACTTTTTTTATTTTATACGAAACCAGACTTCAATAGCAAATCGCAAAGCAAACAAATCTAAACTCCTAAAACACAGAAGATAAACATCAATAAGGTAACCCCTTAGGGCCTAGATCAGATGTGTCTGGCGCGTCAAACAATAGCGCTAAGGTGAAGTTCGGCAGACAGACCTAAAGCGCGTTTTAAAGTTAAGGCAGTGTCATCTATTCTAAAGTTCAGAACTAAAGTATTGTTATTATGGTAATTGGTTTGGTTTGGTTTGTTTGGTATTAACGTCCTTTTCAACTGCCATGGTCATTTCAGGACGGCGTTATAGGGGCCGCAAATTTTGCCTCGCAAGGGTTCTTTAACGTGCAGCCGGCAAACGACTACACGGGACCAACGGCTTTACTTCCCTTCCGAAGGAAGTGCGTGATCTCAGGATTTACCCCTGAAAAATCTTCGTCGTCCTCGGCCGGGATCGAACCCGCGTACTCGGGCATCAGAGGCGATCACGCAACCTGCTGAGCCACCGAGGCCGATTTATTATGGTAACATTTAAGTTGAATGTCAAGTGATTAGGTTGGTCCCTTCCCAAAATAATGGGCAAACCTATCCAAAAAGGAATAAACAATATGCTATTTATCTCTAATTTATCAAATCGCGATTTGCCTTTATTTTATAAGCCACTGTGAAAACTATGTTGAATAATAAAAATTTTAAGTAATGGCTTAAGATAAGTAGGTTGCAATAACTGAATGAAAATTATTATTATTATTATTATTTTTTTTTTTTTTTTTTATTTTTTTTTTTTTTATTTTTTAGAATTCATTGTAATCCAATACCACAGAATAACACAGAATGGACAGCTTTGCCGTTTCCCATGCTAAGCGATGGTAGTGAACAGACGGTGGCGCCCTCCGATGGATGGGTGGAATCTGCCGGCTGTTTAACCTGCGTTTCTATGGAGCATGCTACGACTTTTTCTAGATTTTTAATTATTTCTCGGTCTGTAATTAACGGAAACCGCCAAGATCACATGGAAGCTTGAAATGAATGACATGTAAGTCTATCGGCGTCAAGAAAAAAAAATTTCTACGGAGGAAAAATAGATATTCGTCAAATTAAATGCTTGAGTAAGGCGTGGTTTCCACATCACCGGAATCACGCCAGAACGGAACCCTAACGGAAAATTTTTATGACGTCACTTCCTTTCCATTCCGTTTTTGATCACCAGAATTTCGATGGAAAGTTTGTTGAGCTGTGTTGAAGAAAAATTCCCATTCCGTTTCGCCATAGACGGA
This sequence comes from Rhysida immarginata, assembly GCA_023313115.1. Taxonomy (NCBI): domain Eukaryota; kingdom Metazoa; phylum Arthropoda; class Chilopoda; order Scolopendromorpha; family Scolopendridae; genus Rhysida; species Rhysida immarginata. The sequence goes on from JAHWFO010104889.1 coordinate 73,032, forward strand.
AAATCAATCAGAAGGCAGCATCGCCATGACGTCATCGCGTCGGCTTCGCTGCTGTCGGTCTGGCGCCACGCCGCCATTACTGATTCTATCGAATCGAGTCTGCAATCTCTCCACTTTCCTTGGCGAACTCCGAAGAATATGTCTAAAAATGAAAAGAATATTGAAAAGAAGCTGCTTCGCATTCACCTGGATGAGTTTCCAGGAGAAAAAATTTCATAAAAGTATATCTTCAATGTGATTTGTTTATAAATACCAAAGTTTTGATGTTAATCTTAAGTGTATTGATGTAGTACAGTGTAGTACAGGGTACTACATTTTCCCAATGTAGTACCCTCGAAAATTTTTTTTTTCTTTTTCCTTCCTGAATTCATTTTAACATGTACAGAAGTCAGTAATCCGTTTTGTAATCATAATCTCAATTTTCCAATTTGCTACTATTATTATTTCATAAAATGAAAAGTTACAATTTTATTTACGAGGGGCGATTGATAAATAAAGTCTCCATGGCTGTAACTTTTTTATTTGTTAACCGATTTTCAAAATTCTTTTTGTATCTTATACTCAGATTTGTCCTCTATGTAATGCACTATTCACTTTTCGACATAGTCCCCATCCCTTTCCACGCATTGTGCCAACGCGTGACTAGTTAGGTGAACCCGTCGGAGAGGAATTCCGGAGTTGTTGTCGACACCAGGATTGAATGGCAGCTTTGGACCCTTTTCTGGAGTGCGATAACGTCCGCCCGCACACGAGTCACCACACACCAGAGGCGTTGCAGCGCCTACAGCTTAAAGATGAAAAATTGCAGTTCAAAAATGAAAGACCTTGCACATTGCGACTTTCACCACTTCCCAAAGAAGAAAGAGCCCCTTAAGGGACATGAGTTGGTTCTGAAACATGAGGTAAAAACAGTAAATTTAAAATTCATTATTAAATTTATTTTTCGTTCTTCATTTTAATTTCAATAAATAAAGAAGTTAATTTTAAGCCTGTATATGAATTTGTTTCATGTATACAATGAAAATAAAAACATTTAAGACTTTCAAACTGACCCGTTTCTTAGATATTATTAAATAAAAAAGTTAATTTTTGATTTAACATATCTTTTGTAAAAGTGTATTCAGAATTTTTGTATGTTTATAAAGAAATTGAAAGCTTTTACTCGTGATGTTTGTTATAATTGTATAACTAAAAAAAATTTTCAGTTTCTTATGTTCATTACACTAAAAAACATTATCAGGGTTTTTGTGTCTCGTCCTTCTCTCATATACTTCTGTTCATTAAATGAAAAATGAAAAGTTATCTTTTAAACCCTCACATTATTAAAGAAACTGAATTCTTTAATATGAATTCAAATTAAATAGTAATTCGTTTCCCATGGAGTTTAAAATGAAATGTAAATTAATTATAATCAACTGTCAGTTTTTTATGAATTTTGTTTTTTGTTATAGTATCTTATAAATCCGAATCTGCTTTTAGATTTTTCTGTCACATCACGTTTCCAAGTTATGCACATAGAGTCTGCAATGTTAAAGTAAGGGGTGTGAAGAGAAGCGGCTGCAATGTTAAAGTACCCATATTTTTGGGCCACAAGAAATTTTATCATGCTCCAAACCCTGAATAATTTGAAGTGTTTCATTGAAAAACAAGAAATCTGTGGGTGATAGAAAAAAACTGAGTTCACATAGTGTTTCAGCTCAAAAATAAGTAAAGAGAGAAATGAAGCATTTTTTACCACCCTTACTCTCAAAATAAAAGTTTAAGTTTCATCACTTAGAAGAAACAATCTTATTGGCAAACCAATTCTGACGTCACAAATTGCTCCACGCAAACAAAATTTCATATACATGCAGGTAAAATGAACCTATTTAAATTATTTGGGGGGGGGGGGGGAACCCCCCCAAAATGGGAAAGAAAAAATTGTTAAAATGTGTTGTCATCAGGAGCAAACCTGTGTGTAAAATTTAAGAGCAAATGGAAAAGCGGAAGTGCTTCAAAATTCGACTGAAAGGTTCCGTACCATCTCACAAGATCCAAGAGCGAGTTAATGGCTGTGGTCAAAAACCCTCACTGGTGAGAGAATAATGACGTAATTTCTCACTGGGCTAACCGTCTTTTTCTCGGTGAGGACGGTTAGACTAACCGGTTAGGCATAGCAGCGCTAACTGGCGTTTTTGACCGCGTTAAAATGACGTCACAGTTTTCTCACCGGGATTTCTGACCGACCAAGCACTAACTCTTCTCACCAGTGAGAGTTTTTGACCTTAGCCAATATAAGGGTGGTAATAAAAAAAAAAAAAAAGCATAATAATCAGCTCTTAAAGTTAAAAAAGTTTTTAAAAAGTTATCTTTTGTTGGCCTGTGCTATCACAAATATGAGTGAGATTTTTAATGTTTACACATACAGAAAAGGGAACTCAATTTTCTATACTTTATACTGCGTCGATACTTTTTTGCAGAAAAATAATACAATTAACAGAAACTGTATTAACTGGAAAAAGAAATGTGTGCAGTATGCATGTTACATATGTTTAGTGGCCTTCGATATTAAAAAAAAATATTCGAACAGGAGGAAACGTCATTGTTGTTGTGTACATCGAAACTGAAAGATCTCGAAGTTAGATTATGTTGTTGTCTAGAGTTTTTAGACGCATTGATCATGAACGAGCAGGCTGTCCTTTTAAGATATAATGCTTTGTTGATCAAGAATGATCGCGCTCGATCGCAGGGAGTTTGCAGAAGCAGCCATCATCGCTTTCATAGCCCAACCAACGAAAAGTGGTTTTCATTCTGCACATAATTCGCAGACGCCATTTCGTGATGGATCAGGGCATGATCACTTAATTCACGAAACTGATGGTATAGCATCAAAAACGGCATCATCGAGTTGAGCCTTTCGTATTTGAATATTAAAAATAGTTTTTTTGTAATTAAATCAAGTGTGTAGTTAAGAGTAAACAGTTTATGGAAATATACCTCGTGCATTATAAGTTTACTTGCTTCTTATTTAATTTTAATGAATTTTATAGACTAATCGTAATTAGTACAAAACTAATGTTATTAAATGTACGACTGGAACTGTCCGTGAATTGCGTTAGTTTCGTGAGAACTAAGTTCACGGACGCCATTTCGTGTTCCCATGCGACATTATATTGCAACATAATAGTTTTGATATAAGGCTTCATGGTCAGAATTTGGTAAAATAGTTCCTATGTTTAAGAAAACTTTTCAGGCATGTTTTCACAGAAGTCTGTTTAAATTTCGTTTTGTGCATGGCATACTTTAGAGAAGCGTGATTGGCTAGATAGTTGTTCACTCTCTCCCCTCCTTATACCGCCATTTCATGAATGTTACATCTATTCTGCTTTTCCATGGCTCTATCCACCATTTGATGGCAAGACCACATGGGCTAAATCAGACAAGGATAATTGCTTTACAAATCTGTCGTTGTCTTTAGATAGTAAAAATTTACTATATAATACATGTGATTATTATTTGTACTCCTCTTTACAGGTGGAACCTATATGTTATGACATTAGTGTTCCACCAGGAATTTATGAAGGTTCCACTTTAATTATCTGGAATTATCCATGTAATACTTGTTTTCTACGTAGTGTGTATTACACATACTGTGCTTACTATCTTTTGAAATTGTGATTTTAGGTTCTGATGTGTAGACTTGGCTTGGTTATAAAAATAAAAAAAAGTACATGTGTAGCCCAATTAATTGCAGCAATTTTTAGGGTTTTAGCATCATCTGTAACGACGGTACAGATGTATGTAACATGTATGTCACACGCCATAAGTTTTGAAAGGATTGACCTAGAGGCTTGAAATTTTCTACACACGTAGACCCTATACAGAGAACGGTGCGAAAAATATAGCGAATCCTCTTGGGTGGCCCGGGCCCAACAGGGTGCCACTTGTATGAATTTCATGGTTCCTTTTTTATCTTTTGAACAAAGAGGGCAAAAATCCTGAAATTTTGTAAATTTGTAGTGCGGTTCTAAAAAAATAAAACCAATATACAAGAAAAGTGACATAAGCCTCTAGGGCCCCGCCGGAGGTCCCGAGGCCCCAAATACAATTGAAGCTATAACATTTGAACGGAACGACCTAGGAATCTGAAATTTTGTATATTTATAGTGTGGTACTAAAAAATATAGCAAACATACAATAAATGTGATGTAGGCCTATGGGGCCCATCAGAAGACTCCGAAGCCTCAAATACAAATCAAGATATAACTTTTGAACGGAAAGGTCTAGAAACCTGATATTTTTAGTTTGTTACTAAAAAATATAGCCAATAAAGAAGGAAGCTGTTATAAGCCTCTAGAACCCCGCCAGGGGCCTCGAGGCACCAAATACAATAGAAGCTGTAACATTTGAACCGAAAGGCCTAGGAACCTGAAATTTTGTATATTCATAGTGTGGTACTAAAAAAATATTGCAAATATACAAAAAAGTAACACAGGCCCCTGCAGAGCCCCACAGGCCCCAAACACAAGCAGAGCTACAACTTTTAAACAAAAAGATCTAGAAATCTGAAATTTTGTTTACTTACAGAAAATTACTTAAAAATTTAGCTAATATACACGAAAAACTGGTATAAGGCTCTTAGGTCTCCACAGGGGGCCCTGAAGCCCAAATCACAAACAAGCTCTGACATTTGAATAAAAAGGCTTAAGAACTTGAAGTTTTATATTTTTACAGTGCGTTACTTAAAAATTATAGATAATATACCGAGCGGTATTGGCATCGGGGCCCCTGGCGGCCTCAAATACAATTGAAGCTATAAAATTTGAACGAAAGGCCTACAGTCCTCATAGTAAGGTATTTAAAAATTTAGCTAATCTATATTAAAAATTATATAAGTCTCTTGGCAGGGGCCTTGCGGCCTCAATCTCAAATCAAGTTCTAAATTTAAAATCAGAAGTCCAGAAACCTGAAATGTTTTATATTTATAATGTGTTGATTAAAATTGATATAGTCCTCTGAGGGATGTCTTTGTGAAGAGAAGCGAAAGGACGAAAGGGAAGAAGAGCTGAATAACTCACTCGAGTGAGTGAAAAACCCCGTTGTGACTTCCCCGAGAAAGTTCAAGGGCTCTTCTCTGCCAAGTGGAAAAAAAAAATAAGAGAAAAGAGATGCTCTTTAAAAGTTTTTTTCCGCGAGGCTCCAAATACAAATCAAGCTATAACATTTGTACAAAAAGGCCTAAGAACCTGAAATTTTGTATTTGTGCCCCTCCACTTATTATAGTCACGAGCCGCAACTGCTCGTAACATTTTGATGCTAATTTCAGACAGTTTCAAATCGATAAGGACTCCGGCACACCAGGCGTAAGATATTCTGGAAGATGGAAAAATTATTCTGCGACCATTTTATGAAGTGACAAACGAAATTTCTGGATAAACAAACGCCACCATCAGCAAGGTAATTCCGCTTGTATCTATAATGGCAGATGCACTTAGCAATTTGAATCCCCAAACAACCGTCGGGAATGATTTAAGAAAATCCGCATTTCACCACATGGGCAAACGATTTGGAAAATATGAAAAGAGCATTTTACACAGTGTAGCAACCATACTTGATCCAAGATTCAAAAATATGGACTTCAAGAGTGCGTAAAAAATTAAAAGAACCATCGATGGTATTCCTGTACCCATCGATGGTTTTCCTGTGTAAAAATTTATGTTTGAAAAATGATATGTAAAAAGCTGATGTAGATCTTTTTGTTTTTAGTAAAGTTCGGTTCAAAATTCATGTGAGTTTATAATTCTGTCCAGCACTGTATGCTCAAAGAATAAGAAATGAGTTAATATATAAAATCAAAATAGCTTTAAACTAAATTTCTCTGAAAGTATTACACTGAGACATAAAGTGTCAGCGGATAAAATGATCAGTTTTTAAAGCTCTTTCTAACGATATAATATTTTCAGAGTTTTTCAGTAGTCACAAGGAAACGTCATATAATAATCAAGGCAGGATTTTCTTTCTGCAAATCTTCAGTTTATTTAATTCAAAACAATGATTGAATATTGTCTCATTATAACAATCCCTGGCTTCTGATGGATTGTCGTAACTTTCTTTGTTGGCTTCAGATGCGCATGCGCAGAAGTGCCAATTTTGCTCTTACAAAAAATGCTTTGCGTTTTAATATATAGGATTGTATATTTTAATAGTAGAGAATATTAAATGATTTGAACAAAAGAGGATTTTTGTTAAAGTGACGGCGGTATGAATTAGTGTATATTTTATTAAAAACTAAAATTTAGAATGAAGCATGACATGACAATTAACATGAAAAGTTTTTTTAAACCCTCAAATAAACAGATCAAATTGCACATTTGGATGAAAAAACTTTAATCTGTTTATGGTGTTCTTTACATACACTTTTTAAAACTTAAACGAAATCAAAAACGCGATAATGAACAAAATAAAAATGTCTATCCATATCGGATTCGAACTCTGCCATTCGAGGCAGTAGGCAGAGACTTTAACGATAGTTCTGTCAGCCGCTATCGCTTATTATTGTCAGGAGGGAGCAGGCGACGAGCACATCCCAAGCGTATACCTGCTACCCTATTTTCATTCAGAAGGGACAGGTCCATTCTAATCTGCCTTGACTCTCAGTACAAGTACCTGATTTTGCAACCGATCAACATCCAGAAAGCTCAGCCCCTACGGAGCAGGTAAAAATCTTTTCGCACCCGACTGTACGTATAGTAACAGGAACAGATGAGGAGTTTGTGAAGTAAGGGATCGTCCATAAACCACGTGGCTACGATGTGGAAAATATTTAATTCCCCCCCGCAAAAAAACCACATGGTCATTTAACTCACACCCCTCCATATTTAAAGTATTAAAGAGGGTTCCTGGTCGTCACACTTCATTTCGTCATAATCACTTTTGGTCACATTCACTTCGTCCCAAGATTGTTTTTCACTCAGTCAACTCGACACATTCATCTCGTCACATTCAATTCGACCCCGATTCGTTTCGTCACTATTCAGTTCACATTATGCCACACTTCATGGGCACACTTAAAATAACTTGAGGTTACTTGGACCCTGAGAGGGTTATTTGGTCCCAAATCAAAACAATGTTTTAGGACTTCTAAAGGCGCCCCTAGACGATCAAAATTTTGATCAAAATTCGCTGCAATATTGATGCTCTATATTGAAGCGCGCATCAATATGCTTCAAAACGCATCAAAATTTGCTTCAATATTGATGGAGGATCATATTTTCCAAAACGCATCACCAATACTCATTCAGCGAAAAATATTCGTACTGCTTGGTCGTGGTTGTTGTAAATTTCGAAATGTTTTCCAATTCGGATTTGGGTTTTCTAGCATTGACTCTTGCACTGTGCGAACAAAAAAAATCAAAGAGGAAGAGAAATAGACGCTGGTCCAAAGAGTGGTACAAGCTGAGAAGCCGCTTTTTTTTTGCATTGCAATTGTTTTTTTGTTTTTATTATAATAATCTTTTGACTTCACACACCACAATTCCGGATAATCACGATATGCAGCTATTAGCAGGGTTGTGAAATCCCGATCACTAGAAGGGGAGCTTGGTGAGCTCGGTGGGTCAGCCATGTTCTCACTTCGCCGTCTCGCAAACAACTGAAGGAAACCTTCGCGGTCTCGCAAATAACCTTGATATTGAAGGAAATTTTGACAAAAACCTCCTAGACGTTCAATATTGATAGGACGCTTTCTTCAATATTGACAGAAAATATAATTTTCTATCAATATCCGTCAATATTGATAGGACGCTTCAAAACACTCTTAGACGATCAAAATTTGCATCAATATGGTCTTCCATCAATATTGAAGCGAATTTTGATCAAAATTTTGATCGTCTCGGGGCTACTTAAGGGTTGGTTGAAAAGATATAAAGGGTGTTACGCAACGAGAGGGGCAACGAAAATTACGAAGAACGACGTAACAGGAAAACAACCAATCAACGACGAGCAAAGGTGAAGTGGAAGGAGAAACTGGGTCTTTAGCTCGAGATAACGATAGAGAAAACTTCGATGGAGGGAGGAGTGCGTTTAAACGAGAGACGATCCCAGTAAACCGAGGAATGAAATTGGCGAGTGCTGGGAACGATATCTGTGAGGAGAACCGTAAAACGAACGCCGACACGGGCGAGCGAATCCGACACGGCTCACGGGAGGTCTCCGTAGAACGAAGCGAAGCTACGCATCGGCGAGAGGAATTGTTAAATAATTCGCAGCCTGGCGTAAGTGTTACTCCTTCCTACATTTACAGTATTACAAGCCTACAAATAGACTTTTGGATTAAGACCCAAGCGTGCGTTCATAAGTAAATATGAACTGCGTAGAGTCAAAGGAATCTTCCCTTATGGGATGAGTGGCTTCGTCCACGACGGTAAAGGTCGTTGCTCGCTTCACTAAAGCGACGTAAATTGTATTATCTTCAAGCGTGGATAAATCCCGTTATTCTTAATCTTTGGAACCGTTTTATTGTGGAGATAATATTCTTGCTAATTCAAGTCTCCTGTATTTGTGCTATTTGCGAATTTTTGAGCTCTTGCGCTCTGAGGATTGTTGTGCCTGACAAGAGCTATTGTGCTAACGGAGGTTCTCTCTTTAACAGGACTCCTGCTAATTTCCAGTAAAATTTAACTATTATGATTTTTGGAATTTCTGCGGATATGGACATTAGTTATCGTCTTAATATTTGATGTTCCAGTTCCCTCATGCCATAAATTGCTTATTGAGGCTGAGGTTGTATACTTTGCCATATTGCTGAAGAAAAGTGCTCATTTGCCTAAATTTTTATATTGATCAGACTAGGCTATTTCTTTGAACTTTAATAATGTCATTAATGTTGGATTATTATGGTCATTTCGAAATTCGTCAATAACTGGTGTTTTCATTGCGGACTGTATTGATAAACTTCAGAGTTTTAGCGGAATTAAGCTAGCTGTAATTTACGGTCATTTACCGTCAAATTAATACTGTTTTATTTTTTTGTTGCATATCCCGTATCCAGGAGGACGCTCGTCATTATTGTATGTTCTATTGAGATTGGATGCTGCTCCTCCACGACAACGGTTTGCGAGGATACCCACATCGTAGATGCACATATTTCCACTGCGTCATTTTCGTCTATTTTTCTGTTTGGAGTTTCTCAACGAGAAGTCATCTACTGTATTGGAATTACGAGACGCCACCGGGCGGAAGTTTATGTACTGAATGATATTGTTTGATTATTTCATTACTATTCATATTAGACTGTGCTTATATATTGTTTTTGTTAAGTTATCAATTCCAGTCGAATTGTATGATTAACTGACTTTCAATTAAAATCTCTGCAATTCTAAATTTAAATTCTTTCGGCTCCGTTCTTCTGTTCGGTATTAATAAAATTTTATTTCATGATAAAAAAAATTATCCCTTACAAAGGGGTTAAAAAACTGTCATTCAAGGTCAAGAAATGTATGATATATTTCAAATTTAATGACCAAATACACAAACAATCTTATAACTGATTTTATTTCCAGATCCTAGGTCTTGAGGCCAATGCCCATCGTAATTGCTTATTTCATTGAAAAATGTAGCATGGATCCAAGTAACCCCACCCAAGTAAACCACCCGGGGGTTACTTGAACCCAAATTTCATTAATTCCTTATACAGTACATACCTATACAAAATTAAAATTTTGGTTCAAAAAACATTTAAAGTCCAAGAAAAATGTCACAAAATTAGTATAAATTAGGTGAACAGGTTAGGTTAATTATTAAGAAATGTCTAAAACAAGCTTTGCCTAAAATCTCGTTATTATTTTCAGCCTCGTCCCCTTATTCTCCCGTGACTCTTCTGTTGCGGTTTGCAGTGACAGAAATATTTTCACTCGATGATATTGTAGGGACGATGTGAATATGATGAGCTATATGTGTCGAGTCGACTGATTGACAAAACGAAGCTGGGACAAAGTGAATGTGGAGATTTGAATAAGACAACATGAATGTGACCAAAAGTGGCTATGACCAAGTGAAGTGTGACAAAAAGACCTGCTTGTTAACATCCCTTGATCCATTCCCAAAAGACCACGTGTCTGCTACCTTACCCCCCCCCCTCCTCTTCCCCTTCTACTTGACGACCTTGTTTATCGACGATCCCTAATACATTTCAAAAATTTGCCCATTTATTCCTGATAGTAATTTATGAAGTAATACCTGATACTTCACAAATTTTGATTTATAAACAACAAAAAAAACTATAAATATTTGCTCTGGATTAGCAGTTTTTATTATTATTATTATTATTATTATTATTATTATTGTTTGGGGAAGCCAAACTCGGATCAAGTCCGGAAGCCAATCCCAGAGGCGGACCCAAAAGAGGGCCAAGCCCAAGGGACTCAAATGCAAGGGAGAGAAAGTTACACACTCGTGGGAGTATTGATGTTTGCGTGTAGGAATTTCCTTACTAAGTGACTGGTGTTTAGAATTGTGGCTTTCTGTAAGTGTGGGTTGACAGGCTTTTGTGTAGCGAGTGTGGAATAACCCCAGTGGCAGAAAGAACGATAGGAACAATGTGTACTCCGTTAACTCCCCAAAGGCGTTTTATTTCGTGTGCAAGATCCGTATATTTAGTGATTTTGTCAGTATATGTCTTTTGTAAATTGTGTATATTGGGGATGGAGATATCAATTATGTAAATCACTTTGTTTTGCTTATCTACTGGTGTAATGCCTGTCTGGTCTGTTATGAGGGATAGTTTTGTCAGTGATTATAGCTCTTTCAAAATATTGTTTATATGTGGTGTTCTCTAAGACAGCATCTGGGATATATTTATAGTATGAATGTCCCTTAGCTTGTGTATCTTAGCTAGATGTTGATGTATGATGTTGGCTACCAGTATTTTGCAACTGGATATGACATGTTGGATGGTTTCCTCTGCGATATGGCATTTCCTGCAAGACCCATCAGTCGAATCTTTGATAATATGTTTTCTGTAGCTTTTAGTGTTAATAACCTGGTCTTGTATGGCAATCATGGTTCCTTCAGTTTCCCCAAAGAGACCAAAAGTTCGACGCTTTTTTGTCGACGTGCGGCTGGTTGAGGTCAGAAGGATGTCTACCGTGGAGTCGCTTTCCGAGGCATGATTGAAGTTTAGTGCATGTTGTAGGAATATTATGGGCGTTCTGCATGCTGTTCAGATTCACAGGTGTGTATTTTGTATCAGCCATGCAGACTGCTTTGTGTAATGGTGATGTGTGTTGTTTAGAGTAAAAGAATTCTCTGAGTGACTGAGTCTGTTTCTGATGTAAATCTATTATATCAATAAGACCTCTGCCTCCCTCTGAACGAGGCAGGGTGAGTCTTTCAATAGCTGCGTGTGGATGGTGCTTTCTGTGCTTTGTAAGCAGTTTACGTTGTTTCCTTTCAAGTCCCTCAAGATCTGTTTGTGTCCACTGTATGACTCCAAAGGAGTAGGAGAGTATTGGCGTGGCATAAGTATTGATGGCCTTGAATAAATTTCTGGAATTTAAATGTGTTTTAAGTATTGCCTCTAGCCTATGAAGAAATTGTTTAGTGAGTGTATTCTTTATGTGTTTGTGCTCCAGAAGCTTGGCTTGCTTAAATCCTAGATATTTGTAACATTCGTCATTTTCCATAGCACCAATCTTTGACTAAAGAAGTGTGCAAAAGAATTGGTATCTGTAAGAGGTTGTCGAATTTCTTTAAAGACCCGCTTACCTTTTTGACCCTTTTTAAATCTTTGATTTTATCAAAAATTATGTATGGCATCTGGATCTGGTATTCAGGCAATACGCAAAATTTTATCTTGTTGCAAAAAAAAGTAAACAATTTTTATAAGTTTTTAAAATTCAAATTTCCACATAATAAATTGTTGGATAATAATTCCTCCATTTTCGACTTATCTGTTAATTATCATATTTTTATGTACAAAACCTTCTCCCGAATTATTTCAGGCAGCATTTGTGTGCCTGACTTACGTTTCAATCTTGTCGTTCGCCAGTCTAGGTCCAAGAGGCAAAGTAAGGCGCTGTTATCTTTAAGAAAATGGAGAACTAATTTATCGAATATTGATCCGTTTTACAAATTAAAAGTTAAATTTGACGAATACTCTTCTGGACAAAAGGAAGTTATCCTTTCTGCTTTCTAGTTTTTAGTTAGTATTATTAATATTACTAATTTATCATATCTTCATAATTAATTTTATTATTATTATTGCTGTTGAATTGCTACTGTTTTATTATATTAATAATTTTATTAATTTTATTATTTTACTTGCATTTATTTTTTTCTTTTAAATGTATATTCAGTAACTCCGTTTTGGGCTTTTCGCCTGTTGGGGGACAACATCGGGTTTGGACTTCCGGTTTATCTGGTGGTTTCCCCTCCCCTGTTGTTGTCACATTATTATTATCATTATTATTATTATTATTATTATTATTATTATAGAGCATAACCGTTTGTTTGATTCGATTAAAAAAAAAAGACGAAATTTAACTGCAGTGATAGGAAATGTTTGAGAAATTTAACCTTAAGAGCAGGAACTATTTTTGAGTCTGAACAAACAATTTTATTAGTATAATATACAGGATTATTCAAAATGTATGATGCAATAAGAAAAAAAATAAATATAGCCTCCGTTATTGTCAGTCAGAAAAAGCAATTCGAGGTATTCATTGTGGCAAACTGGGAATTTTATTGTGAGCCTATCCGGGTTCTCACCTTTATCAATCGACGCCAATCCTTGTCCTTAATAGTGTTCTTATTTTTAGAATAATTAAGTAACGGCCCTATAACGTTGTTTTTTGAAAATGTTACTATAATCTTTCCAGGTTATTAATTCAACAAGCTTTTTGGATATATCTTTGAAACAACTCTCACAGCAATATGCGGTTAATATGACCCGCTTGTGAGATTCCTATGATTCTTCCAATACGACCCATTTAAGAGAGTCATTGGACACAGATGTCAGTAAGAGTTGTTTGACTCGAATTTCCGAGTCGCCATTCTCGGGTCAACTGACTCGACTGTACAAGACTTAAGACTCATTAACGGAATGTTTACTATACGCGTATATAGCTATTTACACATTTTTACATACATATTTATATATTTTCACAGCTACTTACACATTTATATAGTCATATTTACACAATATACACAAGTTTACACGCGGGTATATACCTATTCACACAAGTTTACACTTTTTTACACATCTGTATAGCATATTTACACATTAATACACACAGGTAGACAAATTTACACACGTGTATACACCAATTTACACAGGCTTGCACACCTATTTACTCAAATTTACACAAGTTAACATTGTATACCGACCTGTATTTGTATTTTATCATCGTTATAGTCAAAATTCGCCAGCAGAAGATAGAACTCCAAGCTTGTAGGCAGAAAAAAGGATTTTAATGATAAATCTGTTGCTAAATTCTAAAATAACGATCGCCGTGTTCATAGAGTTGACAGCTCTTGAACGGTAGACAACAATAGGAAGAGAAACGACATCTTTTTACAATTTTTAAACATAAACTTTTTTTATAAAGTCATTTATTGATTTAACAATACAATCAACTTATAATGTACAATGCAATAATTTCACTATCACCTAACAATTGATTTGCACAAAAATCACGGGATTATTTTTGTTGTAACCATTACATCGTTCTCATTATAAATCTGCAAGATTCCTTTTACATTCCTTTGGGGAGGCTAAATGGAAACTAACATGAGGAGGCTGAAGAGGAAGGCTCATATTAGTATCCTTGGCAATCTGAAATGCAGAAAAAAAGGATGAGTTTTAGATCAATGATTTACACTCCCTACAATAATGGAAACAGTGACATTTTATTTTAGTTAATATCATATTCGACCTCCGTGCTGAAATTAAGTCAGCCACCCTTCTTACTTTCTATAAAGCTCCGATAAACAGCCTCCGGTGTTTAGATCCATTCTTGCTGCGAGAAACTAGCCATGTTGTTAGCAGTCGATAATAATGAATGCTGTGCAGTGGAAATGCATTTCAGATCAAAACGAGTAAATAAAAAATAATCGTAACAATAATGCAGAAGAAAACGTGTTAGCAAATAAATTTGAAACTATTAAATAAGTATAATTTACGTTAGAAAAAAGTGTAACTTACTTAGACTCCTGTTTTTGTTCAATTTTTTTGAACTGATAAAATTTGAAGGAGCAAGACGAACAACGTTGGAGAATGGCTTATTCAACGTTGGGTTTTTGAGGGAGCGTGTTCTCGCACTCAGAGTGGAAGAGGCTATCCCTACTGATAGATAGTCTCTAGATAACTTGTCCTGTCCATAGTAATATTAAAGAGTAGTATTAGTTCTAATAATTTTGTATTAATCTTCTTACTAACACGAACGGCGAAATCGTCCAGAATCGCTATCCGCCATGTTTTCGTAACTCGATTTCGTATCTCTACCGGAAATGATTCCCATTTCCTATGACTTGGCTCGTAAAGCTGCGTATGGCGCTGTTAGATGAGTCGGGGGTTCGTAAACGCTTGAAGATGGATGGTACAACCTTATGAAATATCTACTAACCTTGGGTACAACTTATCTACGAAGTACTGTATTCTTATAATCGAGTCAGAGAGCTATAACCTAATAAAATGAGTCCTAATAAAAACTTCTCTTAATCCTTGTAGGCTATGCTTGGACACCTCCATGTTAGTGCGAGGGGAAATCAGAAGTAGAAATTTAAAAAATATAGCATTTCTTTACAGCATTAAAAAATCAGATATGTTGGATCTGTAATTTATTTTGAACATAAAACATAATGCTATCAATAAATAAATCCATTGAACGTAGTACAGTCAACCGTTGACAACGAGACCCCTGACACGGCCAGTCCATTAATGAATATGGGTGGAAAAGGAGAGAGAGAGAGAGAGAGAGAGAGAGAGAGAGAGAGAGAGAGAGAAATATAGTGCGTTTCATTGCAACTTGAGTGTGTTAGAACAGTTACGGGACCGAATAACATGTAGTTGATCCAATATCAATGCCTCGACGATGTCGCTTACAATAACGAGCTGGTGAAGATGAGGTGACTAACGTTGGAAGCGAAGACGAAGCAGCTTCAGCCATTTTGGATGTTGCTATTTCTCACCAATCACAACAACTTACGCCGCACTACTTTTCTATGCGACGTCACATCAGGGCGTGAAAAGGTTGCGTAACTGTTCCAATACACTCAAGTTGCTCTGAAACGCACTATAGTTTCTTTGTGACTCGCTTCACATAAGCGAAGAATGCCCTACGTCCTTCCATAAGGGATCGTCCATAAACCACGTGGCCAAAA
>JAHWFO010104889.1:113465-127451 GCA_023313115.1 Rhysida immarginata
TTAAGCTCAGAAGGAGCAAAGTATAGTCTAAAATACATTATGAAAATGCTCATTATTCTGCATAAAATTAATTTTAATCCATATTTGGCATTGCTATACTTATATAAATAAGATTTGATTCAAAAATTATTTTTTTGTTGCCGAAATGATGAGTGCTCCTTTAAGGCTAAATTGTTAAAGTTGTTTTTGTCTTGTAGATTTTTTTTAGTTTATTTTTTGATATTGGGTTTATTCAAATATTAAATTTATTTCAATTTGAATTAATGGAGATGGTTTGTTATAATCATGTTAAAAATGGTTTTGAAATATTACGTTATCTTATGATCATTTTCCTTTTTATATTTAATATTCTTATATTCATTCTTTTTTATATTGAATTATTATTCTTGTAAGCTGTTATTGTGCTTCAATCGCCTGTTGCTTGCAAAATTACAAATAAATTAATTAAATAAATTAATTAAATCAATAATTTCCCTCCAATTAATGATAAACGAGTTTTAATGTAATTCTTTATAAAATATTATTATTAAATAAGTTTCGTAGATATGTATAATTCTCTAGAAAATTTTAATTCTTTAGTACCAATTTTAAGTAATCTTTTTATTTTATAAAAATGACTAAATTTTTAATTGTATACCTTTCTTTTATACATTGCTACAAGAAAGTTATAACTTTGTTTTTGAGAGCGCATATTTATTTTAAATCCATCCACACTTTTAAAACTCTGTGTTTCTTGGTAAATTGCGGACAAAGGTTTTTACTGTTGACCCAGCTTTTAAATTAATTCATTCGTATAGTAGTAATCATAAGTTAATTGACATTTTTTGTTGACTATAGCAGCTTTCTCCTCTATTTTAACCTTTGAACCATATCTTAATCTTGTTTTTTTGCTTTGTCTTTTTGTGTTTCTCTACTTTAGTTCTTTTTACATGTTTTCACATCAACCCCGTTTTGGGCTCTTGCCTGTGGGGGACAACTCGGGACTTAACTCAACTCTACCCCCCGGTTTAATTTCCGGGGGTCTTATTCCCGATGTTGTTACATTATTTTTATTTATATGAGATGGTTTATTTGTTTTTAGTATTTATTTGCATAAAGTGCCGGCTGTTTATGGGAATAAAATCATAATCACACAAAGAAACTCCGTGTTTACGCATTTATAAAATTACCAATAATTAAAACGCTCTTTACTCATTTCTTATTCGTATAATTTCATACGTTTAATACCAAATAAATAAATAACCTTTTAATTGTTAGTAATCTTACAAACATGAAACACGGAATTCTTTTGTGTGATTTTAAAGGACCGCCACTTTTCGCAAATAAAATCATTGATTTCTTTGTGATACAAGACCCACTCAACTTTTTTTTTTGGCAATTTAGTAATATTTTGTAATATATCAAATGTTTAAATCGCTTATTAATTAGTAATAATTTTGTAAATTCTTATACTAAGCGTTTCAATAACATTAATTGATTATTGTTAAATATCTACGAATTATAAATAAACTTTATTAATTTCTAATAGTAATTAGTAATTTTTGAGTAAAATGCTGCGAAATAGGTCAAGAGCGGCGTTTTTGAGTGATGCTTCACTGCAGGGCAGATACGAAACGGTTGCTATGAATGGGTTGTTCATTTGGGTGTCTCTGACGGATGCTGCACTGCAATGCACACTGTGCTCGCTGTAACTAAAAGTCAACTTTGCCAAAAAAAACATGAAAGAGCACTTCGCCACAAAGACATAAACAACCATTTAGTTAACCATTGGATCAATAAAACCCACACACCAGATTGGAATAACACACAAATCATTGAAAAAGAAGAAAATCATAGAAAAAAGATTAATAAAAGAAACTATAAATATCATTACAAATAAGAAAAATCTGGCCAAACTATCAATAGAAATAAACAACAAATGGGCATTACTTTTAAATAACAAAGAAAAAGATACAAACAACAACAATTAACCTAGTAAACAATCAACATATCCAACAATCACAACCAACATAAAATTTATCATTGTTTTTTTAAAGGGCTGTTAATAGTATTTTTATATCATCATCCAGAAATTCAGCTACTTATGGTCTATCAAAGTTTCTACTAACTAAATTATCTCCAATCTTTGAATCCCCTCATACCATAAAAATGAACCATAAAAATTCCATAGGAATTACAAATGAATTAAAAATTTAGTTATTGATAAAAATTGGAAAATCGATACCTCTTATATAATATCGATGTATGACTTTGTGCCAATTAAGGAATTAGAAAAAATTATTTATGACAAACTATATAGTATTAACTATAAGATTAATGGTATAAAAATACTATTATCCGCCCTTCAACCAGCTTTATCCGAAAATAAACTCTACTCTCAAATAAAAGGTTTACCAATGGGTAACTGTCTATCAGGATTTTTAGCTAATAAATATATATATGGATATTATTGAAAAATTACTTTTAAACTCAAACTTAAAAAATAAAATAATCTTATGGAAATGATACATGGACGATATTATCATAATAATGAAAAACGATGAAATAAACTCAATTGTCGAATATCTAGAAAAAATTTATGAATTCAAGTTTACCACTAATAATATGAAAAATAATAAAATACAGTATTTAGATTTACTAATAATTGAAATAGAAAATGATTCCAAATTTTCTTTTGATATTTATATAAAACCAACAAGAGGAAATATCATGATAAACTTTAGATCCTTTCAACCTATACATTATAAAACCAATGTTATTATTAATTTTTTACAAAGAATACATAGAACTTGCTCGATAAAAAATGTAACATCACAATTACTAAAATTAAGAAAAATGTTAATTAACTTTATTGAAAAAAATTTTTGGAATTTTTATTGGAAAAATTGTATAAATGAAAATAACCAAAATATAACTGTAAATCAAAATGCTAATTCTCCTATAGCCTACAATAATGGGATCTTGTTGTAGTCTATGCTTTTCTCCTGTGGTGTCGCCATTTTCCTCCAAACAAGAAACTGCATCTGCTAATCAAACTGCGTGATTTTGAATGGAACTTCTAGGGAGGTTTTAAAACTTTGAACCTCCCTTTATCCAGTGATGTGCGGATTGTGTTCGCCTTTTATAGTTTGTTTGAAATAAATACAGGGTGATCCTAAAGTCAGGAAAAATGTTTAAACTCAATAATTCACACACGAACGCAGATAAAAAGTAATGCTAGAATTGTTCGGTTTTTGACCAACAGATGATGTTGTCAGGTTACACCCATCAATTTATGCAAAATGCCGGTAAGAATGCTGCCGGATTAATTATCAGTGAGATGGAACTATTACTATATATTTCCGAAATAGCGTTTGCAGCGAATAGAGTGCTGCTCTTTTTATATTGCCTGAAAAAGTGCATAAACTGGTAGTGTCTGTAATCTGACAACGCCATCTGTTGGTCAAAACCGAACAATTTTAGCATTAATTTTTTTTCCTGGAAAAGAAATCCAACTTCATTTCAATCATTTCTGTGCAAACAGAATCTTTTTATCTGCATTCGTGTCCGAATTATTGAGGTTTAAAGTTGTTCCTTATTTGAAATCTGTCCCATGAGTGAAATGAGTGATCTACTAAAACCCTAGTGGATTACAAAAAGGAGCCAAAAGTGAACGAAGTGGAGAGCATGTTAGTGTGGGTGATTGGGTGGTGTAAAGGTTGCTCTTTGGTGATAATCTTGTCCTCCTTGTGTCTTCTTGCATTGGCTTTCAACATGCAGTAGATCGTTTTGCAGCCCAGTGTGAAGAGGCTGAAATGAAAATCAGTGTGGCTAAGGTTCTGGTCCTTTCAAGAAAACTAGATCAGTGTACTCTCCATATTAGGGGAGCCCCATTGAGACAGGTAGCAAAGTTCAAGTATCAACAATTACTCAGGACTGCATTTACGAGTGATGGGCAGCAGGGCAGAGAAATGGATGCTCGAATCTGTGCAGCAAATCGTATCAGACACGAACTGCAGTGATCAATAATAATGAAACGTCAGCTATGAAATAAAGCCAAGCTCTGTTTTCAAATCTATCGTTGTCCCCATTCTCACCTATGGTGGTGCGTTTGGGTAATAGACTGAAAGAGTGGCTTCGAAATGCGTAAGCCGTTCTTAATAGACATCAATCGTAGTGATTTAATAATGGATTCCATACTTCTTTAAATATTCTCCAGCAATACAAGGCCCTGACACCATGTTTAGATTTGACAAATGAATACTATCAAGGCATCCCTGTCTATAGGAGGCCTTCTTACTATCCATAAGCGACACAAGAACTATCTTCTAACTACATAATGGATTGCAAAAATTAGCTATAGGTTGAACTTTTAAAAGAAGTAGCATTATTATGCTTTTCATATACACCATATTGCCATTAATGACCGGACACTTTCGATTTTAGACATTTTGTATCAACCACTGGCCATTAATGAGGCTTTGCCCGTGAGCTTTTTATGTTGCATGCGGGCGACGTGCACGGTTTGGACGGCCCTGCTTTATAACCTCCCTTTGCCAAAATTTCGGAATCCATCTGGCAAACACCTTCCCCATATGACATTGTCACTTTATATCCAGAACTAGTCCCCTTTTCCGTTGATATGCACCCATTTTTCCAGCCTTCCACAGAGTTCTAAACAGTTTCCGTGAAGGTGTATGTTCTCCACACACTCTTTCACCAATGAACTTCAGAGAAACCAATTCGTCTAGTACTGCTCTTTATGATTGCTATCCATGTTGTCTACTCATCCTTCGACAGCAATAAGAGAAGTTGGCTGTGGTGTGGACAGCTAGCATCCTCTTGGCTTTTGCTGCTACCTGCTGGCAGAAAGATGTACTAGCTATGCATGAATATCGTCAAAAATTTAATTGTTAACCATCAGTAGAAGAAAAAAAATCGTATAAATTGTTTTTGTTTGTTTCAGCTTGTCTCAGTCCACTGCAGGACATAGGCCTCCCCCAATCTTCTCCACCTTCTCTTCATTTTTTTTTTGGGGGGGGGGGGTCTTTGGGTCTAATCTCCCATGCTGACCAGCCGGATTGGGAGATGCATTTTTGAGCTTCTACCAGCTTTACGACTCCTACGAGATGGTAGTAGTAGCCGGGACCGACGGCTTAACGTGCCCTCCGAAGCACGGGGAAATCAATATAGTAAACCCCTCATATTGGTGTTATTACACTGGTTGATAAAAAAAAGTGAAGCACCCAGAAGCAGTGGTTGAAAGTGAATGAAACGACATATGATGAAAGAATGTGCGACTTTATTGTACTGAATACAATATGGGATGAAACAGACAATGCTGTTGGCAGTACAGGTGGAATGTTGGCACCAGGTCAGTAGGGTGTGGCACCCCCTCTGGCCCTTATGCGGTTCGGAATGGTATCAAACAGCCTTTGGATCCTCTCCTGAGACAAGTTTGTCCACAGTTGTTGCAGCTGTCCCTCCAGATCCCGCAGGTTGGTACTGGGATGGAGTCACCTTCCAATGTCATCCCAAACGTGTTCAATGATGGAGAGGTCCGGAGATCTTGCTGGCCACAGGAGGACCTCAGCATGCTGTAGGCGGTCAATAGAGATGCGTGCCATGTGTGGGTGTGTGTTATCTTGTTGGTACAATGTCCCAGGGTGCTGTGCCAGAAGCGGTAGGATGTGCAGATGCAGACTGTCTGTGACGTATCGCTATGCCATCAAGGTCTGCCGAAGCACTATTAGAGGTGACCTGAACGCATATCCAATGGCTCCCCACACCAAGATGCCAGGGGTTATGCCTGCGTGTCTCTCCACAACATGGGAGGCTTGTGCCCTCTGCCCTCGACGCCACCATACGCAAACACGATGGTCACCAGAGGTCATGGAGAAGTGGGACTCATCACTAAACATGATGCAATGCCATTCGTCCTCTGTCCATGCCTCCCAGACAAGGCACCACTCTAAACACGGGTGTTGGTGTTATGGTGTTAATGGCAACCGACACATGGGATAGTAGGACCCCAATCTGGCGGATGCGAGTCGTCGAGACGCTGTGCAGGAACTCGCGGGATGTTGTAGTCTCCAGTATATTGATTCCAACATTGGGCCACTGTAACATCTGAATGGCCCACATCCCTGGCAATTGCAAGATACGACCAACCAGCCTCATGCAGTCCCACAATGCAGCACTTGTCAAATGCTGTCAATTGGTGGATAGGATGTCTAATGCATCTGCAAGGCATCGCGGGTGCTTTGTACAGTACAGTACAGCAATCCTCTCTGAATATCGTGCGTAACTGTCGGACTCACAGCAGTCGGCTGGTATTATAGTTGCCGCCACGTAAGTTGAACAATCTTTTTGACATGTGCAGTAAGACTGCTCATCAATATGCTTTGTCTGGATTTTACTCATGTTGCACTTGTTCTACTATAGTAAAGGCGGAGATATCATTGAAACGTGGAAAGCCTATTAAAAGTCATAATATAAAACAAATTGCCATCTAGTCGACTATTCTGCGTCATTTTTTAATTTATTAATCTCATTTATCTATTTAAAAAAAAACGAAAATAGAAACTAAATATAAATACGAAAACAATGTTTCGAAAACGAAAGTGAATGCTTCATGGAATGGCTAAGCGATATACTTCCCATTAACGTCTATTGGCTGGCGTTAGAAATGACGTCATCCTGTCGTTCAACTTATGTGGCGGCAACTATATCTTAACAACATAGCGGTGACATCACGAATGCACTCTGGTGAGTGTTCTAGACATTACAGATCCTTGTGAATCTAATCATTTACTCACACATCAATGGTATGCATGTGTACCGTAACTCCTTCTGGGTGCTTCACTTTTTTTGTCAGCCAGTGTATATGCTGTGACCAAGTTTGGCTGTTACTGTATGTGGTGTGGTTAGATGATGCTCATGAGCCCTAAACCAGACTCTGGTTTATGTTTTGTCATATTTTGATATCTGTAAGAAAATGTAATTTCAAAATAAATATTTAATAAGATTTAATTTAATAAAAAGTTTCCAAATTGAGTTTATGCATAAGGGATTACCAACAGTGGTGTTTCAACATGTGGTCCATAGGCCACTAGGTTCATATTGCCACTATATTGATGGAGTTTCAACAACCGATCTATTATCAGCAGTAGTATGGGGGGGGGGGGGGTGCAGAAACTGGACAACACAGTTAACATCGCCTGATAGAATGTGGCTCACGAGTTTCTTCAAGTGAAAGTGGCCCTTTATGATAAAAAGGTTGAACAAACACCACTGGACTACAAAAATTAACTGTGCTGCTGATTACACTGTTCAACAAAAATGCACTTTGGAGTTCTTTCCTTGATCAAAATAGCTAAACTACCCTAATTTTGGGTCGAGAAAAACGAATATGACATTAGATTTTGTTTGTTAGTTCTAGTTTTTAAGATATACTAATTTCAAGTAGAAATAAACTTCAAAATTCTTTCCTTTCTGAAAATACCTAAACTACCCTAATTTTGGATCGAGAATGTGACATTAGATTCTGTTTTTATAGCTTCACTAACCTCAAATAAAAGGACTTATTCACGTGAATGTCTTCTCTTTGCTTGTAGCTTATACTCCTTTTCTGGGTTCTCTTGTCACTGTCCAACAGTAGTCTGCAAGCATAGAAGTGTTCCATTTTCCCTTCGTTCCATTTGCGAAATGTCCTGATGGAATTGCGCTCCATGTTAGTCACTTACAGCACCGCAGTTGTCAGGGAAGAAGTCACTTAAATCTGAGAACCAAGAGCTAACTTAAAGTTTTAAATGTCATTTTCGTTTTTTTTCATAATGAAATGAATCAGAAAGAGCTGTTTTCAAATAAGCATTTTGTTTGAGCATATTATTTCTTTCAAATATTAGACTTTGCATTAAAATATTTTTGTGTGGAATTGTCCTTTCAAAGGATTATTAATAATTGACTCTCCTCAAAGCCATCATTATCATATTTATACTATTATGTAGTTTTTTTGCTAGCTTCTTTTTCTATTCTTTAACCAGAATTTTGGAATTTTTTAACCATATCCAGAAAATTGAGTCTCGGCTGCACATTGCATAATTTTTAACAGAATATTGAAGATTTACAGATCATTTTACCGTATGTATACTTATTACAACTTATTAATTCGAACATTTTTTCAGTCCATGCAAGGTCCAATCATGTTAATGGAAAGTTAGATATGACAAAGATTGTTTCTTTGCTACCTTGCAACATTAGCTTGTTGAGGACACAATAAGCTTAGTAAGAACAAGCAAATGTTTTTTGCAGCCCATTTTAATTTTTAACATGTGATATTTTTAATCAAATTGCATTAGAAAAGGAAACTGAATTGATTGCTTGAAATAACTAAATACAATTGTGAAGTATTATTTAGCATTCTTAATTTTTATTAAGTTTGGTTATCATATATTCAAACTGAAAATAATTATAATGATGAATTAGCTTCCTTTATCTCTTTATCATTGTAAACTTCTGGATATATTTTCTGAAGTTCATCCCAAGAAACATCCTCAATCATAATATTGCAAATGGTTTTTGCTATGGATTCCACCTAAGACAACAAGTTAATTAAGACAACAAATTTTAATTAAGAAAAATTAAAAATTTAATATTTTAAAAATATCATATAATCCTTAACTTTACTAAATAACTAGAGTTCATTTCTTAATAAATTTTACAAAAATTAGAAGGAATTTTTTTTTTTATCTTACTGGGATTCTGATTTGCTGAGTAGTGTTACGATCCCTCAATGTCACAGTTCTAGGTTCCTTGATGGAATCATTATCAATAGTTATTCCAAATGGAATCGACAGTTCATCACTTCTAGTATAACGCCGTCCAATTGATCCTTTCTCATTAAATATTTTATATGAGATTCCAAACTTTTTAAACCTCTTAACTTAAATTTAGAAAACAACGCATTATGGATTATGAATTATTATAGGTTAATGAAAAATATTTTAATAAGAAGTGATTTACCTAAAAGATATAAAATTTCTTCAAACTCTATTTTCTGAACAAGAGGAAAAATTGCACATTTGATAGGAGCAATATTAAATGGTACTGCAAAAAACTAAAGATTTAAAAAAATATATATATCTACATTCAAATCAATATGCCTGTTATAGAGCATTTTCAGTATCTGGGGAAACTTAAACTAAATAAGAGAGAGCCTCAACAATAATGATATATAGTGTATATATATATTTTTTTAATATGAAGGAAATACAACGTTACTGTTCGTTTTTCTTTGCCCTCTCTGATGGTGAATGTGTGTTCAAAGACAGCACGTAGAATACGGCTAATACCAAATGATGCTTCTATAACATGAGGTACAAATTCTTCCACTAGAGTGAGTTATTATTATTAATTCATTAAATGTTCCAAAGAGAAAGATGTAAGTAACAAAAAGTTAATCATAATTATTTAATCATATGAAACAAAAATATTTATATTATGATTAAGTTTTATAATCTACACATCCTCTGAATACCTGAAATCTTTTTCTTAACAGTTTCAAAATGAATCATATCTGCTGTCAGTTTCCATTTTTTCCCTTTGTGTAGAAGTTCAAACACTCTGAAAAATAATGCATTCAAAGGAATTAGTAATTAAGAAATGTATATACATTTCAATTAGTGCCAACCATTTCTAAGCTATCCTAAGACTCATTGATACATCTACTAATTACCCATTTTTTATTAAATCTTTCTTCAAATCAGTGATACTTTTTTCATCAAGTGTAGATAAAATATTCATTAGCTTAAAAGCCTTCTTATCAAAATGTTCCTGTAACAATTGCCTATTAGGAACCACTTGTAATACATCTAGAATCATCTAAAACTCGTTAAGAAAACAAGAGATAAAAAAAAATGGATTCATAATTTGAATAGTAGCAATATTTTTTCCACTAATTCTTAAAAACTTTATTTCCTATTACAGTGCTTCCTCTTTATAACAGAACTCTACATAATGCCAAATTTATAATGGAAAGTCCACATAACGAAGTTTTTTTCTGGAAAATAATAACTGCAGACATGAATGACGCAGAATCTGTTCACCTTCACGCCTCCTACCTGGGAGCACTGTATATACATTTATAATGTAAAGTTATTAAGGTGTTAAATTGAATCTATATCATTAATAAATTTTGTTAATTGACCTCTTAAATTATGTAAATGCCCTCAATTATATTAAAGTATATAAAATATTATTGTTTTATTTACTTTTAATTTAATTTAGGACATTTAGACAATTTAAGAGGTCAATTAACAAAAAATAAATTAATGATAAACATTTATATGCATAATTTCTATTTATTGTATATAAAAAGGATACAGGTTGAGATGACATTTTTCTTGCAGATAATTTTGTGCTGGAAAAGTTTGAATGCTGAGTAAGATCATAGCAACCTCTCGTTGCACAACCAACACATTCAATCCAGCCCTAAATTGAAAGGAGATCTAAGGTTCATTGAGTTATAATTACAGTTGAAACTCGTTAGTGTATATTTCAAGGGACCGAGCAAAAAATATATATTAACGAGGATATACGAGGATTGTTACTCTTCTGCAGCACGATAACGTCCGCCCGCACACAATGGCCACACACCAGAAGCGTTGCAGTGCCTCCAGTTCAAAGATGAAAAACTGCAGTTCAAAAATGAAAGACTTTGCTTGCGCCTTGCGATTTTCCCACTTCCCAAAGAAGAAAGAGCACCTTAAGGGACATGAGTTGCGTTCTGACGACGAGGTGAAATATGCCATTTAATCCTTGTGTCAACAACAACCCCAGAATTCCTCTCCGACGGGTTTACTCGACTAGTCACATGTTGGCGCAATGCGTGGAAAGGGATGGGGACTATGTTGATAAGTGAATAGTGTATTACATAGAGAACAAATGTAAGTGTCAGATACAAAAAGAATTTTAAAAATCTGTTATCAAATAAAGTTATGGACCAGGAGGCAAAAATTCTTGAACAACCCTTATATATTTTATCCAAAGTTGAAATATGATTCACTGAATAATCCCAACAGTGTTGAGTTATGAAATAAGCTTGATACTATTGTATATTATACGAGGCACATCCAGAAAGTAAGTTTCCCTATTAAAAAAAAAAAAAAAGAACTCACACTTACAGGAACATATTTATTGGCAACGAGTACAGCAATGTTTCAGCTATTTTTCAACATAGCCACCACCAGAATTGAGACACTTGTCGTATCGTGGGATCAACTTTTGTATCCCCCTGTCGTAGAACTTTGCCGCCTGCGAATGGAATCAGCGTGTGATAGACGTCTTCAGCTCTTCGTCGTTGCAAAAACGCTCACCGGAGAACAGGAATTTCTTGAGGTGCAAGAAAATGTGAAAATCGCTGGGAGCAAGATCAGGGCTCAACAAGATCATCATTGATGAGGGATGGTCGCCCACTGCGCTCTTCATCATGGACACTTTGACGACCTTCGGAAAACTGCCTACACCAGCGACGCACCATCTGCTTACTCATGATGTTCGGCCCATAGACCTGACAGAGCTGACGATGAATTTCAATTGGCGCAATGCTTTGTGCATTCAAGATCTTTATCACCGACCGAACCTCACAGGCGGCAGGAGAAGAAATAAGAGCTTCCATTTCGGACCATTGCTACCACGCTACTGGCACGAGGCGGGACCTGTCCGGCTGGCATATGATTGATACGTCATAGATCTGTTACGCATGCGCAATTGACACGGCTAATTACGTTTACTTTAAAGGGGAAAACATCGGGAAACTTACTTTCTGGATGCGCCTCGTATATAATTTTCACACATTTTAAGGGAATCTGAATAAAGACAAACTGATGAGCGGATAAATGGAATCGTTTTATTGAATTTGATTCTGAAATCTGAAATAACTTGGCACCCTAAATACAATATCTACTATTCCCTTCCTATTCACATTCAGTCAAAGCAATCATGGAACAAGACACTTCAAAGTGATTCAAAGAATTAAAATGAATTACAGGTTTAAGTACATTATATTAGCCTCCGAACCCCCCTTTGTGAATGTGGAACCCAACTTAAGAGCACTCATTTCAAATGCTCGCATGCAGCTTGTGCTCACCAGGCCACCTCTTTCCACTAAGTACTACCTGCAATATACATTGTCGGGGGGGGGGGACGAAAAATGGCATGAGGAAAGATGAAAATTAAGAGAAAAGCATCAGTACAAAGTTCTTTAAACTTAAATAATATTTTAAGTAAAGCAAATTGTAGCCTTGTTCAAGTATGGTCATGGATCTAATATTTTACCACTCTCAGGGTGATAGAGCTCACCTATAACTGGTCAACAGAGAAGAGTTTGATAGTAAAAGCAGGCAAATTTTGACCAGTCTCATGGTGCTACTTAAGAACAAGACATTAAAAAGACGAGGGTTTGAAATTTATTAATGATAGGAAAGGTGTACCACAGGTTCCCTTTTACAATCTCTCAACAGAGCCCCACATTGTCCATGATCTTTTTTCTATTGTCGTATAGCTTCATAATTCCTTCAGCAACTCCAGGTTTCTTGATCTCATGATGGAAGGGGTGATAACAAGCATAACATTTGAAAACTTATGGAAATAAATGCCGCAGAGGAGTTCCTTAAATTTTGGGAATAAATCAAAATCATAAAGGGCTAAGATCTGGAGAGTATGGAGTTAGTACAGCACTTTCCAATCCCATCTGGTGAGCAAGTCACAGACAACACCAGCCACATGACAACGGGCATTGTCATGGAAGATAATGGAGTGATAAAAAAGTGACAGTTTCCTCCACAGGGCTTCACGAACGTTGTGTTGCAAGAAATGTGAATAGTATGCAGCATTTACAGTTTGTTGGGTACTTCATGAGTAAGGATCATACCATCGCAATTATATGCAACAGCTGGAATGCATTCACCCACTTTCTTAATATTCACCCACTTAATGTACACGATAATGCATCAGCTCCACAGATTTCTGGTAACATTCCTTTGCAGCATGGCCCCTTGCAGTTTAAATTTTAAGCCAGGAATGCTGTTCTGAACAGAATGTATAACATTTGCGTACATGCACACCAATGCCCATCACGTTGTGGAGTGGGGAAGGTGTGGCTTTGCATATGCCAATATAGTTAGGACTGCATATATCACCATTCCCCTCCAGCACTGCCTTGATCACTATTAAATTTCCAGCCCTCATATGACAATTCTCCACTGTTGTTTCCTCAATAGTTATTTTATTTTACCTGGTGTAGTTTGCATTCAGCATCCCAGCAATCAGAAGCATAATGTGCCAATTCTTTGGAATCATGCTGTCTGAATCGCAAATAATTTCTTTCAATACCAATGGATAGCAGAAACAGCTGAGTTCGAGCAATATAATATGCAGAAGTCTCATTTTTAAATATTCCCTGAAAAAATTTAATGGTTCTCAAATTAAAAGTTATTTGTTATTACAGTAAAAACTATTATTAAGATAGTTTTTAGAAGTATTTGAAATAGCACTGCAGATACAAAGCCGCTAATATGGCAAGATAAAATACACATAATAAATATGAGGTTTCATAAAAAAAAAAATACCTGAACTAGCATCATAAGACTTTAAAAAATAAAATCATAATAATTATATAAGAATAGGAGTTGTAATAATATTTAATTAATTAAAAAATAGGAACTCAATTTTAATTAAAATAGAAATAGAAATAGAAACCTTCTTTTCATCTGTGTTTCATCTACATAAGCTCCACAAGACCTTCGTTTCATCTGAGTTTCGTCCACTTCAACATTTGTATTTCTCCACATCAGGTGACTTTTATTCAATTGTTTTTATTATTTATTTTTAATTCTATTTCTTTTAACTGAAATGGAGTTCCTATTTTTTAATTAATTATAAAATCATAATGCTAAATGATTGATTGATCTGATAATTTTAATTTGGTATAATGTTCTTAAAATGATC
>JAHWFO010104889.1:127461-147390 GCA_023313115.1 Rhysida immarginata
AGAAGTTAACGGGAAGTAAATCGCTTAGCTATTCCATGAAACATCCGCTTTCGTTTTCGAAACATTGTTTTCGTATTTATATTTAGTTTCTATTTTCGTTTTTTCTTTTAAATAGATAAATAAAATTAATAAATGAAATTAATAAATTAAAAAATGACGCAGAATAGTCGACTCGAGTGCAATTTTTTTTATATTATGACTTTTAATAGCTTTTCACGCTTCAACGGTATCTCCACCATTACTATAGTAGAACAAGTGCATCATGGGTAAAATCCAGACAAAGCATATTGATGAGATGACTTACGCGCATGTCAAAAAGATCGTTCAACTTACGTGGCGATTGCTATAGTAGACCCCAACGTGTCCTCCTTGGGTCACACGGAGGATATCTAGCCGATAACCAACAATCTTGCCATGTTCTTTTGAGCATATCGACATTCACCTTGTTAATAGCAACCGTGATTCGGCGTTTCAAATCCGTAATGGACCGATCAGAAACTACCTACATCACCATACATACATGATGCATTTCGTGGGATTGAAAATATGCTCTTATAAGCAGAGTTCA
Source organism: Rhysida immarginata (assembly GCA_023313115.1). Lineage (NCBI taxonomy): Eukaryota > Metazoa > Arthropoda > Chilopoda > Scolopendromorpha > Scolopendridae > Rhysida > Rhysida immarginata. The sequence continues at coordinate 128,030 of JAHWFO010104889.1, forward strand.
CATTGTCCAGTATATATTTCCTCGAATTAAGAAATTTAGTTTGCATTTTTCTTATAATTTTATTAAAAATTATTTCATATTATCCGAAACTGATACAAAAAACTTTTCATATTAAGAGGATGATTTATATGTAAAATTAACTGAGGGGGTGGGGCAGGAAATCAATTCGTATTAAGCAAAATTTCGCATTAAGCGTTTTCGTGTTAAGAAGATTATACTGTATACTTTTTTTGATCAAACCTAATAAATTGTTAATTAAATCAAAATTTAAAATCAATTTAAAGATAACTATTCAATGCATTCAGAAAATTTACAAAACTAGTGAACATTAACAGACTCAATTTTAAGTACAGTATTGTAAAATAAAGGCTGTGGCTACATAAACGGTGATCGGCTCCCGATTTTGGTACACGGCTATGAAACTGCCGGAAGTAACGACATGTCAGAGGGCGGTCCTGACCTTGTGCTCGTCATGAAAAAAAAAAATCTCTCACGATTTTTCAAGAAGTGAGGAAAGAAAAAGAGTGATTTCAAAAAAAAAAATATTCGAGGAAAGACGATTTCAAAAGTTTATATTGTTGTACCTGATAAAATTACTTAAAAGTAATTAATTCTTCAAAAATTTATTAATGTTTCTCTGACATGCAATAAAATTGGTGATACACTTAGGCACTAGACAAAATGAATGGCATAACAAGCAGCATTTTTAATAATTTTTTTAAACTTTTAAAAAATTTATACAATTCATCATTTAAACATATCGCTAAGCGTGAAAAACATGCACCAGATCATTCACAGCTATACCAGGTGTCTCAAATAGAGGCACAAACTTTACGGGGAAGTAGAGAACACGAAAAGGATTGAGACCCATCACAGGAATCGTCATGGGAAAGTGGCAGCGGAGGTACAAGAAAATGAAAGGACACAAAACAGATTACCCGGATATTTATTGGACATAAATATTACATAATGACGTAGTAGATGATTCCATTTTAGAATGTTACAGAAGATGTTCGAATTTCTATTTAAAACACGTTGTACACTAGCCCAAGACCTTCCTACAATGGTGGCGACAGCACCTATGCTGGTATTCAGATTCTTCTCTATAACAGCCAACACATTTCGATTCATGGCGGGCACGCGATTCACTCGTGGCCTGCCCTCACTATGCCTGTTACTTCTTAAAGACCTTTATTCGCACAAATTGTGATGCACATGCGAAAACAAACAGTGGCCGGGTACATGTCTCGGTAGGAACCGTTCTCGATACAGTCGTTCAGCTGCTCGTGCATTGCCTTCAGCCAATCCGTACACTAACAAGTACAGTCGAAACCCGTTAATACGAAATAGTCAGGACCATAAATTTTTTTCGTATTAACCGGAATTCGTATTATCCATCAACTCTGATAACTTTCAAAATAAGCATAGAAAAATTATTGTTATAAAATATGTACATTTTTATTTCGTTCCTTCAGTAAAACACTCTGTTATTTTAGTCTGTCTACATGACATTACAAAATTTCTGCTTAAAACATTATTTGCTTTTGAGTATAACGTAAATAAATATGGAGGAACATTTTCCCCATACAAAATAAATGATTTGAGATCGTCCATCACAGTAATCATACGCTATGTTGATGGAGCAGAGTGCTAAATTTGCCCGGGATCATCATCACTTTCATCACTTTTGACTCTGCCACCTTGGTTTCTATCTAGACACTGTTGAACGATCTTGTCATCAGGAAAAAAGTAAACTTACTTGTTGAAACCATTTCAGCAATGCCTCTTCCATTTCCCCACGTGTTGCTGTTCGCATCCGTTTCCTTTTAAGCGTCCCACTTGTCTGTGCTTGCTGTCTTATTTTTTCAGCGTTTTTTATTAGCGTTGACAATGTTGATGGAGGAATTTCAAATTCTTTAGCAATCTGCCCTTTTTTTTGCATTTGGTTTTTCAACGGCACCCAGAATTCTTAATTTCACTTCTAGCGAAAAATCCTTTAGTTTCTTTTTCCTTACGTCGGACTTGGTGTAGCAGCTGCGCAGCAGTACGTAGTGTAGTCTGTGTAATCTGTAGTCTGCAACTACGTAGTCTGTATCGAAGAGGACCGATTGATTCCTGTTTAAAATTGCCACGTGATTCAATATCTTTTGAAACAAGTGCGCTCTCATACAGAACCAATCAGATTCGCGTTAGTGAACACCATGTGATTAGTTGTGGTGTTTGTCACGCCTGAAAGAACATGTGATTCTTTAGAAGTCAGTGGTAATATATCTCAGAAAACATTTAATTTTTTATTTTAGAAAATTGCATACTTCGAAAACTTATTAGAATTTTTATTCTGATCACTATTTTCTCACTAAATTTCCGAAATTTTCCTTTGTATTAACTGGACTTTAATTAAAAATCGTTCGTATTAAGAGGATGAATTTACATGTAAATCTCATTCACGGGGACGGACCAGCAAAATTTTTCGTATTAACCAGGTTTTCATATTAACCGAGTTCATAATAACGGGTTTCGACTGTATATTATAAGTGCATGTCTGCCAGCTCCCTGTTCGTATAATGTTGCATGCTCTTCCTAAGGCGATTGCTGCAGTCGAATGAGGAAAACATCAGGTATTTCCCCTCCAGTGCTCACATGCACAGTGTCGCTGTCGGTGATGGGTTCCTATGCAATTCTCAATCCTTTTGATGTTCTCTACCTCCCCTTAAAGTTTGTGCCTCTATTTATGAGAATTACATTTGACTAATCTGTTTTCCTATTGAACTATTTTAACGTACACCGATACGAATACATGATATAGCAAGGGGAAGGGAGGGGGAGGCACCGAATACAGTAAGGAAGCACAAACCACAGTTAGGGGGCACAATTTGCCCAAGGCTCAATTTACTACGGAACTAAATACATTGGTAAGTAATTTCGTAGTATTTCAGGTCAGTATGAATCTTTTTATCCTACATTGTCTGGCGACAGAAATATACACGAATCGATCGTCACTAGTTGAAAAAAATTGTTCTTCGTATTCCGTAATGAAACTTTCAGTTCGTTATGAGATTTAATTTTCAGTCCTTCGTAAGGTTCACTCCATTCATTATCGCAGTCGGTTATAATGTCGGATACATTAGAACTGAAATGTGCTGCGAGCACCCCACGCTCGTTCCCACGTCCTAACGTCGTGCTACGCTTCCCGAAAAAGCAAACAACTTATGTCGCGCTATGAGTCCCTCCTGGAAACGTCATAGCCCCAGACTCGGTCACCGTTTACGTAGCCCCAGCGTAAAATAAAATTATGATTCTATTATTTTGAATTTGTATAAGAATTAAAAAAAAAAAAATAAAATAAAAATATAGGCTCAATGTCTAAAAAAGCTTTTACTTTTTTAAATGCTTCTCCAACTGTCATCTCCTGACTTCCTAAACCATTTGCCTGATGAGTAATAGGAAGAAGTGACATTTTAACATTTGCAATTTCAGAAAATCTTGGATGGCTTTTATCCTCAGGAACAAAAAAATGCTCAAATTCTGCTAATGTAAATTCCCTTTAATATAAAAATTGCTTTATAAAAACTATGTAAAAATTATTTATGAAAATAAAATAAGTCTTCAATTAAAGTATATATAACAAACCTTACTCGAATTGTTCCTGACTGTGGATTAATTTCATTACGAAACGCATTACCAATCTGCGCAACAGCAAATGGCAAATGCCCATGGTGGAAATCCAGCAATCGTTTGAAGTTAACAAAAATTCCCTGAGCTAACTCTGGCCTAAGATATCTATGAATAAGAACGATAAGCTATATAAATCAATATTAATTTCATTATTTAAATTTTAATGTGGTATTCTGTTTAGTATTAATTAATAAATTAGATTGTAAACGATCTGAAAAGATATTTATAATGTATACCTCTTGAATGTTAATTTACACATATAGGTTAGCTAATTAATCATTTTTTTTTATTAATAAACAAACAAACTAAATAAATAGTTCAATTAAAAGACAAAGTGAATATAGAAAAAGATTCATAAAATTTTAGAATTTTTTTAAACTATGAAATGACGATTTCAAAATTATAATTAAAAAAAAAACCAAAAACAATCATGCAGCTAGAACAGGAAAAAAATGACATGAATCCAGCTATTAATTAATGAAAAGGTAGGCAGAATCACTTCCCAAACAATATCCGATATGGGATAAGTTTACAAGTTATGATACTCTAACACATGATACTATACCTGGATTCACTTAAGAGTTTGCAGTGGAGAAATGTGTTACGTGCCCTTCTGCCTAGTCGTTTGGAGGGATACTTCCTACCCAAAAAATTAGTCCATATGTAAAAAGGATTTTCATCTTTATAAATGTGATGTTAATCTGTATAAACATAAAAAAGTGCCTATGTCAGTGAATTCTTTATTATAAAAACAAAAACAAATTTTTATAAACAAAGGCAAAATTTTGATTTCGCACATGCGAAGTATATAACATATCGCTGTCATAAGAAGTTGAATTATCATGGCAGCAACATCACCTCCTCAACACTTCGTTAAATTTAAAGATATAAGCGTAAGGGAATGATCGAAAAGGGTGGGGAGGAGGTTAACTTAAACAAGCGAAAAGAAAATAGAAATTGTAAATTTCAGGAAATAAAAGTGGTAGAGAAGGAGGGAGAAAATAAGGAAGAGGAAAAAGTTTTTTTCTGTAAATATACACTGTTACAGTGCATCGCAAAAGTTTAGGCAAAACCGTTTTTTTCATGGTAAACACATTTTATCATCATAGTAGGCCTATATGTGAATTTTTTATAATGCCGTAGAATGAAATAAACGAATTCCATACGCGGATTTTTTCTTACACAGCTTGCGTATTTAGCACAACAATGACAAATAATAAACATCACATTTTTCTTGTCTCAAAAGTTTAGGCAATAACCGTGACTCCTCATTCTGAATGTACAGTCATTGCAAATTAGTATAAAAACACGTAAAAAAACTTTCAAATTAGATGTGAAAATATATAAAAGTAACAGAATTTCTTGTTAAACTGATTTATAATGATGCCAGCTAACAAGCAATTCACTACTGACAAACAGGCGAAGATCTGGATGCTAAAAGCAAAGGGGCAGTCAGTTAAAGATATTGCTTCAATTATACAAGGTTCTGTATTTGGAATTTACAAAGTTCTAGCAAGAGGTGAACATCATGAAGCACAGCCACGCACTGGACGAGCAACCACATCCCAGAAAAATCATCAGGCGAATCATCAGACCGGTGTCCAAAATCAGTTTGTCTGTTAGGCAAATTGGTCAACAGACTAAGCTAGCATCAAAAGACACCATCCATAGGAGACTTACGGAATGCAAACATCTTAATTACGTGAAAATAAGAAAACGTCCTCCCCTGAAACCCGAACGCATTAAAGTATTTTTGATCTGGGCACAAGCTCTTATGTAATGGAAGGACGAGTGTCTGTAAGTTCTCTTTTCAGGTGAATTTTAGATGGAATTTAGATGCCCCAGATGACTAGGCCAGTTATTGGTATGACCTGAGAATGGAGAATCGGTGTTTTTTCAGCAGGCAGAATGGAGAAAGTTCTGTGATGGTGAGGGGAGCGTTTGAATTCGATGGAACAACATCATGGGAATTTCTTTGTGGTCGTCAGAAGGCTGAAAATTATCAAAAAACATTGACTAACAATTTCTTACCATTTCGTGAGATGATTGGCGGACCAGCGTGGATTTTCCAGCAGGACAACGCACCAATCCATAGCGTAGAATCCACAAAATGAGAGTTCCAGCAGCATGGGATTCGTGATATGAAGTGGCCTGCAAGAAGCCCAGACATGAATCACATTGAAAATCTCTAGGGAATTATGTCCAATTATGTCTAGTAAATTTATGCCGGTGCAAAGCAATACTCATCTGTGGATGAATTGAATGAGGCGATTTCTGATTGTTGGTACAATACAATCTCGTGTAGAGCCAGAAGTGCCGAAAAATTTGGTTGTTTCGATGAGTAATCGTGTCTTTCATGTAATTAAAGCCATTGGAAACATAATTTCTCGTTAATGTTGTGATAAAAATCCAAACATGTTTCTTTGCCTATATTTTTGAGATGTCAAAATTATGTCGTTCTTTGTTTATCATTTTTATACGAAATACACAAACTGCGTATTTAAAACTCTGTATATGGAATTAGTTTGTTTCATTCTTAAGTATTATAAAAGAAAATTTCATGTTTAGTATAATAAGCGTGTTTGCCATGAAAAAAATGATTTTGCCTAAACTTTTGCGATGCACTGTAGAGCTTTGCAAAAAGGCTCCCATAATGCAACGCGTACCACTTTCTCTACTGCAAACTCTTAGTGAATCCAGGTATAGTGATTATCTGCTACATAGTTCATGTTCAAGCTCCCTGAAAGTTTAATATACAAATCAAGTGATCTGCTTATTTTCTAAATCTGCATATATAGGGTGACCCATTTTAAAGTTTCCCCTGGAATATCTCGAAAAAACACATGGGATCGAAAAAAAAGTTCGACAGTATACTTAGCATTCTTATACAGTATGATAAAACACAAAGACTCCAATACCCTTTATATTTTGTTGTTGGTCCAACAGCACAATCAAACATCAAGTTAACTTCTTCTGGTTCAGTAAGAGCATTGCCTTTTGGAGATTTAACAGCAAACCTTGTGATTATTTCTTGCAGTCCCGTGATATCCAAGGTTTCCAACTATTTTAAGAAAAAAAAAATTCAATGCAGATAACATGCATATAAAACATGGGACTACATAAATCTCACTCCAGTTCACACAATGATCTCTTTTATGATTCACATTTTATTTTAATTGGAAATGCTAATAATAAATGAGTATAGGTACTGCATAAGCTAACTTTCATTTTGAATACCAGCACACAGAGAAAATACAGCTAAGTATATTTGAATCAACAGCAATACACAAGTTTATGTGTACAGGATGTCCCAAAAGTCTGGAATCTTAAGGATTTTTATAGAACACGTTTGAAATGACCACCGTTCTTCGCAAGACAAGTCCAGTTGATATTGCCATTCTAATCAGTTCGGGCTGATAAAACAATCTGCTGAGAAGGATTCCTGATTCTGGATGAATCTTCATGTGTCCAGTTTTAATTCACAAATAACGGGAAATCAAAGATTAGACAGGAAAAATAGGTTTAATTGCATAGCTTATCTTATAACTCATTCCCTTCTTGGTGCTTTCTTTACTTCTGATATTATAGATAATGATGCATAGTAGTGCCAACCGGCAAAGTATACATAAATCCTTACACCAGAAATAAAAAGGACACAAGGAATTCCCAACTTTTGGGGGCCAATTTGTACATGTACTATAAAAGTTCCTCTGATTTCAAACTTTTGGGACACCTTACAAAACAGTACATTTCAACATTTCATCATGATCAGATGTGGTAATACTGTCTGGAAGTTAAAAATATATTTATTTCATATCTTGCCTTTAGATGAAGGGTTATAATAATTTTCATTTATTGCTGTTAACAATGTAGAGTCATTATTGTGGTTTATAGTTGCTAGATGGTATCGCTGCGTTTGATGATCTTGTTATATATCAGGTGTGCCCAAATGAAAAGGAGACTACAGTTATATCTAAGGAATATTTAATTATAGAATATTTTAAGTACAGAAAATTTGACGTACAGTTAATGTACATGTATAATATGATGCCTACACATAATTGCCTTTGATAATGATGCACTGATCTCAGAGCGTAAGAAGCGAATGATGGCTTCAGTGTTGAAACTCCTGGATTGCATAGAGATCCTTTTTCCACGGTGTTCTGCACTTCCTTGTCGCAGGTGAACTGATGACCTGTCAGTAATTTTTTTAAGGGGCCGAAAATACAGAAGTCACATGGGGAGATGTCAGGGCTGTACAGAGGATGCTTGAGGACTTCCCATCAAAATGTTTCCAGCAGGTGGAGGGTCTTCTTGGCCACAAGTGGCTTAGTGTTGTCCTGGAACAGCATTATCTATTTTGAGAGCTTCTCTCTGCACTTGTTTTTGATGACCCTTTCAGCTTCAGCAACATGTTGCAGTACCATTCACCGTTAACCGTTTCACCCTGTTCTAGCCAGTCGAGGAGTATGGGTCCTTCGTTGTCAGAAAAAAAAACTGAGCATCACTTTTCCAGCCTTCATGGCAGAGTGAGCTGTTTTGGGACGTGGGGAGCAGGGATGACGCTACATCTATCCACAAGCATATTTACCAACTTCGATTAGATACAATGGCGCTACAGTGAGTCTCCTTTTCAATTGGGCACACCATATAATTTTCATAACTGCACCTTAATGTTGTCCTTTACTCGTCTTAGGATTTCCAAAGTTTCGCTCCAAAAACACAAACACATACTTGGGTAATTTTGATCCCAAATCAAGGAATTTTTCTGTTTGTTTCGGAAAAATTACTCCAAGAATACTAATCACTTAATTTACCATACAACATCTGTATTAGTGGTAATTCTCTGTATTATTGTGTTAAACCTTTCTCATTGCATTCATGTTAAAATTCACCATTAATTTTACAAAAGTTCATTTATTGTAAGGTAAGCTAATAAGAAACAAACATTTTAAGTTACCTACCTTATTCAAAGTATGTCTAATGGCATTTCTTTCATTTTCATTCACATTCTCAAAAAGAAGTTTGTCCTTCAGATAGGCTGTTGAATATAAAATTGAAATTAAGATGGAAAATAAAAATTTAAACAAGAATTCTCTTTTGTGCATATTAATATGCAAACTATTTTCTATTTTCACTAAGAATGCTCTAAATTATTAGAATATATATATATTTTTTTTTATAATTTCAGAAGAAAAAAACATTTAATAAATAACAACTGCTATGATAAGACTTACAATATTAATAAATTCTAAAATACTAACTCCGTATTAGATGATCAAGACGGAAGCACTCGTTAGTTTTAACATCTCTCACCATGAAATCTTTAAATCTATCAACATGCCCTGAAGCTCTTAAAGAAAATCCAGAAAACTATTACAAATAATTTTTAAAGCAATGTTTTCCATTTATTTGGATAAATCATAGAAAAAATTACAAACTAATATTAAAATACACCATAACCTGTCTATAATGAAATTCACGGGGACAAAAAATTATTTCGTGTTATCCTGATTTCGCTATACACCATAACTCGCATATAACGAAATTCACATGGACAAAGAATTTTTTCATTACAAATGGGATATGGTATGAAAATCGTTCAAAATCATCAAAATCGTTGAGAATGTTGAAGCAGGAATTTTTAAACTGCTGTGCAACATCTCCTTTCTTTGCATTTGGTGTAGAAGCAGCTTCAATGATTTGTAACTTTAGTTCAAGCAAAAAAGCATGGAGTTTCTTTTTAGCAGCTGCCATGTTTGATTGCTCTTCTTCTTCTTGCACAATCCTGACCTGTATAAAAAAAATAAAATAAAATAAAAAAATAAAAAAGTAAAAACCGATCCATGGAGTAAAAACAAAACAAGAAGGTAGGTGTACAAAAGAAAATGGGGGGAAAAGCATCTTACCGTTCTTTCGATGAATTGAGTTTACTGAATGAAATTGTGGCGATATCTAGGTATGCAGTGTGCTGTAGTGAATTAAAAGCATAGGGTTCAGGGTTTATGTAGCAGTTACTGACCAATGGTGCCGTGTTGTTCACTGAGCTTTTATGTAAAATCCGCTTATTAGAGCGCTCTACTTAGAAGAGTCGTGAATAATTTGAATGTGGATTTTAGGCGTCATTTTTTATTTAAAAAAAAAAAAAGTCAACTTTTTCCACTAGAAAAGTCCAAAAATTCTTTCGTTATAACTGAATTTTCATAAAAAATTCTTTGTTACATCAGAGCAATTTTACATGTAAATTACATTGCTGGGGTCGGGCCGGAGAAAATTTTCGTTATAAGTGAAATTTCGCTGTAAGCGAGTTCGTTATAAATGGGTTATGATGTATATTGCATTTACTTAAAAACTTCTTCTGGTGTAATTGTAGATGTTTCAATTTCAACCATTTCTTCTTCTGCCACAAAATATTTCCTCCACAAATTGAGTAAATTGTTCTTCATGAGAAAACCTATGGGACCTAAATCATAAAAACCTGGAAAACCTTAAAAAATAAAAATAAAAAAAAAAGTTTATCATGAATTTATGGATATTATATATGCATTAAAAGACTTATTGGAATCAAAACTCACAAGAGCATTTTGTTATTTAATTCTATACCTTTATAGATATCACAAGATTTGGCATAGTAATATTCTCTCGATAGCAAATCTTCCATTCTAAGCAACTTCTTTTCAGAGTCTCTTTTTTCCAGTAATCTGCATTTCTAAAAAATCAAAATATGAATGCTGTCATTCTGCTACTATAATTATTATTATTATGTGCACTCCCACCTACGTGGGAGGGGCCCTTAGGCCTCAACACTATCAACTCCACACGAGGTGGGGTGCAGGTTTGTGAACTTGCTTATGCTGCTGGGAACAAACAGGGAACATACCATAGTACTAGTTTATGCTAATTTATTCTAAGAATAAGTATTTACATACAACTGTGTACATAAATGTATAACACTAATCAATGGTAAGTCTTTCAACAACACTTCAACACAAATATCATTAAAGGCAATATGTTTGAAAATCAATACTCAAAATTCCCATTAAACCCTGGTACAAAACTCCACTTAAACTTAAATACCGAATCAATTAACTTTAAATCTACCAAACTTGTAGGGACCCCCGGGGCACTTACTTCCTACAAAACAATATCTTCAAAAGTTACACTTAGCTAGTTTACAAAACATAGCACATGGGCACATCAATGCATCACCTTAATACAACATACTGCGACCTGTGCATGAGCTAATGCTCACTGCTGACATTTCACTCCACAGAGACAATAAATGCAAAACGCCTCTCTTGAGTGCACTACTTTTTGCCACAACAGGTGACACGAGCAGGTACAGATCGCGTCATGCCTATCTTTTTCTTTTCCAATTATCGCTCAATATCGCACTTTGACAATATCAACTTAGAGCTGATAAAACCCGGGGAGAAAGGCTGTAACCCCAAAATATTCCATATATGACGCTCAACATCCACCTCTCGTATAACCTCGCTAAAACGTAGCACTTACGCTGCGATCTCGCTATAAGCTAGCATGCTTTGAACATGGGCACAGAATAAAGGTACCCATACATGATCATGCCCGGCTTGCTGCCATGCTTGCCATTCCATAACTGTCATTCCATGCTTGATAAGAATTCACCATACACGAGTCATGCCGAAACTGTCATTCCATGGGAACTTTATTGCATTTTGTTGAACGAATTTATTCGCCAATGTCTGCTGTGCAGTGATGGTGCAGTGAATTTACATTATGAAGAAGTCTGCAGCAACTGTTATTGCAATGCTGTTTGCCGACGACGATGATAGGCCTAAAATGAAAAGGAGCATTTGGTCTAAACGCTGGTTGCAAGAAAGAAAGAAATATTCTGATGTAAATCTTCTGGGTGAACTCGAAGCTAATGCAAAGGATGACTTCCTGAACTACCTACGGGTGAGTTCCACAAGTTTTCGAGAACTTCTATCCCTAGTCGGTCCTGTTATATCAAAACGCAACTGGCACTTCCTGCTGCACACGTATTTGAGCCAATCAGTGCGCATGCACATGTCATTCCGGGAATGAATAATGCCACACACGATCAGTTTTTCGCTTTATCATGCCATGAATGACAAGCCAAAATCAAACATGTTGAACTTGTCATTCCGGGAATGACAAGCCATCAGTTTTGGAATGATTGCCCCACACACGATCATTTTTGGAATGAACAGTCGAACTGAATGGCTTGGCAGCAAGCCGGGCATGATCGTGTGTGGGCACCTTTAGGAATACACAGAAACGACATCCAATGTTAACGGAGTGAAAAGTGGATGACTCATGCCTTTTGACATCGTCGATTGTAGCACACGCAGCAGTTGCCATGGATGCCGCTAACTGATCGCTATATGTTAACATTGCCTCTTGCGTGTATTTTGATGTTTAATAAAGCATTCTGTATTAATATATATTAAATAGTAAAAAAAACAAAACTATATACATAAAACACATCGATTACAATGAAAAGTATTTAAAATTATTATTATTTTAAATACAGAAAATTACAATCTACTAGATAATGTGATATGATTTGGATAATGGGTATTATATGTCCAAAACAATGTGAAGAGCTTAAAGAGACAGATAGATGACATTATTTTATTGATAGAAAACGCTAGTGCGTAGAGTGTAAACTGTCTTGATTAGTTTTAATAGGAGTTCGATTTTTTTTTCTTGAAAATTTTCTCGTCCTTTATAAATTTCACTGCAATTATTAAACTATCAATCGTAGTCATATTTCTATTTTTGTTAAGATGCCTATGGAATCTACTGTCAAGGTAAATATTAATTTCAAATTAATGCAAATAAAATTTAAAAAAAATACTGCACCCCTTTACATGAAAAAAATTGAATGAAAAAACAACCTTTTTCACATTTCCGTCAATATCTAAAAAAACAAAACACAAACACCAATTACGGTATCTTTTTTAAAACTCATACAAAATTGTAATATTACAGCTCTCATTGAAAAAAACATGATGTCTCTGTCTCTTTCACTTTTTAAGTTCTACTAAGTTAAATTAAGTTATACCCTTGCATGTTTTCACTTCTTTTCAGGAAAAAAAGAAACAACAAAAATCAGTTATAATTATTTTTATTATAAACAACATCAACATTATAAACATTTTGTGAATAATTACCTACCTGTATTCAGTCTCTTTTATCGTAAATATTCACATATTCTCCAAAAAATGCGAAGACGAAAATTACCTGCTATTCATTTCAATGCTTTTGTGTGCAGTGTGCCCAAGGCAACCGCTGCAAGCAGGTCGATCGCTATCACGTGACCGCTTTCCATTTTTCCCCATAGGACATCACAGATTGTCGCTTCTGTGTATTCCTTATTCTGTGACATGGGCTCGAACTCTTACTGCTATTACAGACATGAGCAGGATAGTTTTATTTTTAGCCACATAGCAAATAGCCAACATTGAATCTACAAGTTTGTGTAATTAAAACAAAATATATTCAAAGTTTATCAAAATTACAGAAACATCAGCGACAATTCACACTACTGCCGACGACGACCGTGTAATAACACGTTCTAATGCGTGGCGTTCCTCTTCCCTAACACAGTTAAGGGGGTAGCAAGGGTGTCCCTGACGATTACGCAAATTCAGCCCCAAAAAAACAAAGATCTCACCAAAATGTCATCTAAATGGCTCGATGTCTTCTTATCTTAGTGGCACAATCTAATGTTCAATCCATTGTCGATGCGAACGGCGCGCTGGCACTTAACGCTGTCTTTTGTGAAAGTAATTCAAGCATACGCAGTAAACATGCTTAAAGCACGGCTGCATTACTTTAAAATCGTTAGGAAAAGTTATAGTTGTCACATCCTTGTTAGGAATAACTATTATATGATTGCAGCCCGATGAAATAATTTCATCGTTATGGCAGCATTCCATGATCGTTGTTTTGTTGGTTTTTTTTACCGAGAGCGATCTCTATCTCTCAACGAACAGCCAAGACAATACACACAACACGATTTTTCCACATGCAGAGATTGTCGTCTCTTCTCGGAAAACTCATAAACATCAAGACAAGACCGTGTCCTTTTCTTTCCCATTGTTACAGCCTCCAACTCTTAATATACCCGACAACAATGCTTAGTAAGGATAAAATCGACAATAACACATCGAGATAAATTCTCCTATATACTAAACAACAAATTATGCATTCCACACACACGGGTCAAGGGTTAAGGCTCACCACTACGAAGTAATTAAAAAAAAAAATAAACTAAACAATCACCCATCTAAATAGAAGGGCTACTCACAATTAGTATCCCCCCCCCCCCTATATTACCATAATTGCTTCAACACCAAGCCCACACTAATAATCCCCAAACTCTAGGCCGACTATATCGAATTTTTACACTGGGCGTATATGACTGTAAACCCACCCCCACACCAAACACACACTGTCTACAGTCACTATTATTATTATTATTATTATTATTATTATTATTATTATTATTGTAGGAAAGTATTTCACTGCAATAGAACTAATAATAGAAGAGGGGGGCGGCGTTCTAATTCTTGTGCCAAGTATTTTAAAAATAGTAAAATAAGATTTTGATTATAAAAGTGAATATATTGACTGCGTAGCTGGAATATATCTCCCCTACTACCCCAAATAATGAATTTGAAGTTTTTAATGAACAATTAAGTAATGCCATTTTGGATAAGAATAGTGAATTTTTGATATTAGGGATTTTAATTATATTGAACCTAAAGGAGGAGAAGACCGGATCGGTAATTTTTATCAAAATTTTCGTTTTAATAAGATGAATGAGATTTTGGCAACTCTGGATGCCATTAATATTAATGACGTTCTAAACTACTATGGAGACACCTTAGATAAGGTATTTACTTCTCATAGATGGAAACTGTTGAGAGCCGAGGCCGCAATAGTGAAAGAAGATAGCTACCATCCAACATCATGTATTAAGAGTTCGACAACTGGAAGTTTTGTTGATTCAGCCCAAGGTTATACATATAATTTACGAAAATGAGATTATTTACAGCTGTATTACGATATCAAGAATATCGACTGGGAACCACTAAATGAAATGTCGAACCCAAATGAAGCTGTGGAGTTTATTAATAATCAAGTTTATAACTGTTTTAACCGAACAATACCTACATTTTTTAACAAACGAAAAGGTAAAGGATCTATAACTTTCCCGTTTTGGACATCAAAAGAGACAATTAAAATATGGAAGGCAAAAAATATGGCGCATAAGATTTTTAAAATGGTTAAGACCAAAAAAAGTTACGAGGAGTTTGCAAGATTAAGAAAACAATTTAAGCAATTACGGTATACCAACAAGACCGATTGAAATACTATCAAAGCATTGAAAGTAATTTATAGAAAGCGCCAAAGCATTTTTGGAGATGTACAAATCAATTGTTGGGGAGAACCAAGAGAGCTTCGGATAATGAAAATTATCTGAGCGATTAAACAAATTTAAATAATATTGGAGAATACTTTAAATCGGTAACTGCAAAAAACATGGGAAATCCCCTTTCTATTGAAGAGATATTGACTATGCAAAGAAAAACCTCTGTAATATATGAGAAATTTTGCTTTGATGTTATAAAGAAAGACCAGGTGCTGAAAATTAAAAAAGGTGTGAAATGTGCTCGGGGGTTCAATTCAAGCAGCATTCCAGATTTTATTTTTAAGGGATGTTGGGATATCTTATTTAAACAGATGATTTATGTTTATAATTTAATACTGAAAACAACGATTTATCCAAGTAATTGGAAGAACGCTTTAGTCATCCCTATCCATAAGACTAATAAGGCAAACTCACCAGAGCAATTTAGGCCTATAACTCTGGTACCTTTCCCGGCAAAAGTTTTTGAATCAATAATATCGCGAGATCTTCAATCCTACTTTCATTCGATTATGCCTGATTGGCAGCATGGCTTTGTTAAAAATAAGTCAATTTCAACAAATTTAATTAGGTTTAATAGAGTTTTGGCAGGATCACTTGATGATTGCGGACAGGTGGACGTGATCAATTTTGACCTATCGAAAGCATTTGACACTGTTCAACATCATAGACTCATTTCTAAACTTATGGTCTAAATGAAAAAGCGGCTGATCTTATAAGAAATATAATCGTAGATAGAAGTTTTAGGATTAAATTTAGGGACAATTTATTGGATCAATATACAACTTTTAGTGGAATCCCGCAAGGTTCTCCCTTGGGACCTTTATTGTTCAATCTGTTTATGATTGATCTGGATTGTTATGTGAACATAGAACGGGTAAATCTTTTAGTTTACGCAGATGATGTCAAAATAAAATAAAAGTATTAATTCGATTGTAGACGCATATGAACTCCAAAATCAAATAAATAATTGGACGAAATGGACGGAAATGAATTCTAAGAACCCAAATGTAAAAAAGACTTATCAGGTTACCTTTTCAAAAAAGAGTATTCCCGTCTTATTTGAATATCAAATTGGGCAGTCTAAGATATTGAAGGTAAAACATATCCGGGATTTGGGTGTTTATTATAGTGAAAATGGAACGTTTAATGAACATTATAATAAAGTAATAATTAAGATCTCTAAGTTAATAGGGCTTTTTAAATGACTATCCAATTTTTTTAATAACCCTACAACTTTCATAAAGCTCTTTGAGGCTCTGGTTCCTCCTATTATCAATTTTGCAATCGAAATTTGGTATGCTCCATTAGGTGTTATTAATAGCAAACTTGAAACAAAGATAAATAGTTGGTTTAAGTTTTTGTCTAAAAAATTTTTGTTGCCCCCCCAAAAAATATAAAATACACAATCAATTTTAAAAAAGGCTAAAACATCTGTTTTATAGCGTTTTTTCGGGCAACCTTGTTATTACCGATCTTTTGGAGGATGTAAGACTAAAATGGCATTCGGGGTCATGTCGCACTGGTATGAGATTGAATACTCAGTTTTTTAAAACAAACGCTAAGTTTTTAAACATTGGCTGGAAACTGGCTGATCGGTATAATCGGTCCAGCAAAAAGCCAGATTTTTTCTCTATCTAGATTAATTTTTAGTTGTTTACTTTTGGTATTTTAACATAGTTTCTGGTTTAGTGACACGGCTGTTATTGCCAGCATAGCGATGATAAGGATTTTTTATTTTTATTTATAAGTACTGATAATCCAATACGTCCATCCAGGGTAATTCTTTGCGTAAAATAATTTTAATTGTCTGCCATAATTTTTACTTGTCGTTCAGATTTGTCATCTTCAGACATGACTTGAGAATTGGCTTGAGAGAGTTTGGGCCTAATTTCCATTATTTGTTTACGCCAGGACATTTTTATTAGGTTTTATCTAAATTGGCGTGTTTCTTTATACTTCAAATATTAAATTATTAAAAACCTAAAAAGAACTGAATAATAATAATAATATTAATAATAACAAATTACTTCGCTGGAACACTAATGAGAACAAACAAAATCATTTACATAATCTAAAATGCGCCAATAGGTGTATTTATAAATTTAAAATTTGAAACAATCCGGCTACTGGAGTCTTGTATATGTAAATATTTTGTAGCTAATTGATCAAATAGTGCTTAAAAATGCTGTAATTTACATAAAACAACCTAAAAATGAACAAAATAATAAATTATATCATTTCCTCTTTAAAAGCGTAAAAATCTGTTCAGTCATCATGATCATTCTACAAATGTTCAAGGCGAAAACGTTTTCGATAAAGAAAAGGATTATAATTTTTGCCGACAGATGTCGGATTTATTCATAGGTCCTTTACCGCCGACCCAATTATCAAAATTAACTATGATTCTTTCTTGTTTCAGTTCATAATCTATGTTCTTGAACAAATAGAATTCTTTCTACACTATTTATTCAGGGCATGGCAGTGAAATTATTTCGTTTAACTCTAAAATATTTAGCGAAGCGGTATTTTTTCGCCATTGTGAAAAGACTGGGAATTGATCAGCCATGAACGACAACAACGCACTGGCTAGCCGAATTTTCTCATTTTTATTCTATTAAATGACAGTCAATCATAAAAAAATCTCTACTTCTAAGGCCACCAATCATAGCAACGGAAACGACAATCGCACTTCCTTATTGGATGTTTAAATTTTCAAATTTCAAAAAGCCTTAAATGTTAACATCTAAGCAAAAACCTCGAATTTGGTTATATAGTAGATATGGTACAATAATCAACTCAATTTAAAAATATGAATTATGGAGGCTTTTCAATACATTTTACATTTTAATGATGAAAAACTCCAACAACCGATTAATAATTCACCGGTTTTGCCATCTTTTCCCAGCTTTATCAAGGTGACTGTTTCATCAATAAAATGTAAAATTTATTGCAAAGCCTCCATATTTCATATAACAGCGATACAAACATCTTGAATTATATAAATCTGATGAACTTACAGTTACTTCTAATTCTTTCTTTCTTGTGTTTAGCTCTTGTAACGCAGTTTCCAAATGAAAATCAGATAAACCATTTTGAATATCTCTTATGATATCTTCCTAAAAATAAACATTTAATTTACTTTAAATGTATAAAATTTATAAATATACAGGGTGTCCCAAAACATCGTTTACAAACTTTACATGTTGGTCTGTCAGACCATGATGAACAAGTTTTACACAAGTTGTGTCTGAAAACGTGACCAGCCATCGCTAGAGGGCAATATTTGCAGGCCTGTTAGAGAGCGGAAAGCGAGATCATTTCAGTAACCATGATTCTTAGGGGTCATTCAAGTATTACGTCACGTTGTTGGGGGGGGGGTTGTCATTCTGTGACGATTTGTGACGAGGGGGGAGGGAGGGGGATGAAACACTGTGTCACGTCAAGGTCACTTCAGAGGTAGTCCAAACTCTAGGAATGGGGAATAAATCTGTTTTTGTTTATCCCAAGTCCCAATAAAGCCCCTGCAAATAAGTCGTAACCTTTCTGACAGATCAGCAATGGTTGTTCACAGTTTCGAAGCTCATTGAGAATAATGCCAAATCGCTTTTTACCTCCTCCAGTGCCCATTTTCTAGAAAGATAAAGGACTCAAATAGCAGAAGATAATGGAAACTATCCATCTGTTTTTATAAGTAGCGTTTTGCAAAACACTTTGTTAAAAGAAAATCCATTATTTGTTAAATTTAATGAAATACCCATCACTGAAAAATGAAACAAGAAAAAGAATTTGTAGTAAGTATGGCACCTATCATGTCTCACTTATTTGAAGCGTCCTCAAAAGAGCTGTGGCATAGTTCCCATTATGCCAAAAGCACGCCAATCTCAAAGTGTGACACAATGACATGAAGAAGTTTTAGCCATAATGAACATCAATGCAAAGCAATATGATACGGAATGGATCGATGAGCGGTTCGATGATAAGGAAAAAATAATAATCCCAATTATTGAAAATAGTGAAAACGTAAATTTAATATCAACAGAATCCAATTTAGAATCTCCCTTGGAATAAAAAAGTAACACATTAAAAATTGTATGATTATAAAGTAGTTTATTTCTTTATAATACAGGGTCTTTATAACAGGGTGTCTACAGAGTTTCTGAAAGTCAATTTAGTGACTTTTTGGGGACCTCTTAAAAAAATTTCATGACCTAATTTAATTATTTTTAACGTCAAAAAAAAA
>JAHWFO010104889.1:147790-179043 GCA_023313115.1 Rhysida immarginata
GGGGGGGGGGAGGGTAAAAAATTTTGTGATGTCATATTAAGGGGGATCAAGGCGTGTGACGGGATATGGGGGATGGGGGGAAGGGGGTATGAAAATGGTAAAAATCAGCATGACGTAATACTTGAATCAGTATGGTTTTGTTAATAAAGTCGTGTTAATTAATTAATTAATACTGTAATAATTCATTACATAATTAAAACCTATTTTTGGTAATAAAGTCACGTTAACTTTTTGCCGTGTCTCTTTTTTTGCGTGTTGGTCATGTTGCTGTAGCACCCCACGGTTTAATTTTCGGATACAACTTCCTATGTAAAACTTGTTCCTATGTAAAGTTAGTAAACGATCTTTTGGGACACCCTGTATATAAATTTTAAACATTTTTAAAAATTTTATACACTTATAATACATACAATAAAAAAACAATTATACATTTTAAGTAATAAAAAATTTTCCTACTATTTTTAAGAAATGCAAAGTGCCCTGTGAAATATAGGTAAAGCTCATCCAAAAATGCTGTCTGTCAACAGATTCCACCAAATAAATATATACACGTTTCAGCAGAATAAGCATGTATAAATCTTACCTTTAAACTTATTTAGATACCAAAAGATGAATACAAGTTACTTTTAATCTCTACAATTGTAAGAGGTGCTCAAATTGGTTGTTATTAACTTTCAGACACTTATTTCTAAACAAACTGCTGGTTGGTAACATTGGCCTAAGTATCCAGTGGGGTTGCTGCACATTCCATTTCAATTCCTTCCCAAAGGGCTGCTGATATAGCAAATTTTCTATGATACATGACATCCTCTTAGAGCCCTTCTTAGGTAAAAGTCTACAGATATGTTAAATCAGGAGAATGTGCAATGAACTCAACTGCACCTCTTCATCCTTCTTTCTTATTCTTCAAACCGCCAGCCTGCTGGCTGAGAGAGCTGGAGCGTAGGCTTACTATTTCTCTAATCTGTCGAGTCACTGGTTTGAATCCTGCCATGGGCATACATATTCGTTTTTGTCCCCAGAATGTGTAAAAAGATACTAGTCATGTTGAATTCTCTGGATTGTATAAAGATACATGTCATGTGAAAGGGTGCAAAATGACCTAGCTGTCTATGTTGACATGCCCATAAACCTAATGAACCATCAATTGCAATCCTTAGCATTATAGAGAATAGGGTTATGACTAGTTTTATTCGCCTATTAGGTTTTTGAGTACATCAACTGTGAAATCAGTTGAACATCATAATCTTTTCACATGTCTTAGATACACTAAACTGCCATGACCATGGCTGAATTTGAATGCACAACTTAACAGATTTGTGAGGTGGACATAGGAATGATGTACAGACAGACCACTAATGGTGTCCTAGATATCATCTGGTAAGTGTACGTGGAGGAAGTTTGCCAGAGTCAACATATTTTTTTGAGTTATGAAGAACGATGAGTTATAATCATTCATTTTTCTGTATACTTTTCATCTTTAATGAATATGACAATTGTTATGATACCAACTTCATTGTTATAAAACAAACATTGGTGTACTATCGGTTAATTTGTACTATCTGCACAATCACAAATGTTGCAAACTTTTACTCCTCTCAGTGCTTAGTGCCTCACCTAAACTTTTGGCCCCTGTGATCACTTTTTCCTTTACTCAAATGCTTCAGTGTTCTGTCTACAACGTCCCCCTCCGGAGATTACCTATTACAACCCCAACTTGTTTGGTTACTGGGGTCAGTTGGTTTACCCCTGGCCGGTTACAGGTGGCTACTGTTTTTCTCCGGCGATTGTGCAAATAGTACAAATTAACAGTCATATTTAGATATTTGTTTATTGATTTATTTCAAATAACATATGGCATAATTTAGTGAAATGAAATATATGATACCTGTTCTTTTACAGCTTCTTGAAGAGATTGCAGAGCATTTCTTGCTTCTTTAGTTTCAAGTTTTCTTTGTTTTAAACGGATATTACCCCAATTTGATGGAAGATTAAACTGATCAGAAAATAATCTACATTTTATTCCGTTTGATTTCTGCCAACCATGACTTTTTATGGTTATTTTACTCAGCTGTTTTAAAAATCTATATCTTGACCACATTTTTAAATTGTCTTGTTTTTCAAATCGTGAAGGCTGGTAACAGAAAAAGAAGAAATTGTCTTATCAAGAACAGATGAAGGGTGGGTCTTATTTAAACTTGCTGTGTGTATTAAAAATGTTTGTACGTGATTTTTTTTTTTTTATACCCAAAAGTCTTCAATTTTCCAAATGGCTAATTCAATTTTTTAATGTTTATGTACTATTTGAACAGCGAACATAAATTGGAATAAATCCCTGGTAATACAGTTATTTCACGCCTCTCCATCCTTCTCATAAGTAACTGAAATTTCAGTCCTTATCAACTTTTCTCCCGATATATGTTCAGAAATTCATTCCATTTACACGGCTCATTACCGTCTCATTCCTCCATGTAGCACATATTACAAAACGGAAACCGACACTTGGAGAGAGTCCATTATTATCTTTTGTGGTTCCATCACGGTATAAGGTTCTTCTTATACTTATACCGTGGGTTCCATGTTTCTTTCATAGGCTAGATTTTAGCGTCCCTTTTTATTTGAAGGGAGATGAATACTTCTTTATAGCCTTTTACTTTGAAAAAATAATTTCACATCCCTATTCCTTTTCTTTATGCACGAAACGATCGCTTAGGTTTTCCAGGCTTCCGGTGAGTAAATCTTTCTAGCCCGTACGAAACTGGATATAAATGTTGTAATGCTATTTTCAGTTGCTCCACCGAAAGCGAAAACGGATGGTTGTCATTGTTGATTAAAGCCTAGAAGAAGAATTATCACAGCATCTTTAATTTATACTCGAAGATACTTTGAAATAAATATCGACATGTAAGTTTGATATAGCAAACAGCTTTATTTATAGGTCTAATCATTCTCCATAGCGATCGATGGAATGTTTCAATTTGATTCTTATACTTTTTAAGTTCAATGCAGTAACATTACGTTACAAAGTAGCAAAAAGCGAAGGAACATAGATATTAAATTTAACATCACGACGATAATTCTGGCAGCAATGGATGTGCAAATGGCTCAGAAAACTTGGGAGATGTCAAACAATATTGAAACTGTACAAGTAGTCGATGAAATATATAAATATAATAAAAAGCAACAACAAGATATTTTAACAGCCAAGCCTTGGGAGAAAGAGTACGGAATGTTTGTTTTGTTTTTCCTCCGCATTATTCTAGAAAGCTTTACCTTCCAAAATGATTTTGTTTTACTTAATTATGTTTTCCTTCTCCAATAGTCCACATTACTTTAAAGATATCAAGATCTCAGCTTTAGCATTGTTGAAGATGGTGATGCATGCCAGATCGGGAGGAACACTGGAAGTAATGGGATTATTATTAGGAAAGGTTGATGCGAATACAATGATTGTCATGGATTCCTTTGCCTTACCTGTGGAAGGAACAGAGACAAGAGTGAACGCACAAGCCCAAGCCTATGAATATATGGCAGCATATTCTGATGCAGCCAAACAGGTAAAGCAGTGATTAAAACTTGGTTTTAATCGTAGTTGATTTATTTTACAGATACTTAAAATAATCGCTAAAATTTATAAAATTCATTTAGAACTTTGAACCGTATTTAGGTGGGGCGACTAGAGAATGCAATTGGCTGGTATCACAGCCATCCAGGATATGGATGCTGGTTATCTGGAATTGATGTTAGCACACAAATGTTGAATCAACAATTCCAAGAGCCTTTTGTTGCCATTGTGGTATGTGATCGTTTTTATCAAATGAGAAACCCCAAGTTTGCTGCATGCAACCAAACACTTCAGATTTATAATTAGTTATATTATTCTCATCGACAGATTGATCCTGTAAGGACTATATCAGCAGGAAAAGTGAATTTGGGTGCCTTTCGCACTTATCCAAAGGTATATTAGTTCATGTCTAAATTACTTTTACCCTTAAAATTGACCTTGCATTTAGAAATATTTGATAAGTGTTATTTATTCTTTAGGGATACAAGCCACCAGACGAGGGACCGTCAGAATACCAAACAATTCCACTGAATAAAATTGAAGATTTTGGTGTTCATTGCAAGCAATATTATTCGTTAGAAGTATCCTATTTCAAATCAGCTTTGGACCGCCGTCTGTTAGATTCTCTTTGGAACAAATATTGGGTTAATACATTAAGCTCATCAAGCCTGCTAACAGTACGTACTTTACAAGCTCATCAAAGTGAGAAATATTTACATCTCCATTAAAATGATGTTTCATTAGCTTGTAAGAAAAGCAAATCTCAAATCTCTAAACATTTTGAAATAAAATGGGTTTTTGAGAAATCGTTGCATAGAAATGTATGTGTAATTTCCATGGAAATGCTTTATTCAAAAGTGCTCTTCTTATTGATTTAAAGATAATTGGCCAATTTCCAAGAGCAGTGTTTTGTTGGCAGATCATTGGGAGTTAACCACCTCATCCTGCTTATAAAATTTGAAATTAGACTTGTGGAAATAATGTTCAAATTAGCAGTACCAGTAGTAACAAATAGAAATGTTTGAATAAGTTTCTTCAGTTAATTTATTATCTTCTGTTTTAGTACCGGCAGTGCTGGATTGATTGGTATGGATTAGTGATGACTGACCTGTATATATGTATTGGGTTTCTTATATGCGACGAAATATCTCCTACATTTGTTCATTTTCAAATGATTTGAAATCTTGAATTTTCCATGTAAATACTAAGTTTATCCTTAGCTACAAAAGATAAGCATAACATTTTATTAGTTTATTTATTTAATGCTAGATACATTTTATTGGTACATATTTATTGTACACTTGTGAATACCATTTTTATCATCTGTATTGTTTTTGATTTGTTTGCTCTATTTTAGGTAGTTGAATTTTTTCCATTAAGGTTTTAAGGCATAGTAAATGTGGTATTGTTGACTATATGACTAGGCATGTGACTTGTTTCTGAATAGAGAGAACCATTTTGTTGAAGAGGTGGAGTTAGCTAATAAGTAGGCTACATTACCGTACAATAGTGGAATGAACATCTCTTGATATACATGAATTTGACTTGCACTTTGGAACCTATGCTCGCACCCTGATACGATTTTTATGTGTGTAGTAACTGTGCTCATGTAACCTTGTCATAGATGGAGAATGGGTAAATGAAGGGAATTTTGAGAGAGGTAAGTCTGTGAAATTTTGGCAAATTTATCACAGCAATGTTCAACTATCTGTGATATCGTGAAGAAATGGAACACTACAGACATCAGAACATGCATGCCCCAGATCAGAGATTCCCAAAATTCACTGAACATAATTGTGGAGTCTTGAAGTGCAAGATTCATAGAAATCGCAAAAAAAAAACCACTCTAGGATCATCAGCAAGGAGTTCTAACAGGCAACATGAGTCGAGTCATTACAACACTTTGCATGCAGGAGTTCTAACATGCACTCAGCATTTGTGGATGTATAGCAGCACATAATCCAGACATCTCACCAAACGACAAGGCTGCCAGACTTCACTGGTGTTTGGAATGTTGAACAATAAGGTTGGATTGTTGCTAGACCGATTTTTCTCTTGGACTGTCAAAGAGTGGAAAAAAATCTTGTGGAGTGACGAATCATGCTACATCCTGTTCCAGTCGGATGGGCACGTTTGGATGGCAAATGCTAGGGAAGTACCTTTTACCTGAGTGCATCATTCCAAACATGAAGTTTGATGGTGGTGTTTTTAGACCCTCCAAGGCCTTACACTTCCGCTGGACACAGGGCCGAATCACTAACACAGCCCTCGAAGGAGTGACAAACGACACTCGATCAAGGGCTACTCGAAAAACCCAGATTCCAATCATTAACGCATTTACCGTCTTCCCTCATATAAGTGTTGCTTGATCCCTTCCTTGAAGAAACCAGTCATGGGTTTGAGGATATTTTTAACGAAAGTGACGAAATTTTCGCATGGAAAGCGTCACGTTGCTAGGCAACAACAATGGAGGACATAGGTCAATGAAAAGGAGTGAAGTAGAAAAGAAAATCTTTTGTTTAGTGTTGCCTACACAAATAAAGCTTATTTAACAAAAAATTTTTGCCTTAAATAAATTATTAAATAGTTAAATATATTTTATCATTTTACATTTCTTAAATATTCATTTTAGGTTAATTAAGGGAATTAATAGTTCATAAGCTTAATAAAATAAACGAGAAAAATTTTTAAATACTGTTTCATATCAATTCATTTATTTAAATTAGTTATTTATTTAATTTAATTTTATTTATTTAATTTAATTTATTGATTGTAATCCAATATTTTCGTATAAAATAGTAATAATTTTTAATAGCATAAATGTTAGAACGCGCATATAATTTAAAAATATACATGCATGTTTATAAAATAATAAAGGCATACATAATAAATTTCGCCACAGCAGTTTTTCTTCCCTCCCCCCGCCTTTATTCGTTTGAACTCCTCCTGTATAGAGCCCATTTCAAAATGAACGTTTTTAATATGTTTTTAATAAGACTGTATCTCGCAGCAAGATATGATGATCCCTTTCAATTAAAGGCATTCTATAACTTGTTCGTTTTTCGCGCTGAAGTAAAAACAATGCAATGGCATGCCATTTTTACTACGAAGCGATGAAATGGCTGCCATGCTGTTTCACTAGATCAGCGAGGTGGAGTAGAGAATTCGCTCCTCAAGTGGCCAAAATTGGTCACTTGAAATTTGGAGTGGCAAACTCTCTGTACACTCCAGTATAACGCGTTAATGATGAGATGAGGGCAGATCTTCCCTTGAATGCGGTCGCTGGAGTAGGAAACCTTACTCGACTCAACTTTTACAGCGCCTAGTGATTCGGCCCACAGAGTCAAAATGCTGGACATACAGGTCATTTGCTGGACAAATCATTCGTTTTTCTTTGTGATATTCACATGTTAAGACCAGGTTTGCCAATTTAGTGGATTTCATGGCCGACATTTCAATTGTTGTGCATTGTTTAGGTTTTATTATATCCAATTCATAAGTTAAAAAAATATATAAATAAATAAATAGTCTCATCTAAAAATAAGCTAAATTGACAAATGATAATAAAAGCTGGCTAGAAATAGCAATATGGTAGTCCATTTGTAGTCGTTCATAGTTCCTGATGATATGATACTCGAAACATGTTGAACACAATAAACGCTACCATATTGCTATTTCTAGACCGCTTTTAATATCATTATTATACAGCAATATAGACCTAGAATGCAGCCTTTGGATTAAATTGGCAAACCTGGTTATGACCTATATAATTCAAGGTCTTTGTATCGCTTTTATATATATGTAATATGGAGGCTTTGCATTTTATTGATGAAAAAATTCACCAACTGGTTTCACCATCTGTTCCCAACTTTGTCAAAGTGATGGAATGAATAGCTGGTCATAGCCTCTCTTATCATTGTAGGTTATGTTACTGACATCCACATAAAACCATACAAGCTCTCTTGGGGATAACGGGGACAAGAGGTTTTGTGTCTTTTTTTCTTATTTTATATAAGTACAATAAAGGTGTTGTCACTCGGCAATAACATAACAATCTGAAAGCGTGATGTTTAGGTAACATTTGCGGGACGGCGGGATTGCTGTAAGAAATGCTGGGCTGTTCCGCTAATCAGGTGACACTTGGAGGATCTATGTTTTTCATGGTATAGTTTGGGACCCTTTCATATGGTTGAGGAAATTTGAACTCTGAAGCCTACAAGGACATTCTGGACAATCGGGTGCTTCCTATGCTGTGGGAATTTTTTTGTAATGAGGATTGCTTCTTTCATGACGATAATGCACCACGTCATGTTTCTGCTTCTGTCAAGCAGTGGCATGCAGACATGACTTTCCGTGGCCCATACAGAGCCCTGACCCAATCGAATATTATGGGACAGGGTTGGAGCATTGAGTGAGGGCCAGGGAGGCATGTCCGAAATCTGCTGTTGACATGGCTAGATACTTACAGCAAGAATGGACATAAATGCCAGGAATTGTTTATAGGAACTTTTAGAAAATATGCCCAGAAGGGTGGCTAATGTAATTTCAGCTCGTGGAGGCCCAACATGATAAAATTTCATTTTTCCCATACATGTTCACCGTCTGTTCCATTATTGTAGGGTGGTGTACATTACTTCACTTTTTGGCCAGCTATGTTGTTAACCTTTGGGTAGGCACGCTGATTTCACTCTCTCGAGCAGTCGCTCTGTTGTATTTTTTACAACATTTAATATTTTGCCTTTTTTATTAGCTTATCCTATTAAATAATGATTAACTATGTTTTCTATTGAAAATCTGAATGAAAATGAGAAGAAATGTAAACAAAATTATTTTAATAAAAGGGAACAAAATGAAAATATCATCAAAAATTTTACACTATAGATTGTCCTGTTTGGTTCAGCTCACTCAGATTCATTGTCACTCTCTTCCAAATCACTGCCAAAATAATCATCCTCCTGCAAATCCTCTTGAAGAATTTGTTCGATATCATTTATGCTCAAACCACGTGACATGTTAATTGAGGAAAAATTTTTAAAAATACACAAATAAAACCATAATGGGCAAAGTTTTGAAGTGTCACGAGTAGGCACGTGTTGTAAAAAGTACAATGCTGATCGACGCTCACTGTTACAATTCATGACATGCTACGAAACTGAAACAGGCAAGGTCATTTGACATTGAGCTTGGGATTGTGGTAGTCAGAAAAAAGAATAGATACAGGAGCCATAATCCCTGATATTAAAAAATATTCGCTAGGAACAAAAGAACACCGGTGTGGTAAATTTTACAACAGTGCGCTTCCCGATGGATTAAACATCTCAAAGGAAGGAAACTTCTGTTGGCAGACTGGAAAGGATTGATAACATTTGTTAGGTTATATAATAATCAAGTACATACACACTTCATGGTGAATAAAAATCTTTGTGGAAAAGCAGACTCAGTTTGTGTCTTTTTAATCTGTTAAGTTCTAGGTGCACTTGTGATGATTTTGTAGGCTCATTCTTTTCCTTTCAGGAAAGTAAACTGAACTCTAAATGGCCAAGAAAAATACATGAACAGTCTTTTCACTGTCAATCAGAAATTTTTAAAATACACACTCACTCACCAAAAGTCATGGCACACCTGCCTTATTCTCTATTGCGATCGCCCCCCGGCCTGGATAACGGCAGGGCCCCGTTGTGGAAGAATCTACCAGTCCCCGGAACACATCCACAGGCACTGCAAGCCACGCTGCCTACATTGCACTCCATAACGATGCTGCATTTACCATTTGAGTTGGTGACTAAGATCGTTCGATGACGTCCCACAAATGTTCAATGGGATTGCAATCTGGGGAATGCGGAGGCCAAATCATTGTCGTGAAGTCGGTAGCATGTTCCTCCAGCCACTGCCGTGTCACATAGGTCGTGTGTGGAGGCGCATTATGTTGCTGGAAGATGCTATCGTCCGTGAGGTAAAAACAGTTCATGAAGGGGTGCAGGTGGTCTCCAAGCAGATCGACGTAGGAAATAGCATGCAGAGTTGTTGTGAGATGCACCAATGGACCCATTGCATGCTACAAAAAAGCATCCCAAGCCAGTATGGAGCCTCCACCTGCCTGAGTGGTCCCCACCTGACAAGCGGGCTCGGTGGCTTCGTGTGGCTTGCGCCAAGCACAGACATGACCATCGGCCCGATACAGCTGAAACAGTGACTTGTCAGACCAGGCAACCCTTCGCCAGTCCTCAGCGGTCCAATGTCGATGTTGGTTAGGCATTGCTGATGATGTGCAGCTGTCAAAGAGTGGCACCCATCGTGGCCTCCTGCTTCCAAAGCCTATAGCTGCCAAGATTCGCCGAATTGTCATCACGGACACAGTTGTGGGACGTCTGTGGTTGTACCGCATGGTGATTTGGCCCACTGTCACCCTTCGGTCAGCAATTGCAAGCCGGGTGACCCGGCGAACACCTCTGGAATCAATGAGGCGTGGGCAGGTCGTCCGCTGTCTGACATAGATTGTAACCCCTCGTTGGGTGTACTCTCGATAGACCCTTGCAACGGTTGTGCGGGAGAATTGCAGAGTGTTGGCTACATCCGATATTGAGGTACCCATCTGTCTGGCACCAACAATCATCCCCCGTTCAAATGCGGATAGCTCTCGGCGTGCTGCCATTTCTGCAGCTAGTTTTGCTTACAATAATTGTGTGATATCAAGGAGTCCTGTGCACCTCCATTCCGAGAATGGAAGTAGCGGAATCTGTCTGGTTACGGACAGGGAACCTGATTGGAGGGGTGTGCCATGACTTTTGGTGAGTGGAATTATTCATGTGTGATCATGAATTTCCAAATGCATATTGTAACCACAATTTGATATAAATAATGTGCATGTAAAATAAATGAAAACTATATAAAATCAAGTTCATGATCCAGTGATGGACATGTTGTCTCATCACATTCAGGTGGGTAATCCTCTGTCGTACATGTAATACATTTCACGAATCA
The DNA here is from genome assembly GCA_023313115.1 of Rhysida immarginata. NCBI lineage: Eukaryota > Metazoa > Arthropoda > Chilopoda > Scolopendromorpha > Scolopendridae > Rhysida > Rhysida immarginata. The sequence goes on from JAHWFO010104889.1 coordinate 158,337, forward strand.
GTCAGAAGCCTCATTATTAAATCCATCATTATACTAAATTAAAGTACCATTATATATGTGTACGTGTATCTTCCATTTTGTAATTATACATCCAGAAATTAATTTTTATTATTATTATTTTTTTTTATTTATTCAAGTTTTCCCATTTTTAATTTGTCCATTTCAGAATGCTGATTATACTACAGGCCAAATCTTTGATCTTTCTGATAAGCTTGAGCAGTCAGAGAGCCAAATGGGAAGAGGAGGGTTCATGCTCGGTATTGATCCTCATGAAAAGAAAACCGAAGATAAACTAGCTAAGGCTACCAAAGACAGGTATTTTGTTCTAAATTGTAGAAGGCCAGTTTTATTTATTTTTTTAATTACTTAATAAATACGATATAATAAAGAATATATCTTAAGCAACATAAGTGATTCAAGTTCTAAGAAGGCAACAAGAACTCCTCACATGTAATATGCTCAATATTGTTAAAATTTTCCGTCAGGCTGGAGCAGGTTGACTTCTGCTTTGCCACCACCTGCCATTACGTGGTGCCTCATATCACTCATACCTCCTAGCATCACTTGTAAGATGACAGCAGTTATAGAAACATGATCAAACATTGAAGTGCATATAGTGTGGTCAGATATGTGATTGAAAGGCATGTCACCAGATGAAACTCATGCCAGCTTATTGAGGTTTATGAAACTAACATTACATCACAGAAACAGATATAGGTTGATGCACTGATAATGGCAAGACAGATGTTCAATGATGACAATGTGGGTCCCATCCTCATACCCAGTGATTTTCATCTGTTCGGACCATTAAAAAGGCACTGGCTGATTCATGACTAATGAAGTTCAGCAGTCCATTGTTTGGCTTCAGGCACTTGACACTTGAACTTCTTCAATGTTGGCATAGATGCCTTGTATACCATTAGAACAATAAAAAAAATGCAGATAAGCAAATAACCATTGGGCGAATTACCTCTTACAAGGGAATCCTTCGAACATGTATGTCACAGATTTCCACCAAATTGAAATATGTTACTCAATTCAAGCTACAATAGATGCTTGCAAAATAAGAGAGTGCGGATTTTTGTTTCTTTCAAAATAAACCACGAAAACGAAAAAATTTGAGCCATTGTTAAAGCGGTGTATTAATGCGCTTAACGGAACTTCTTTCTTCCACTACTCACAGCAATAAGCACGAATCCAATTCAGATGAAATAGACAGCAGCAGACAGCAATTAAATGGCTTCTCAAATTTCTAAACAAACTTGGTTTTTAAAATAGATTATTACATTTAGCTAATTGCCTTCCAGTAAAAAATGTCTAGAGTAATTAATAACCATTTCCTTAATTTATTATTTCATTTTATTAAATAATTCGGTAATCAAACACGGGGCTGGCTTCATGTGCAACGTCGAGTAATACGTTGCGTTGGTGAGGGGGTATGTATCGCGGTGCTTTATAATTTTAAATAAAAATAGTATTCATGGATGCCTACCTCATCTTATAAATTATTTCGAGACGAATAATTGTACAGCAAAATTAAGGTTTTATGCTTAATAACAGTGCTCTAACTGCAATTCTTTGTCGATCGCCGCTAACAAGTTTGCTTCCCCTCTTTCCGCCATGTTTTTTGAACTCTGCGCACTTCCGGGGCGCTTCACTGCCGTGCAACACTATTGCTTCCACTGTGTGCTTGCGTGCAAAAAAAGGCTATCTGGGGTTCCCTTGTTAGGCCACAAAAATTAAAAAATAAATCCTAAAAAAAGCTTTTTACGATCACACTTGTGATCTTCATAAAATAAACTGGATAGAAAACAACAACCAACACGTTCACCTCTCCCATGAGTCATCTGAATGACCAACTCTAATTGGTCTATTTCCTCTAAAGTACACTTCTACTAGGCTGAACAAAGGGGAAACTCTGATTGGCCCTCTATCCTGATTCAATAATAACTCCGAGCGGACTTGGCTAATTTTTAAAACGTCCATAAACTTTGGATCTCTGACGCTTTTAATTTAAAATTGTTGTAGCCGGATGGGCTGTTTCAACAACACTTCTCCACTCTCCCAAATCTAATATCAGCCAAGTGTTCTTTTCCCCTAATTTCAATATTATTCCATGTCTGGCCTCAATAAACCTTCCCACAAAATTCACAATTTAGATACAAAGGAATCAAGCCAAAAACTGTGGCCACAACTATACAAAGAAAAATAACTCCAAAAACACTATTCCACATAATAAATTTTAATGACTCAATTGTTGTTCGCGTTTTTGTTTGTGTATAATTTTTTGATTGGTTCTTGTATATTATAAATACTCGGCTTCTCACTGATGATGGAAATTTTGTTTCCGAAATGTACATCTGAGTCATTAAAATTTATTTATGTGGAATAGTGTTTTCGGAGTTATTTTTCTTTGTATTCACAATTTACTTCATAAATTCCTGACTTTTTTGAACCCGGGACCTTGCCCTTTGGATTACGCACCAAATGCTTCAACTAATTAGGATTTCTATAGGCAATCCTAAAATTAAATTCCCTCTGGTTTATTTTTCAATTTTTGTGGATTAAGAGGTAATTCATTTTATGGTTATACCATTAGAACAAATATATAGACAAGCATGGAGAGCATGTGGAAAAATTTGTACGAACTATTGTTGTTATAAATATATATATACAACTTGAATAAATTTACGCTTTGAGAGACTGCTTCTTGTTACCTTACTTCTTGAACCACCTTCATATAAACAGTAGCAACTCCAATGAAAATGAAAGCCTAATTTACAACAAAAACAATATTTGCAGTAAACATAATTTGACTGAGTTTGTCACATGATAAAAAAAAAAAAAGGAAGGAGTTATTAAGGAAGGAAAAAGTTACATTCAATTTGTTAAGGAAGGAAAAACTCTATCAACAAAAAACATCTGAGATATGAAACACTGGACATGTATTTCGAAGGCTATCCCTTCACTCTGGATAATAAGATTGATTGTGGTTAGGGATCTTTGTTTTTAGAAGTTAATATCCGAAAGAAACTATATTTCTCTTTGAGTAGATCTCAGAAATACAGACTACTATATTCTACTATATTTGATCTTTTTTGCATATCATTCAATTTAAAAAAAAACAAAAAAAACTAGTACATGTACTACTCAAAGTCAAAAAAATAGAATATTAACATTCTGATTTCTAGATCACAGAAAACTAGCAATGTTTTGTTTAAAAGAAAAGAGAGACATTTGACGTTTTTTTTTAATAACTGGCAAACTAGTCACCTTTATTCTAGCGAAAAAAGCATTAGAATAACATCAAAAGATTACAATGTGCAATTTGTTTTCAGACGACAAAAAAATAGAATAGTCAAACACTTATGACAAAAAAATAGAATAGTCAAACACTTATGACAAAAAAATAGAATATTCAAACACTTGTTTCATAAAATGTCTTGTTGACAAGATAAACACTAAATGACAATAAATTTGTGTCAATACTTAGTAGGTCCTCCGTTTGCCTCAATAACTGCTTGTATTCTTTTGGGCATTGACAATGCCAATTGCTTACACTCCTCTACACTCATTTCATTCCAAACGTTAGCAATGTTTTGTTGTAGATCTTTTTTATTTTGGGCAGGATATTTACATAATCTTTTCTTAGCGATATTCCACACATTTTCGATGGGGTTTAAGTCAGTTGAGTTGGCAGGCCACGAAAGAAGATGTAAAGAATGAGTTTGAAGCCATTGTGTGGTTGTTTTAGCAGCGTGGGCAGGAGCCAAATCATGTTGAAAAATGATGTTTTCATCTCCAAACTGATCTTCTATGGATGGAATGAGAAAGTATTCCAGGACATCTTGATATGCCTTAGCATTGACAGTTCCCTTTAAGAAGGCGAGCCTTCCAACGCCTCTGGCAGACATGCATCCCCAAACCACCACACTCTCTGGGAATTTAACAACCCTTTTTAATTTCGTCTCTTGAAATTCGTCACCTTTTTTTTCGCCACACACGGCAGCCTTGATCTCCATAAGCCACGGAAAATTTGGATTCGTCACTGAACACTACATTACACCATTCTTCTTCCGTCCAGTTGACATGTTCTTTACAACAAGCTAATCGTTTGGCTCGTTGTTTTCGTGTGAGAAGAGGTTTTCGTTTGGGAACACGACATTTAAATCCCAAATCACGAATTCTTCTAAGTGTTGTTCGTTGGGACACTTTCACAGTTGACTTCCATTCCTGATGGTACTTTCTGGAAGGCCAAAACGGATGCTTTTCCACTATGCGACGTAATTTGTTATGGTCCCTGGCTGATGTTTTGAGATTCCTTCCGCATTTGTATCTCTTGGTGTGCGTGCCCAAGCCTTTCTTGTGCTTCAAGATAACTTTAGAAACAGTTGACTGTGAACATTTAACAGTGTCCGCAATTTCACTTTGGTTTTTCCCATCAGCAGATAACTGAACAATAATAAGTTTTGTAGACTGTGAAAGATCTCGTTTTCTTCCCATATTGATGCAATAGACAATATTACTCTACAATTGCACGAAGTATAATCCTTTTATACCTTTTCTTAGCTTTAAAATTTGAATAAATGTAATATTTGATGTTATTTTGAATAGTGTTTGGAATATTCTATTTTTTTGTCACAGGTGGTTGACTATTCTATTTTTATGTCGTCACAAAGAAAATTTGCATAATTTAGGTTTTTAATGTTATTTAAATTTTTTTTGTTAGATTAAAGATGGCTACTTAACCATTCATAGAAAAAAAATGCAAATGTCTATCTCTTTTGTTTTAAACAAAAAAGTGATAAGTTTTAATGACCTAGACGTTAAAATATTGATATTCTATTTTTTTGACTTTGAGTAGTATTTTAGGTAATGATAAATGCCACAGAAAAGTTGAAAATTAACACTTTCCACCAGTCTGGGCCCCACACGTCATTTTCTACGTGTAAACACCCAGAAAATGACGTCTGATGTAATTTAATATCATGCCAAAATCTGATCTTAGAGTGAGTTTTCATTTCCAACCAAGATTTTTGCTCTCATGTTGTGTGTTCAGAATGCCTTCAAATCACTTTATTATACTAGGTTATCCAAAATTAACAGAAAAGCTTTAAAAAAATCAGTAATTCGAAAAGTATGGACAGTAATATGATGCAGTTTTCACAAAATGCATCGAAAGATATGGGATTTTTAATAAAAATTTTAATTGTCAGGATAGTTACATTTGTCACCAACAGGTGGTGCTGTCGCTCCTCAATCATATCCTCAGGCATGAATAGCCACCAAGGTCTCCCAGACCTTATACCTTATAACTTTTGGTTATGGGACTACTGGAAGTCACAGGTGCAGAGGTCAGCTGACCTTGCCCATGCTAAAAGAAGCTATTCGCCATCCTATGATAGGAATTGATGCTGAAACCCTCTTCGATGCTGTGCAGTGTGACTGCCATCACATTGAACATTTGTAATCCTAGCTGTGTTGCGCCACTAAAAACTATTGACACAACTGAAGTGCCACCTGTCTGTGACAAATGTGACTATTCTGACAAAATTTTTCGTTATTAAAGAACCCCCATCTCTTTCTATACATTTCTGTGAAAAGTGCATCGTGCTACTGTTTATACTTTTCGAATTATTGAATTTTTTCTTTTTCTGTTACTTTTGGATCATCTGGTACATACAAATAAATTGGTCAATAAAAAGTTTCACCTTTCAGACTTCTCACATTTTTGAAAATATCACTTTTATGTGATGCAAGTTAAAGCCTATGGGATTTTCTTTTAATCTATTCATAATTTTTGGTTATCATGACTTGGCATGCATTGCAATTCACAATTCTCATAATCCCATCTTCACTTTTATCAAAAATTACAGTATTGAGCCACATTATTATGGCCACCATTTGCAGCATGACATTAGCTGGATGGCATGGGAGAGTGTCACCTACTGATATCTGTAGCCATGCAGACTGCAATGCATGTAACTGCTGCTAAAGAATGTCTGATGAACAGAGTGAAAAGAGTGAACAAAGCAATGGAGGTGGTCCCAAAGGTACTTGGTTGGATTTAGGTCTGGGAAATTAGAGGGAGGTGGGGGGGAATATTTGGAATTCTTGGTTTGTTCCTTGACCATTCCCAGACACTTTTGGTTGTTTGACATATCCTATCTGCCCCAGATCTGCATCAATGACTAAATCTGTTGAGAGAGTCAACCTGATCTGCAACAATGAATAAATAAACAAATCAGGTGAGAGTGCCTTTCAGGGATATCAATCCACGAGTTGAAAATGCAACAGTTCTTCAGCACTGAAGCATAAAAAATGATGTCATCTTGCACTGTGTATTAAAATCATGCTGTTGTTGGCTCTCTGCTGCAAACAAGCAGTCTGCCACGATCGCCTCATTTGTACAGGTAAACGATCCCACGTCACATCCCCGTTTTTTTTTTTAATCGAAACATTTGCCCATTATTAAACATCTCGATAAGAAATCTATTCAAAATCATTAATGCACCTTTTACAACCTTCTTAGCAGTGTCAGTATCTAGTTGTATATTTTCTTGCACAAAATCGTCTTCACTCATGAATTCCATCATTTGTAAGGAAACTCGTGCAAGAGAACAAGCAATGAAAAGGGTTGCTGCAAATTGTAATCTTAAACCAGTGCTCTGCTCCACACATCTGGGCTTTCAACAGAGCTCAACCACTATTGCTGCAGTGCTTCTTGCAGCGCTGTACAACTATTGAATTTAACAACTCGTGGATTGTACCCAGGCAGTGTCAAGAAAACATACCTCATAAAATAACACTGCAATCACCAGCTAGTATTCTTACAACAGTGGTTGCAGGGCGATTCTTTTTGGAGTTTTCCCGATGAATACGGCAACTTCTGTTCACTTGAAGTAGCAGAAATTCTGATTCATCAGCAAAGGCATCCAATCACCACGAGGGCTCCAATTCCTATACTGCAATGCAAACCGTAGCCATTTCTGCCGATGCACCTGTCAGCATGGTTACCATTTCAGTTGAAATGACCATCCATCTGCTTCGGAGTCCTGTATGCCATAGGGTTTACTGTATTGTCCTGGACACAAGTCGGGCAGCCCCCTTGTTCATTTGGACAGAGTTGCTCAACTGTCGGACTTTCATAGTTGACCTTTCATGTCGATGGTATGTTTCCAGTTTCCACATAGTTTATTCACAATGGTGTAGTTGCCCAATTGCATTTTAATCACAGCAGTATGTGAATAGTTCAGAAACTGCACACTTTTGGAAATGCTACCACCTTTGGTCCAAAAGCCAATGATCATCCTCTTTATAAGGCAAACATGCTTGTATGGCAAATGACTCTTTTTACCCACGACACTAACAATTGATGCATGTGCAAAATACAGACATACCACCTTTCATACCCACCAAAGGAACTCAAGGAAAGTAGGTGGTGGTCATCATAATGTGGCTCGACTGTATTTAAAATTAATTATTGGACAACAACAAAATCGTGAGTTTATTCCTTTTTGTCGGTGGTGAGATTTGTGTTTATAGGCTAGATGTAAAAGTGAATTAGAACTGAATTCCAATAGTATAGTAATCATTTGGAATAACATGTGAAACTTGAGTTTACAGTTTATTGAGAATATATTTAAAAGGTTTAAAATATATAAAAAGTTTCTTAAAAATAACAATCAGTTGAAAAGACAGTTTTAGTTTCTTTAATTTTTATATTAAAAGGAATAAAAATAACACATGATTTTTAATACACATTTTAATGAGTGCACTGAATTTATTGATCACTGTGCTAATTTTTTTTTTAATGCAACCAGCTCGTAACATTTCTAAGAAAACAGCAATATCAAATGTTAAAAATATTGCTGTTAGGGAAGGAAATTGCAGTAATTAATAATTTAAACCCAACACATTACTGAATTATAAAATAAAAACCCAAAAATCTAAACCCCCCCCCCCTCCCCAGAATCGGCTTAAAAATGAAACTCGTAACAAATCCTTGGAAGTGAAAGGGTCTACAGTTCTTTGCTCAAGTTCAAGCTGCAAAACTGTCACCACGAAATGCATTGCAGTAAATAGTCACCAAGCCAGCAAGAAGTTCGGATGGATATCGACTTTCATTGTTGTTCAATTTTGATGGTTTGATTTTTGTGAACGTTGGGTTTAAATTACTCAATTAGCTTATTGAATAATTACCGTAATTTTCGGGGTATAATATACAGAGAGAAAGAAATTCAATATTATGAAGATAAGATTTAAAAAAAATTATGTTGGAGGGGGGGTGTGCATATTATACCCCAAAAATTACTGTAATTTAAAATATAGCTATCAATTAGCTTATGTTTTATTTTAATGGTTCTAATGTATTTTGTTCTCTATTTTAAATAAACTTTGATCATACATAATCAGAACTTCTAATTTACAAATTTAAAAGCTAATATTTTCATTGGATAATTTTAGTAGTCAAATTTTAAGCCTTCTCTAATGTTTCAATTAAGCCTATATAAACTTCCTTTTTCAGTTGTAAAACTACAATAGAGGCCATACATGGATTAATGTCGCAAGTAATCAAAGACAAGCTCTTCAATCAAATGAACTGTAAAGTGACAATGCCATGATGTATTTCTGAAGTTATTTCTTATTTGAATTGTGTCGTTTTAAATTAAATAAAAGGGAATTGTGTAGTTTAATTTAAATAAATGGGAAAAAAAACATTTCTTTTTTATTGTGTATAGTTTATATTTAATCCAGAGTCTGAAAAAATTACATTTAGCTTACGTAAACAATTCAATGGGGGGGGGGAAAAATTCAGCACAGTGTATTTAATACTGCAGGAAATATTCATGTAGAATTCCTGTTGCCTACATTGAAAGATATGAAAACATCTACAGAAATAAGTTATTGAAACGGTGACCTATAAATCTTTTTTAACAAAGGAGACGAATGTATGTAACAGAGGCAGAACAAAATGCCAAGTAACATCAGCCCTGCTCTTTTAATGCTATATGGAGAAGAATGCATAGGGAAAAATTACAGGGCTTTCTTTTATTAAAGTCGAAAAGATAAATTCCAAGTCTAATTATAACACTTTCCAAATTCCATAAAAAAAATCTTTGCATTTAATTAATATTCTCCTAAATAGCTGACTAGCAATAATTCTGCTTTACGTGTTTTCCACGCTGCAGTTAAATTTACAAATTTTCTTCTACACCATGCCTCCTTGAGCTGTGTATGGTGGAGGTGGTACCAAACTGGGACCATATTCTGGAACAAATTTTGGATCTTTGGTAGCAGTTTCATAATCAGGAGGGAGAAGCAACTGGGAAAAAAAAAAAAAAAAAATTTTAAAAACTTCTATAGAGAAAAGCACATGATGTATAATTAGCCTACTAGCTCTATAATTAAAGCAGATTTTTTTTTTGTTTTTTTTAACCATTATTAGTGTTGGGAGGTATGGCTTAAAAGACAACTCCAAAAACCTTTCTCTCCATTCTAAATATCTACTGCTTATTAAACAAAAAATTTGGGATAAACCCAGTCAAAATAATCATGATAAACGTAGTTTGTCATTTCAAAACAAAATTTATGCACCATATTTAGCAATTTTTCATATTTGTAATAATTTCAGAAACTGCATTATACTTCGTCCAACAAGAGAAAAACAGGGTGTGTTTCCGGTCTGATATCGACTACTCACTCATCCGCAATGCTTTGTGGGATCTCTCCTTCAGCGGCTGCACAAGTCAATTTGTAATGGCGACGCCCGTGCAACAACTCTTCAGCCAAACAAGGAAAAACTATTCACAGCCAGGCTAGGGAGATTTGTGTGGAACGTATTTTGCTACTTTAAAGGAAAATAGTGTTTTAAAAGCTCATCTGCAAGTTTCCAAAGCAACGCAAGTTTCTTTTTCTTGCGTTCGAACAATTGTTCAAGAAGGAAACGAAGCGTCTTCATGCGAAGCTACCACCCCCTCTCCTCGCTTTTCAACTCCTGGAAAGAAAAGGCCCAGGGAATCTCGAACAACGATATATATAAAATTGAGTTAAAAGATAATTTTATGACGTGTACAATATTTTTAATTATAATTAAAGCAAAGCAACTGAATAATATTAAAGCTTCTGCTGTAATATTATAAAGCGCTTCTTCAATGAGACATGAGACAGAAGTGATTAAGCGCATGAGGCCCACTTTCTCTGATTGGCTAATCTGAAACTTCCTGTGACACACCCTGTTTTTCTCTTGTTGGATGAACTATAGTTTTATATAATGTACAGTATAAACATGAAAATTATACAAGGGCAAATCAATAAATATCCACACGTGTTTTAATGTTCTCTGGATTGGCTGTACCATTTTATGGGGATGCATGCTAACAAATGGCTAAACATTGGTTTTATTTATTAAAATAATTAACCATTAACGTTTGATACTGAAATAATTCTACTTAAGACAAACGTTATCTGAGCATTATCTGGTATCGAGCTCAGACTGCATGTGATGATAGGATGTCATATTTGGATAATATAATTCTATTTTTGTAATATTACTGTCAAATCTATGGATATAATACGTGGTGCTATTCATTAAGGTGCAGTATATATCTAGTGAGCCAATTCCTTGTGAATTGTTCACAATATTTATACAGCCTAAGAGAACAACTCTACAAGATTATTTCTTTTGTATGACATTGACTGCTCGTAGCATGCTTGCTAACGATAGGCTCAGCTCACGTTTGATTCATGATTTATACAGGGTAGGGCATGGAAACTTCCGTATTTGAATAGACAGCGATTAGTGAGCATCATTTAGGGGTGGGTAGAGCACAATGGAATGGCCCGGATGGGAGGTTTGTACCCCCACCTGTTTCAGTTCCCAGCATGCTTTGGTCGATAGAGCAGCGTGCTTTTGCTATGGAGGCGTATTTTTCTAATGGCCATTCCATCATCGCTGTGCAACGTGCCTTTCGTCGTCACTTTGAAATTCCCCTACGTGGACGTGTTCCTGAGCGAAAATACGAGGTCTGTTCAAAAAATACGTAGACTGTTTGAATTGCGCGGGCCCTGTTGGTCCCAATCAAAATCGTTTGGTGTCGCCATCTTCTGACAGATCCGCTGATTACAAGGCAGTTTTTTGATTGCAAATATCAGTATTGGTTGATTAGCTATGCGGTTGTTTGTGAAGTGTGTTTTTTTCGTTTGGCGGATTTTTAGAATGAGTGACTTGAACGAGCAAAGAGCCGCTGTGAAATTTTGTGTTAAATGAAGAGTGTGGGATAGCAGTTGGATCATGTCACGAGATTTTGACCGAAAAATTGAAGATGCACCGCCTTGCTGCAAAGTTTGTTTCACGCCTGATGACGGACGACCAAAAAGCCCATCACGTCCAGGTTTGTCAGGAATTGCTTGAACGTTCAGAAGAAGATGAAAACGCTCCTTGTGACTTCTTCTTGTTTCCCAAACTCAAAAGACCTTTGAAAGGAAGGAGATTTGAGACAATTCCCGACATAAAGGCAAATGCGACGAAGGCGCTGAAGGACATCACAAAAGAAGCGTTCCAGGACTGTTTCCAAAAGTGGAAACACCGTTGGGATAAGTGTGTGCATCGGGGAGGAGAGTACTTTGAAGGGGACCCAGATGTGTAACTTCTGAATAAAGTATATTTTGTTTTATGACGTCAGTCTACGTATTTTTTGAACAGACCTCGTAGTTTCTTTTATGGGTGGATGCCTTCAGGGAAATGGGGCATGTGTCAACACCTGAAAATGTCGAACAAGTTAGTTTGTCTATTCTGCGGTCTCCCAAGCGTTCTGCGCGTAAACATGCAGTTGCCCTTGGCATGTCTGGATGTGTGGGGCCACAGCTCACACCACCAAGATTTCAATGGATTTTTGGAGACAAGCCTTTCCTGGACGGCTGATCTCCTCGAGAGGGAACGTAAACTAGATGGCACGTTCACCTGATTTAACCCCCGTGACTATTTCCTTTGGGGTTATGTCAAATCTCTGGTTTATGGTTAAAGGCTGATTCCCATTGGACGACAAGCACGGTAAAATCAGCTGGTACCGGTGGAGTTGCTATGGAAACATAGCTCAAGGGCAACTGGTTTTGCCGTCTTGTGCCAGTGCATGGAAAGTTCAGCATGCTAAACTTTCTAGCTGTCTCTACCGTGCTATTGACGAAACCAGCCGATCACAGCAGAGCACATGAAACAAGAATGCTGGGATTGTTTTGACCATGATCACGCTTCTTAGTGCAAATTAATCAACAGTTATGAGAGCTGTTATTCTATTGGTTTTTCGACTACGAAGTATAAATACTCCTGATTGGTTGAATGTTTAACTTTTACCGTTCAGTGAGAATGGTCATACTTTGTTGCCGTGAACGGTCATAACGGTTGTTTGGAATACCAGCTGATTTTTACCATCCTTACCGTCCAGTGGGAATCAGCCTTTATAATGACAGTCCACAGACCCTAGAAGACCTACAGAACAACATCGGAGTAGAAATTGCCAATATACCGGTTAGCATGTTTGAAAGAATGGACTGAAACTTCCAAATTCGACTGAAGCAGTGTATTGACAGTGGAGGCCAACATTTAAAAGATATTCTTATTAAGCCGGTGTAAAATAATATCTTCTGTTTTGTGTGATAAGAGAATAATAAAAATAATGGAGTTTTGAAATGTGTACAGTTTTTTATTTCATTTTCAAAAAAGGAAGTTCCCATGCCCCACCCTGTATAAGCACCTTTACATCTACCATACCCCCCCCCCCCCAAAAAAAAGAGCTTTTAGATTTTCTATATTAATAATAAGGTAATATATGTTTGAATAAAAAAAATCTGGTTATCTGGTTTGCAGTCATTCTACACAACCCAAAGATGGAAAAAATATTCCTTATAATAAATTAAAAGTCCGAATTTTTAATATACAGTAATTTTTGGGGTATAATACGCACCCCCTTCCCCACTTTGACCCACCCTCCCTCCAAAATACATATATATATATATTTAAATCTTATCTTCATTGTGTTTATTATCAGAATATTAAATAATATTTACATTTTATAATAAGTAGTATTGATTTTTTTTTAAACCTGTATTTTTTTTTCCCCCCTGCGTATTATACCCCGAAAATTACAGTAGTCCTTAAACCAAGTAAATAATGAAAGCTAAATTTATTATTAAAATTAATGCAAATTACTTGAGTATCAGGATCAATGTATTCAATGATAGTTTCTTCTGCATTACGATAAGTCAAATACTTATAACATGTCCAGACAACACCAATAAAGTAAGCCTATCAAGTTAAAAAGATAAATAAATTAAAAACAAATAATTAAAAGCCACATAAAATCTGTACAAGGCATACCTTTTTAATAGGTTGCAGCTTCAAAATCACTAATAAGAATTACGAGGGGCGATTAATAAATAAGGTCTCCATGGCTGTAACTTTTTTATTTGTTAACTGATTTTCAAAATTCTTTTTGTATCTTATACTCACATTTGTCCTCTGTGTAATGCACTATTCACTTTTCGACATAGTCCCCATCCCTTTCCACGCATTGTACCAACGCGTGACCAGTTGGGTGAACCCGTCGGAGAGGAATTTCAGAGTTGTTGTCGACACCAGGATTGAATGGCAGCTTTGGACCCTCTTCTGGAGTACGATAACGTCCGCCCGCACACGAGTCACCACACACCAGAGGCGTTGCAGCGCCTACAGTTCAAAGATAAAAAATTGCAGTTCAAAAATGAGAGACTTTGCACATTGTGACTTTCACCACTTCCCAAAGAAGAAAGAGCCCCTTAAGGGACATGAGTTGGTTCTGACGGCGAGGTAAACGCTGCCATTCAATCCTGGTGTCTACAACAACTCCGGAATTCCTCTCCGACGGGTTCACCCAACTAGTCACACGTTGGCGCAATGCTTGGAAAGGAATGGGGACCATGTCGAAAAGTGAATAGTGCATTACATAGAGGACAAATGTGAGTGTAAGATACAAAAAGAATTTTGAAAATCTGTTAACAAATAAAAACGTTACAGCCATGGAGACCTTATTTATCAATCGCCCCTCGTAATTGATGCATATACCAGTCAACCACTGAATCTATACAAAAAAACAGATGCTTTTTCCACTCGTTTGAGAAACTGTCACATGAGGCTTCTACCTCAGCACTCAGGATTTCTCTAACTTTATACGTGTATATGTTTCCATTTTAGAGTGTTTTCAATAAGTCCAACTGGTTGCAACCATTAAAGCACCATCACAAATATCTGGTCTAAAAAGTAACAACCGCTCTCACTCGGAGTCTAAAAAGTGATCGTTTGTACTCATTGTACACGAATGGTCATGCACAGTGAGACCAGACTCCAAGGGTCAAGTACAGTGAGACCAGACTCGAATGGTCATGCACAGTGAGACCAGACTCAGAGCCTGGTCGAGTGGAATCGGAATGGCAAAGGAAATTATAATCTTTAGCTGTCTGATGTGTGATAAGACTTTTTCTAACAATAAGGATGCCTAAATACTTATCTATAAGCAAGAAAAGAATGAAGTTCATGCAACAAATGAGCTAAGAGATAAAAAGAATTATGAAAATTTGGATATTAAAATATTTTTAATTGTAATCAGAGGTGTCGAGTTCTACCAATGCAGTTTCAGTTTTGAATAATCACCACCAGCTCTCTAATAAAGCACAAACACACAGAATCACCCAGTTGATAATGATCCCAACTGTGCCAGTTGGCAATTGGTCAGACTTATTGGAAATAGCCTTAATCTGGTTAATAAAACCAAATATAAACAGTCTCCGTTCAGTCATAAATTGATTAATAAGATTGATTTTTATTTCTGTTTTAATTTCATTAAACTGATTTCACTGTGTGATTTTAGACTTTTTTGAATTTTCAAATTTCCTGTGTTTAATAGAAGATTCTTTAAAAATTCACAAGTACAGTCAACTGTAGACAACAAGACCCCTAGAGCGGCCAGTCCATTGATGAAAATGGGTGGGAAAGGGGAGAGAGAGGAATTGTTTCTTTGTGACTCACTTCACATAAACGAAGAATGTTCAATGTCCCTTTCCAGTCTGCTCACCCATTTTCATCAGTAGACTGGCCGCTTCAGGGGTCTTGTTGTCAACAGTTGACTGTACCTGTTGCCTACATGTACCCATAAGTGGAAATTTTCAAAATACTGTACTACAAATTCAGCTAAATAAATTTAGAGTATGCTGAGGCCTCTTATTTATCACTTGAATTTTGTTAAAAATAAGAAAACAAGAAATCTGAATGATAATTAATGAATTAACAATGTTCCTTATTATATTAATGTTTCAACAAAACCTAATTTTTATCCTCAAAAATTGGAAGGATGGGGCAGGATAAACAATGCATGACCATATGTAGACTGAAATGTGAAAATCATATTTGATTATATCAAGATTTGTCAATAATTCATGGTGCCAGCTACTTTTAGCATTAATGAAATGATCATGGACACTACAGGTATAAGGAATACGGACAAAACAAGTTTACAATATAGGTAAAAATGCATTTACTGATGATCTCTTACCCATAGCAAGCACAATGGAATAATGAATTTATCAAGGTGTTTAGATTTAATATTTCAATCACTGGTTGAAATTCAAAACAACTCTTTTATAAAGATGTAAATCCCATCCCACTCAGAAGACTCCAAGTACTCCAAATCATCGATTATAATAACATTCTACGTATAGTTCTTACCAAATTAGATGTCCTTGCCAAATTACCATGCGACGCACTTCTCAAAATTTTCCGACACACTTCTCAAAGTTTGTTATAATTGCCTACACTTTATAAATGCCCGAATTATAGCATAGATTTTTATCTCGTATAGGTGGTCTAGTGATAAAACGCTAGATTTCTATTTTGCAGGTACGAGTTCAAATCCGGTCTTCGATAAAAAAAAACTTTACGAAGAGAAATAAAATATTAACATGTATGGGAATATGTAATTTATTTACTAAATATATTTCCGATTTTCCAATTTGCTACCATTATTTTTTTTAAAAAAATGCATATACGAATTATTAAAATTAATGATCTACAGTGATAAATGAGCATTTAAAAAAAAAAGTTTATTTATCCATATTTAATTATTTTCATAAATTTTATAACTTTTGGGATGACATTTAACTTACACAAAGATTAAATAATTATTGCACCATGTACCTACTATTAAATATAATGTATCATATTGGTATCTATAATTTATCAATCGTCCTTCATTAACATTTTTAACATTAGCCACCAAATTACAATTTCCTATTTCTAGGAGCAGAAGTTAACTAATACCTTTGTCTTTACCAGATGTAATTATAAAATTTTTTTTTTTTTTTTTTTTTTTTTTAAAAGGAAATAAATATAACTTGCAACAACCTTTCAATTTATGTAAAACTAACCTTGGCAAATCAGAAATTTTAGATTATGCTTAATTATAATAATTCTTATATTTTATTAAAAAAAATGATGGTAGCAAATTGGAAAATCGGAAACATATTTAGTAAATGAATTACACATTCCCATACATGCTAAAAAAATTTATGAAGATAAAAATAAAAAACAATAAAACATTTATCGGATTTGAATCCGTATCTGCAAAATAGAAATCTAGTATTTTTACCACTAGACCACCTGTACGAGATAAAAATCTATACTACAATTCGGGCATTTATAAAATATAGGCAATTATAACAAACTTTATGAATTTTTTTCTTGTTAAATTTTGAGAAGTATGTCGAATGGCTTTGCATGGGTGTTTAATTTTGTGAGATCTATACGTAGAATTATTTTTTTTTTATCAAAATCGTTGAGTCCGAATACTTGGAGTCTCTTTGTCAGTAAGAAATATACACCGTCATATCACTGAATTATGACCACCCGCTTAGTAATGGGAGTAGCCACCCTTCGCCGCTATAACTGCTGCTAGGCATCGTGGCATGGACGCAAGAAGTACGAGGTATGTGTCTGATGTTATGGCAGCCCATTCCTCTTGAAGCGCTGTCCACAGAGCTTCGAGAATCATAGGTGGAGGGTCCAGCTGCCGTACATGGCGATCAAAGTGCTCCCACAGATGTTCGATTGGATTGATGTCCGGCGAATTAGCGGGCCAAGGGAGCACTCGAAAGTCAGTAGAGTGTTCCTCGAATCAATCCAGAAGGAGACGTGCCTTGTGGCAGAGTGCATTGTCCTGCTGGAACACACCATCACATTGGGGGGAACAGCGTGAGCATGTACGGGTGCACCTGGTCCGCTACGATTGACAGATAGCCACAGGCATTCAAATTGCCCTCTAGACGAATCAGTGGACCTAGCTGCTCCCAACAGAAGATCCCCCACACATGCACACTACCCCCACCAGTCTGTTTCCGGCCCACAATAGCCTCCTGCAGTCTCTTTTCATGGCGTTCACGACACACTTGCCATCACCCGTCAATCTTATGGAGCAAAAACCTTGACTCGTCGGAGAAGGCTACCTTAGCTCACTCGTCTGTGGTCCAATGGCGGTGCTCACGTGCAAAGTCTAGGCGTCGTTGATGACGACCCCTGGTCAACATGGATGCAGCAACCATGTGTTGACTGTTCAGGCCCATTCAAAGCAGGGTGCATTCAACGGTAATGTCGGATAACGTCTGTTGGCACCACTGTTGAATCTGGTGGTCAGTTGATGGACTGTGGGTCTCGTCACCTTTTACGAGTCTCCACTCTTTGTACACCTTCACTACAGCGGACCGTGAACAGTTCACAAATCGCGCCGTTTTGGAGATGGTGTGCCACCCTTGCTGCGATAACCTATTATCATCCCCTTTTGGATGTCCGTTAAATCCGGACGTTTACCCATCTTGAGGCTCGTGCACCTGCTGTTTGATGCACCAGCTTTAAAGCTTTCTCAGCCTGTTATGCAAATTTTGCAATGTGTAATCGTTGTTGGGGCAAACCATGCGTGTGCCTTGAAGGGGTCATAATTCATTGATATGACAGTGTAAATGAAACTGTGTAAATGAAACTGTCTTTTTCTTACCTTGATCATCATATACATCACAAAAATCACCAGAACCAGGAGGCTAAGTAATTGGGAATCAAGTTTCAACAGCTCCTTTTGAAAAGGAATGTCTGGATTTTCCAGGATCGTTTGCCTCACGTCAGGCATGTAGGAAAAGTATCCAATCATTGTCAAACTTGCAATGCAAAAATCAAACACTTGTAGGCAAAAGAATGGCATCAAATAACTAGGTTTACCCTGCAAGAAAACTGAGATACATCATAAAACAAACAAACTATACCTATTTCATTAACAAATTTTTTTGAACTCTTACTTTAACTGCTCCATAGACCATCATGACTGTTATGACAAATGTGCAGAAGGTTAAAGCCAATCCAACATTGATATCATCTGAACGTAAAAATGATCAACTAATTAAAAAAAAAACTATTTAATTCCTCTGGCTTATCCTAGACTTTGCTTAAGTAATTTTCTAAGCTTAACTACTAATGGCAGTTTAAACATAAATGAGTTTTAAAAATTACAGTCCTTCAGTTTGTTTGTTTACATTTTGATTTATTTCTACTTAATTTCACAAAATATTGTTTAAAATTTATTAAAGCATAGACAATTATGGTGACCGTTTTAATCTACTGTGTAATGTTTTGAAATAACAGGCTTTGCTGGTGCAATATAACGATGAGAGCACAAGGCTTTGCTGATGAAATTAATGTCAAACCTTATCTGCAGATTTCATATATGTGAATTCACTTATATGGAGTTAAAAAAAAAAATGTTGAATTTCTGACTGGTCAATTCTAAACTATTTACGTGTACATTTACCAAAACAGCAATCACTACAGTAATTGGAACATTTGACTCTGGAATAAATACATGGAATCTCTACATCAAAAAAGTGCCATGCTATGAAAGTGATTTGACAAGTGCTCTTAAATCTATATAGTTTGTGACTATATGGGAAAAAAATGGAAAAGTGGCTTAGCAATAGGCTCAAAGCCAAACAAATTTATGAACACATTACCAAAAACCAAGAAATTTTGAAGCCATTTTGTGCTAGTTGAGGTTGGGTTGGCTCATTTTAAAAACAGAGACAGATTTTAAAATAAGAAATTATCCACACTAAGCTGTATAATTTTAAGTTAATGAAGTTCATTTTTTAATACATCTTTGTAAAGAATAGATGTGAAATATAGAATGTGTTTACAGCAACAGGTAAGAAAAGTGTAGAGCATGGAATTCACTCATGGTTTGCCCGGCAGGCATTCCCGGCCTTGGGAACATACATGTAGACATGCCAGTTGCCTGCAGAGTGTTGTACTGACAAGGGAATCCCACATAGTCTATCCGCTTTAACAATGGAGTCTTTGTATGGTTATATATGCTCATATTTTTCGTTTTTGCGGGTTATTTTGAAAGAAACAAAATGTTGCACTCTCTTATTTTGCAAGCATCTATAGTAGCTTCAGATGAGTAACATATTTCAATATGGTGGAAATCTGTGACATACATGTTCGAGGGATTCCCTTGGAAGTTTGCTGAGTGAGCAAAACACGACACCGGCGAGAAAGATCTTTTGCGCAAAACAGGTGTGTCAAAGCTTTCCCATTGGCTGTTGAAATGGGTGCCTGCATTCACTCGTGGATCTGTCCATACATGCACGGCAAAAATGGGTTGTACGGGCTGGACGGCGGGCAGGCAGGCAGATCCTGCCAGCGTCCATGAAATACACAGGCGGATCTACCCAGCGGGCATGGCCGCCGGTCAGATCCGCCGGGCAAAACCGTGAGTGAATTCCGCGCTTATGGTGAATAGGTCTGAAGGAACCTAACTCCCTATTTCCTAGAGTATCATCAGTGCTTCTGTATCCATAGATTCTCAGGGTTCATTCTAGACTTAAAATAGGGCAGGGTGCTAACGGTAAAAAGGGCACTTAATTTTCAAAAAAAGGGCATTATGTTTACAAAAAAGATTTTTTTCTATGAAAAATGCATAATCTTTTTGAAGTTCCTTAATCCTTTACAAGATTTTTAGATTTTTCTTTGCAGGCGCATTTTCGGGTGTCAGGACACGCGATCAGGATCAAAGGGCAGCAAGGCGGAAATATTTCATCCAAAGGGCAAACGGGGTGGCGTGCCCCGTAAACCCCGCCTAAAATGAACCCTGGATTTTTATATCTGCACTATCTTTCAGGAGCCTAATGTGTGCAGGTAATGAGATTTGATTATATACATCATGTAATTCCAGAGACACATATGCCCATCTTTCTAATGCAATTCTTTTCTTAATCAATTTTAGCTTCAATTCCTCTGGTGTCAAGGAATAGATGAAATGCTGTGAGACATACAAAGATTTCATTCACATATCTATGATATACAAATGAACATTTTATTCATTGCTACTTCTTAGCACTTCAGTAGTATCATTCCTAATCAGGGCCGGAAAAAGTGGTCATGAGGGGCCTTTAATAATAAAAGGAAATACTGTATCATGGAAAATTAAGGTGTGGGAGTTTGTGCAGCCCTATTCTAATATCTGCAAAAGGGCAGGTGTAAACTTTTTTGTAATGGGTACATACACAACGACTAGGAACGAATCCCAATAGGCTGCTAAACCCAACAATAAGAATAAACAAAAACAGAAAAATGAATAAGTAA
>JAHWFO010104889.1:179143-212317 GCA_023313115.1 Rhysida immarginata
TAAGGCCAGCTACAGATTCTACACCTTTAAATTATGGTATCTGCATAGAAATAGTAGTAGAGATAGGTAGCAATTTCGGTTTGTTTTTCAGAAACCAAACTAGTGAAAATAATCTTATAAATTATCCTCAGGAGTCTATGGACCACTGACTTAGACAATGAAAAAGGGGGGATTAATATTGATGCCCTGTTCAACAATGATTTTTTTCGTTGGGTAAAATATGCCAATTCTAAATATAAATTCAAATGTTATCCACTATTTCAGGGCTTTAAGTCATCCATACATTCATAACATGATTCGTTTACTACAATATTGTATTCTTATTATTATTAAGTGTCATCTCAAATAAACCGTTGCAATCCATAAAATTTTTTACTATTTTTGCGGAAATATTGTTACAGTTAAAATTAGCAGTTAAAAATAAGGAAATTCAATCCTTACAAACACCGAAGAATCTAATACATAAATATAATTTGTGGAATTGCCATGGAAATAGCACCCCCATTAGATTATATGGAAACAACCATGCATGATGAAGTTTCGTGGCACTTTATGCCTTGTTTGACTCCATCACTAGAATTCCTAAAAGTTCTCCAACATGGCCTTGCTTTAGATGCCAGTTGCTTTGCTTTAGTAAATTTATATTTTAACCAATATTTACAAAGTATTAATCAGTAAAAAATCAGAATAATTCAAGGGTCTGTGACCAGTTGCCTGCATCTGTATAGACAGCAAGGGGAATAGCCCTCTTCAGTGAAGGCATGGCAGTTGGTTGGAAAGATATGCAACGAACATCTGACCAAACATATTTCGGAAATACAAATTTTCATGATGTGTGTCCATAGTTTGAATCTACATTTATTAGCAAAAAAAAAAAAAAATTCAGAAAGAAAAGCATTAGCCTGTGCTATATTGGAGTAAGGATCAAAATATGTCTGCTATTTGTGAGATGTTAAAGACCGTATTTTTCTACATAAGATGAAGGAGAAAAATGAGAGGTTTGGGGAAGGGGGGGGGGGAGGTGACTACAGCTTCCCAGTGAGGCAACATTTCTAGGCTTGGAATGATGGCTCTGGACAAGGTCATTCAATGATGATGAGAGTCAAGGTCAGACAACTCTCATGATGAGAATGAGGTTATCTTCCCTTTTAGGTAAGTGACAGGGGCGCTTGCTACGGCCAACTCCCACAGCCTGCATGTGATTGGCGCACACAATCAGGTATATTGAAAATGGGAAACGAAATTTGTCTTTGAGGAAAAATAAATATTTTTATTAATTTGGAAATTTCAATGCGGGTTAACGTTCACTATCTGCACACGCGTGATGACTGATCATTTGGCGCATTAGTCACAGTAAATGGCTAAATTAATAAAAATTTCATTTACCTTGGTCGCATGATCAGTGAACATTAATCATGCGATGTGCAGATAGTGAACATTAACCAAAATGCGCCCACAGGTAGCTTATATTTCAGTGTCATTTCGTGTTTCTCCTCAAAGACAAATTTTGTTTCCCGTTTTCACTATACCCGACTGTTTGCGGCAATCACAAGCAGGCTGCAGGAGTTGGCCGTAGAGAGTGCCTGTCACTTACCATAGCCACCGATAAGGTGGCTTATCGGTGGCGACGCACTTACTTAAAAGGGAAGATAGCCGAGAATGAATCAATGACAGAGGACATCACATGGCACTGCTTTCTAAAGTGATGACTGCCCTACCATTCATTTGTTCCACTAATGTAAGGAAAACCTGTCTTTAGTGAATGTAACTTTTTAAAAAGGCACATATTACATGTACGTTCTAAAGAAATAAAACAGACTTACGAAAGCTTATTTTTCTCTCACGAAAAAAAGAAAAATCACTATTATAATCATAGGAGCCATGGGTGATTTCTTTGGTGTCAATTTCAGTCTTGGTAATTACAAGGTCTCCATTTTTTTGCGAAAGTAATTCGGGGTGAATTAAGACCACTGCTACTATGGAGAGAGCCAAAATGTACCAAATCTAAGGATCAACACAAAAGACGGAAAATTAGTACAAAACTTATCAATTTAATTCCATTAATAATAATGATTCAAATAATTCTGTTTTATGACAAGAAGCGATAGGACATGCAAACGATAAGAGTCATGATAAAATGTTGGGTCTATTTTCAATCACGGAATTCAACAGTTTATCAAAGTTTTCTTGAAACTTATAACATCATTAACAGTAATAGACTTTCAATTACTGTCCACCTGTATATTACTGTCAGTTAACTTAAATCTATAAATCTCTGGAACTAAAAAATAGACTCCTGAGTAGGGAATCGTGGCTTCGTCAACGATCACGAAAGACCAAAACATCCATGATGCGACAGAACCACTACCTTTAACTGGCCTAGCCAAAAATAATTTCTATAGAAAAGTAAACAATGATCGGTGACATATAATAATAATTCGTTTTAGCTCGCATAAAGATATATTGATCGTTACGAAAATGAACAGTGCTATCTTATTTTAGTTTTACTTTTCCCCGTAAGCCTAATTCATCATTTCAAAAATGTTCTTCACTCACCAGATGCAAGATGCCCAAAATAATTGTACCAGTTCGGACATGGCAACAAAACGCACACCTCCAATCTTCACGATTACCAACGCCCAATTTGGTTCTCATTCTTAATATTCGACTGAAAACACCAGAATCAGGAAAGTCCCAGGGTAAACAAAGCTCGATCTATGATTAAACGCGAGCTGTCTGACTGTCAATACAATGATGTCATACAACACGAAAACTAAAAGGAGAAAGCGATTCAAAGATCTCCTTTCAAAATAAAATATTTTTTAAATATAAATAATTTAATTGCTTATTTAGCTTTATTTTCACTTCAATATAACTAGAATTTGACTAACTTTCTCTACTGATTGAAAGGCAGAATATAAATACTTTTAAAAATAAATAAAATTTAGAACCACATTTTAGAAAACACTTTTTACATATGGCGTTCATCGTTCTATGCTGACTAGCACATGGTATCAGCATGGGAAACGGTGAGAAAATTCAAGAAAGACATCGGCCAGGAGTCTATAAACAGCAGAATAAAAGCCATAAGCACGGAAAACATCGAAGTAAAGGTGAGATCGATGCAGCTAACAAAGGGAAGACTTCCATAAAAACGTTAAGCAAGAAAGCTCGTCGTGACTTAAAAAAGCAAGAGCGTCGAAATCAAGCTCAACAGATACGTGCTAAGAAGAGGGATGAAATTTTGGCCAAAAAACGAGGCCTCGGGAGCCCATCTACACCTCCGTTTTTGACAGCCATCGTATCTCTCTCAGCTGATGTAGATGTCCATCGTTTGTTAAATTTACTGGAAAATGTCGACTCTGAAGTAGTTGTTAATCACAGCCCATGTGGTATCCAGCACTTGTGTGTTCCTCGTTTCAAACAGAGGTTTGCATTCATCGTTCCTCGGCCTGGTGACTTGTATGGAATATTAGACGCCGCTAAGATAGTTGATACGGTACTGCTGTTGTTTCCTTTGCAAGAAACTCTTGACACCCACGGAGAACTTATTTTGGCAGGGTTGTTTGCACAAGGCCTTCCAGCCACTGTCCACGTCGCATTGGGAGATGAAACTATTCCTCTTAAAAAGAAGACGGACTACAAAAAGAATTTGATAAAATACATCGAAAAAAGGTTTCCTAAAGAGAAGCTAAATTTTGTTGAAAAAGAATCTGATTGTTTACTTGTTTTACGACAAATTGGCAATCAGCGACAGCGACCTGTTTACTATCGTGATCGTCGCGCCCATATTTTGGCTGAGGCTGTTGATTTTGAAGGAGACGGGACAGATGTTGGAACACTCAAAATTTCAGGGTACATCCGTGCTCAACCATTGTCTGTTAATCGTTTAATTCACTTTCCACTCTGGGGTACTTATCAGTTATCTCAGATCGATGTTCTTCCTGACCCACATTCTCAGAATTTGGGGCAAAGGAACAGTGTTCTCAAAAATTCAGATGAGATGCATGACACAGAAGAAATCAGATTAGTTGAACGAGTCAATCCTTCCCTTCAAGAATCCCTTGATTCCGAAAACGTACCCGATCCAATGGCAGGAGAACAGACATGGCCAACAGACGAAGAAATTAAAGAGGCAGAAGTTGCACAACAATCAAAGCGGATTGTCAAACGTGTTCCTAAAGGAACTTCTGAATATCAAGCAGCTTGGATTTTGGAAAGTGATGGTGAAGTCAACAGCCAGAGCGATGATGAAGAGATAATAATGAAGGATCCTGACATAGAAATTATGGAGGAAGATGATGATGGGTCCTTAAATGACAGTTGTAAAGAAAGTGATGCAGAGGAAGAATTTGAATCCCTTAGCATAGTTGATGGTTGTGACGAAAATGCATATGATGAAGGCATGGATGTTCAAGAGGAAGAAAAGACGATGAAGAAGTTCAAACAGGCCAGGCTAAATGAAATGTTTCCAGATGAAATTGATACACCCTTAGATGCTCCTGCACGCATTCGATTTCAAAAATATCGTGGATTGAAGAGCTTTCGTACTTCACCTTGGGATCCAAAGGAGAACCTTCCATTTGATTATGCCCGCTTATTTCAGTTTCAAAATTTTAACCGTACACGTAAACGCGTTCTTAGTGAAGATAAAGATGGTGCAATGGTTGGATGGTATGTTACATTACATATTGTAAATTTCCCAAAATATTTATTTGATTGTTATAACTCTAAAATCCCATTGATTGCCTATCAGCCATTGGAATATGAACAGAAAATGTCTGTGCTGAATGTTGTATTGAAGCACCATTCTTCAAATAGTGAACCAATCAAATCAAAAGAGAGACTCATTTTTCACATCGGTTACAGGCGGTTCTTTGCATCCCCAATATTTTCACAACACACCAACGGGACAAGGCACAAATACGAACGCTTTTTACGAACTGATTGTGTGACAGTGGCAACTCTCTATGCGCCTGTTATCTTTCCACCATCATCTGTTTTGGTTTTCAAGGAGACCAAAAATGGAGACGTAGTGCTAATTGCCACAGGCTCTGTTCTCGATGTCAATCCTGATAGGATAATAGCCAAGCGAGTCATTCTCAGTGGACACTCTTTCAAAATTAATAAAAGGTCAGCTGTTGTCAGATACATGTTCTTCAATAAAGAAGACATCAACTGGTTCAAACCTGTTGAACTGAGAACCAAGTATGGGAGAAGAGGACATATTAAAGAACCATTAGGGACTCATGGGCACATGAAATGCTACTTTGATGGCCCACTGAAATCGCAAGACACAGTTCTCATGAACCTTTATAAGAGAGTATATCCAAAGTGGACTTATGGAACCTTAGTTACTTATCCACCACCACTATTTTCTTATCCTTATAAAGAAGATTGTACCATGAGCAATATGTAAATTAAGGATGAAAAATAAAAACACATTCTGTATGTTTTTACATGCAAGCCTTTTAGAATTTTTAATTTCTTTTTCTTTTTTAATGGTTCATTAACCAGGAACTAGATAATGTTCATCCTAGGTAAGAAAAAGGGTGGTGATAGCTTCGTGAATTCTGGCACCTGGTCGTCGACAAGGGAGGTGGATATTGTAAACGGTTAAATAAGAGGTTTGCTAAAGAAAATATTATAAATATTTTTCATCTGATACAAAGGCAGGCCTAGATTATCAAAGGAGATGGAAACTCAGTGTCCATGGTAAAGAAGGACCAGAAAGGCAAATTTTTGAAGTAACGGGGGCATTGTGGGCAAGAACAGCTTGAAGGAGCAGGTAGGGTGCTACCCTTTTAAAAACTCCTAAGATAAACATTAAACTAGAGATACCAGTTGTTGCTTTGAGCATCCAATTAAGCAGCTTAAATTTCCTGGCTAGCTTTTTAAAGCTGATTAAAATCTAATGTTTAAAAGAATTGAAGATGAAATGATATATTTATCCTTCCCATACAAACTGTTTCTCTCACACCTTTGCTTTCTCACCTCCTTTTTTTTTTTTTTTTTTTTTTAATTATATTTTTATTTTATTTTATTTATTTTTCTTCCTCAAGCCAAACTTATTTATTTCAAGGGTTATAAATAAAGTAGTGGCAATGTAGTCCAGAAAGTTGCAGATCAGGCATGCACAAACAGGATATGGGAGGCATGAGGTAGCACTGTTGTTGACATGTAAAGTGCATAAAACACTCGATCCAGTTAGAAGGGTAGTTGAAATGGAGTGTGTTGTTTTTACTGCTCTAAAGCATGTTTACAAAAGGTGATCAGCAGTCGTGGATTAAAATCGAGGTTCCTGTGGCAAAAATGCATCTGAATGTTTCGTGGATTGTGCGAGGCCTATGGAGATAATGCCTTGTCGTATAGGATGGTTGCACGGTGGGTCCAAACATTTCGATTGGGTGCACAGATTGGCCGTTTGTTCCTCAACATCAGATTGACATCATGAATGGTCACCTCTCAATGGGCTGTCTGGGAATTATCTGTAGAAATTGATCTTAGTCATCGGGCGCTCCATCGCTGTCATCAACAACCAACGGCTTCCCAACATTTGGTAAAAGGTACAGAACTTTGCTGGTGATTATATTGAAGGAATGTAATGCAATTCTATTTATAAGTTCATTATAAATTGTTTACTATCTATGTTACCACTACTTTATTTAAACCGTCGTATAAATGCAGCTAAAGAATTTAGCATCCTAAAAAGGACTGATGGTTTTTAAAAAAGAATAGCAAGCAGACACTGACCGTTATTTTTGCAGGAGATTAATGTGAGGTCAAGAATTTGTTTGGGCGAGTTTCCTTATGTTTTATGGATCGCCGCTGATGCCAGAGGACGCGGGTTCAACCCCGGCCAAGGACGATGAGGATTTTTTCAGGGGGAAAATCCTGAGATCATGCACTTCCTTCGGAAGGGAAGTAAACCTGTTGGTCCCATGTAGTCGTTTGATGGCTGCACGTTAAAGAACCCTTGCGAGGCAAAATTTGTGGCCCCTATAACGCCGTCCTGAAATGACCATATCAGTTGAATAGGACTTTAATACCAAAACAAACCGAACCAAACCAACCTTATGTTTTATGGACTGATCTTTTTGGACTGCATGTACTAACATTCTTAATAGCCTGTACATTTGTAAAACAGTTATACAAGAAATTTACACAAACCAGTAATGTTGTGGACGAGTTGGGAGGCATCATTGGATGTCTGTGGTTGGCCATGACAACACTAAATATGCTTTAAATTTCTTGGATTATGTGGTAATTGCTGAAGTGACTGCGCGTAATGACATTCTTAATGGCCTGCATTTTTTACTGCTTCAATGGCCAGCTTAATACTTTGGAGTAACTCAAATTGCTCGTATACATGCCCAGTTTTTCTTTTGTTGAAGAGGCTATAGCAATTTTCTAGATGCAATCCATTCTTCCTAATAAAACTGTATTTTTAACTTGTGAATCCATGAAGAGTTCACATTCTTTTGAAATCCCATATAGACATTGATGCAATTTTATTAAATACATCTTCCTAGTGTTATGTTGATGCCCCTCTAACAGCTAGGGTGACCAGATTTTGAAAGAAAAAATGCAGGATATATTGCAATCAGGATCACTATTTTAGGAGTTTCTTGCAAAAGCGGTATTGCGGTGAACGAAATGGTGTATTTTCTAAAATTCAATGTAAACACGTTATTGAAAATGATAACTTTTACGAAAGTACAGGGTTGTGCATAACCTTTTGCTAGGGGTCTGGAAAATAAACAAAACTAAGTGGAATGTTCTGCGGTTGATAATCAAAAAGTACGTTTATTTCTGCTTTTATCACATCAATATTTAGTGTGGCCACCACCTGCTTCTCGAACAGCACGCATCCGTTTCGGGTAGGAGCGGAGGAGTGTCTCAAACAGAGCAGTATCGTACTCCATGTCCTTCAGCGCAGATGTCAGGTGTCCCATTAGAAGGTCTCGAGAATACCGATTTTCACCACGTTCTTGAATCATTAAAGATTCCACTGCGTCTTTTAACACGGCTCCAAAATGTTCAGCAACGTTTAGGTCAGGGGATGCACCGGGCCATTCGTTTGATGAGAAGAAATCGATAGCACTTTCTCTTAGGATTTGCTGTGTTGCATTAGCCTTAAAGCAAGGTGCCTTATCGTGCAAAAAACAAACTTCATGCGGGTCGATAGTGTTGTTTGGATCTCGAAGAAACGGAAAAACATCATTTGTTAGCAAATTCCGAAAATAATCACCATTCCATGACTCGCCCTGCTCCTTGAATCTCCACATCATTCGCTTGGCGGTGAAACACACGAAGATGCCAATGCAGTCAGGCTTCTTGGACAGCTCTTGATAGTGTTCATCGTCAGAAATATCTGTAATCGATAAGCTCCAGACCCTATCGTTTTGGTAATTCGGACGTCTCATAGTCCACACAAAGAACTCGTCGCTCGGGGCAAGGTGCATGAAGTCGTCTTTCACCCAATCCCGCAGGTAGTCGCAAAACCAGAGCCGGTCTTCGATGTTTAATGCGGTCTTCATCGGTTTCGGAATAACATGGAATGGCTTGATGTTTGCACGCTGACGATGTCTTTGAACCGTTGAACGAGAAATTGTTTTTCCACGCTTAGCTTTAATTTCTTGTGCAACGTTGACACAGCTGCGACGTCTTTTGCCACTGTTATTAGCAATGATGTTTTTGCTTTCCTGTGATAATTTCTCGGGCCTACCCTCAGCAAATTCGGCATGGCAGTTATCATAACCTTTCTTCCAATTGTCCGTCACCTATCTATCCGATCGGTTTAACTTGTTCGCAACCCATTTGCGATTAATAAAAGACGCACCTGCTTCCATTGCCTCTCGATATGCATTTGCACGAACTCTATCCATGAAACGCTGCTCTTCACTGTCATTTATTAAACCAGCCATATTTGTTTGATACCAATAGACGCACAATGAACTACTCTCTGCCGAAGCGTCATAAGAGTGTGCTACAACGCTGCGGTTTAAGTCGCAGCCCCCTAGCAAAAGGTTATGCACAACCCCGTATATAAAAAAATAAACAAATCTATTTTATTTAAACCAGAATGTTTATTTTTAAACATTTTTATGATGATCATTATGGAATTCAGGACACTTTGCAGGAAAAATAAAAAAGTAGAACATATCTCATTTTTTTCAGTAGGTGAAGCAGTTTGCATGACAAAACAAAAAAGCAGGACATCTGGTCGCCCTACTAACAGCTATATGACTGGAAAAGGGCTCCACTAGTGTTTGAAACAGTTTTGCAGGAACATTTTCCTATGTCTCGAGGATAGCATCCTACAGCTGCTGCAATTGGTTTGTAGTTGTAGCATCTGACCAGACTATTTAGTCTTTTCCCACAATGTTTGATAATTTAGATCTGGAACTGCACAAGCATGAAAATACACCACACTCTTATCACAAACTCACAGAACCAATCTAGTAAGTCCTGCATTAGGTGACAGTTATATGCTGAAGTACCCTATCCTAGAGTGAATACTATGGGCATGAACTTTTGGACATGGCTGGCAACAATGTTCAGATATGATGTAGTGAACAAGGTTTTACCTACTTAACAAAACTGGGATAACATGCCTTAGGGCCGAATCACTAGCACAGCCCTCGAAAGAGTGACAAACGACACTCAATCAAGGGCTACTCGAAAAACCCAGATTCCAATCATTAACGCATTTACCGTCTTCCCTCATATGAGTGTTGCTTGATCCCTTCCTTGAAGAAACCAGTCATGGGTTTGAGGATATTTTTAACGAAAGTGACGAAATTTTCGCATGGAAAGCGTCACGTTGCTAGGCAACAACAATGGAGGACATAGGTCAATGAAACAAGGAGTGAAGTAGAAAAGAAAATCTTTGTTTAGTGTTGCCTACACAAATAAAGCTTATTTAACAAAAAATTTTTTGCCTTAAATAAATTATTAAATAGTTAAATATATTTCATCATTTTACATTTCTTAAATATTCATTTTAGGTTAATTAAGGAAATTAATAGTTCATAAGCTTAATACAATATACGAGAAAAATTTTTAAATACTGCTTCATATCAATTTATTTATTTAATTTATTTATTTATTTAATTTAATTTTATTTATTTAATTTAATTTATTGATTGTAATCCAATATTTTCGTATAAAATAGTAATAATTTTTAATAGCATAAATGTTAGAACGCGCATATAATTTAAAAATATATATGCATGTCTATAAAATAATAAAGGCATACATAATAAATTTCGCCACAGCAGTTTTTCTTCCCTCCCCCCGCCTCTATTCGTTTGAACTCCTCCTGTATGGAGCCCATTTCAAAATGAACGTTTTTAATATGTTTTTAATAAGACTGTATCTCGCAGCAAGATATGATGATCCCTTTCAATTAAAGGCATTCTATAACTTGTTCGTTTTTCGCGCTGAAGTAAAAACAATGCAATGGCATGCCATTTTTACTACGAAGCGATGAAATGGCTGCCATGCTGTTTCACTAGATCAGCGAGGTGGAGTAGAGAATTCGCTCCTCAAATGGCCAAAATTGGTCACTTGAAATCTGGAGTGGCAAACTCTCTGTACACTCCAGTATAACGCGTTAATGATGAGATGAGGGCAGATCTTCCCTTGAATGCGGTCGCTGGAGTAGGAAACCTTACTCGACTCGACTTTTACAACGCCTAGTGATTCGGCCCTTAGAGCATGGCAAAATCGCTATCTGCCTGTAACACAGATTCCCCTTATTTACGGGTCAATTGCCTTATGCAGTATGCCAAATCCACACACTGATGGAGGAAGTGTGATTCATGCTCTAGCATTACGTAGGCGTGTTAGACATGTGCACACTAAACGCACATAGTGATGTCACTCAGTGCGAGCGGTGAAAAAAGTGTAGTTCGTTTTGTGTGTCATGAAGTACAGGAAAGAACATGAAAGTGGAATGTTCACCTCACCAATGCTACCATGAGTAGTATGCCTACCGCTCAAAAAAAAAACAAAAAAAAACATCATAATATTTGCCTGCATCTAACAAGCTGATATCGATCATTACACAGTAGCTATTGCAACATCAGTTTAAACAATACCCAGGATTCAATAATAATAACTGTAACTGAAACTCTAATGTATTGCTGCATTTCAAGCTCTAGGACAGTGCCATCTTGAAATGTACAAAATTACTCTGCGTCTACCCTAGGATCATTTGATGCGTACATGAAATGCCTGGTAGTGCATGCAGTGGTGATGACGAATACATTAGTGCACGATGTTGAACGTCCCCATGTTTTTTCAATTGGCAGTAGCCCTTATGGGTGTTAAAGCCTATATGGGATAATATATGACACTGTGTACATGTATTCTAAAACTGTTTTATTCCTGTTATTTCATGAAGTGTTGTCTGCAGGTTGGTGTGTACAATCCTCTTTGAGTGCTGCTGACCCAGATGAGCTGTTGCAGTTGCATAGTGAGGATAAATGGCACCCAGGACAAGGTATTCATATTTTCATCCCATCTTCTCATACTTTGTTTTTAGCAAGGAAACAATACTGCTCCACCCCCCTCCCCTCTGTTCTTATGCCACTGAGCTGTTGGCTCAACATTTTTGGGGTTTTTGACTGCTCTTAATACACATGAAAACAGTTGTATGAGAAAAGCTTAGGATATTGATATTGCAGAAAATGCTACACCCAACTCCTCTAGCACCACATTATCATGCTGCATTTGAAGTCATCCCAAATTTAGTTTTGCTCATATTGCTCAGCTAATTTATGCCAGATCTAAAAGTTGCTTGATTATATCCTCTCACCTAATAGTGGTCATTCAGTGGTGTAGATTACATGTTATAAAAATTTTTTAAAGAATAAACTGTATTCAGGATTGTATAGGGCCAAGTGAGCTAATCTGAAATATTAAGAAAAAAAGCATTTTATTACCAAATAAAGAAATTTTAATATTTTACATATTTAAAATGTTATGAACAAATATTTACAATGCTTGAATATCCACAACGATTATTTTTGACCCCTTCATAAACCCCTGATCTTACTAGCTTTTAATATTGAGTAACAAAGATTAAAGCATTAGGAAAGAAAAATTGGAGCTTTAATTTTATCTTTATAAAATGGAATATAAAATGCCAAGAACAGATGAAAAGTGGGTCATATTTTTTTTTTTAAATCCATCCCTGAAATGCACAATATAATTTTTTAAAAATAAATGCTATTCTCACGGTAAGATTAACCCAAGCCTGAAGAATCTGTTAAAGCTACATACTCTTGCACAAAAAAAAATAAATAAATAAATAAATAAATAAAAATAGTCCCTCCTAAAGTTTTTTATAATTTGACATAATTTAAGCCCATAGAAAAAAATCATTAAACAAATACACTTATATAAATATTAGTATTATATTGATGGACTTAAAAAAATTATAACTTCAAATAATTTTTTTATGCAAGAGTACTTAGCTGTAACAGATTCTTCAGTCTCAGGTTGACCTTGCAGCGAGTATAGTTAATTCCCATTTAAAAAACTATATTAGGTTGATGCAAAATTAATGTCCGATGTGTAGTGACTACTTTAAATGCAATAACTTGTTTCAAACAACACTTTATTTATTGAAGGTGACGTAGAATTCTTCCAGCAGAGTCAACACACTTTTGCCAATGAGACACAAGCATATCTATTCCGGTGGCATAGAATTCTAGACTTCTGGAGGCGACAAATTCGTTTAAGGCAGTTTTCACATCATCGTGGTTTTGGAAGCATCTCCCACGCAGGAAATTGTCGAGGTGCTTGAAAAAGTGGTAGTCAGTTGAGTATGCTGGATGATCAAGAGCTTCGTAGCCAAGATCATTTAGCTTCTGTTGGGTGACCATTGTGATGTGCAGCTGAGCGTTGACATGGAGCAAGATGGGACCTTTCCGATTGACTAATGCTGATTGTTGTTGTGAAGTTTCTTGTGCATGTCATCGATTTGTTGAACCTCTGATTGAGCAGTAATGATTTCACCCTGACTCAGGAAGCTATGATGAATGAGTCCAGTTGCAGACCACCAAACAGTCACCATATCCTTCTTTTAGTGCAACTTGGACATGCACTTATCAAGCTTTTTCACCTTTCCAATTTGCTTCAAGTGGCGAACGACTTCCGAATGGTGTACTTTGAGCTCTTTGGCAATTTCTCGTGTGGATTTACGCAGGTCGGCTTCGATTAATGTCTTCAATTGGTTGTCATCAACTATCGATGGATGGACATGACCATCCTCATTTTCAAAGGTGGTAATGCCGCCATGAAATTTTTCAAACCATGTACAGTTTGCACTATTCGTTGAGAAGTTGTCCCGTCACCCTATGCTTTGATGACATTTTGAGTTGCTTCAGCAGCATTATGGCCAAGTTTGAACTCGTGCAATAAAATGATGCATATCTCTTGTGTAGGCAGCATTTGCAAAATTGATCTAATCTTTCACAACATAAGGCATTTGAACAAGTTTCTAGCATCAGCTTAAAGAGAAGAACTACATCTTTAAAATGATGTTTCACATGGCTGTATTAGTTGAGAAATAATTTTAATACCGACTCTGCTACAATCGGCCATTAAATTTGCATCAACCTAATACTTGCAGGGATGGATTAAAAAAATAACATACTTCCAGGTTCTCCCCAGGCTCTTTTGAAGGGGCACGCCACCAAGCTTGTTTTGATGACCGCCCAGTTGAATACCCGAAAATTTGCACAACACAGCATAATGTTTTATTTGTTTTTAATTTTTGACACCTGGATATTTCGTCTTTCCACCCACCTGATAAAATTTTCTAGGGAGAACATTGACTTCCCATCTTCATCCATTTTTGATACTTGTTTATTTAATTAGGCAAATTGGCATTATTTATTGGACTCAAACAATACTATCAATATTGTTTTTGTTATTGTCATCAATTCAAAGTAAATATCGAATTATTGTTGTGTCAGGTCATTGTTGCCACATATTCGCCTCTTGGAAGCTGCAAGACCGTCATCTGATGAGAGAATTGTGAAATTGTGAAACTACATCTGTTGTTGTTTAATATTGAGTTTTTTGTTGGGTTTTTTTTTTTAAATCAGATATGGATTTCAATGCATTAACAATCATATAGTAAACAAACAAACTATTATTAAAGGTGAAAACCCATCATACAGCAGTCGTTAATCCAGGTCCATCCAGAGACCCAACTCGTCGTCCTCAGGCCATACGGGCTCTGGATGGACGTATTAGATTACAATGAATTCTTAAAAAAAAAAAAAAAAAAAGTATCTGCATTCGTTTATCAACTCTTTTACAACCAACAAACTACAGCTTTTGTTTATCAACAAAGACAAATTTGGTTAGCTGGCCTGGTGGCCAGTAGGGTCGGGGCGTAGGTTTTCCAGTTCTCGGATCTGTCAGGTTGTGGGTTCGAATCCTGCCGTGGATGTTTGTGTTTGTCACCGGGATGCGTAAAAGAAAATAATCATGTTGAATTCTCGGATTGTGAACATATATTAGTCATGTGAAAGGACACAAAATGACCTGTAGTCGGGGGCATGAGAGTTAACCACTTCGTCGGAGAGAAAATGAGAATTTAACCATGCTAAAATAAGGGTTCTTCCCTTACCCCCATTCCCAAGTTGAAAAGTTAAAAAATCAATTTAGATCAGTAGGGGGAGTAGAACCTCTTGAATAATATTACTTTTTATTCGACGAAGTGGTCAACTCTCGTGCCCTTGACTATAGCTGTTGACCCGCTCATAAAACCTAATAAACAAACAATCAAATTTGGATTACAGTTTACGCATAGGATGGATACAGGGTTTGTATAAAAAGTATTGGGAAAACTTTTTTCCTGACATGACTGTAGTTTGCAACGTGCTCAGTGATGTGGGGTCTGGCCTTCAAAACGCGCTAAGCGTCAATCGGTGGCTACGGTTCAGGCTAGATCGAAGTTTTAGTGGACCCCTGTCGAGTGACTCGGTGTAAGCTCAAAATGCAGTGAACGATTGAACATCGGTATGCCATCAAATTTTGTGTTGGACTGGGGAAATCGGGTATGGAGACGTTGGGCATGATTCGCCAAGTGTTCAAGGATGAAAGCATGTCACAAACTGCAGTTTTTAAGTGGCACAAGCTCTTCAAAGGTGGCCGAGAGAGTGTGGAGGATGAGCCCCGCGCTGGACGGCCGTCGATGTCAAGAACCGACGACAAGATGCAACGTGTTGTAGCCACCGATAAGAAGAAGAGAAGGGTCAACCGGGTGAGGCCAGCCATCGCCAGAAATTGGAAATTGCATCACGATAATGCACCCAGTGACACCTGCTCTAAGGTGACCGACTGCCTGACGCAAAACGGCGTCGCAATGATTCCCCACCCACTTACAGTCCCGACTTGGCTCCAGTAGACTTTTTGCTAATCCCAAAAGTGAAATCCTCCCTCAAAGGACACCACCATGGGACCCTAAGTGCCGTCAAAGAGGCTTGCACGCGTACCCTTAAGGACCTCTGGAATCCGCCTACCAGGGAGCCTTTGAGTCGTGGAAAAGCCGCTGGCAACAGTGTGTCGATGCTCAAAGAATGTACTTTGAAGAATTTTAAGGTTTTGTAGCAATATCTGAAATAAATCTATTTTTCCGAAACTTTTCCCGATGCTTTTTATACTCACCCTGTACACATACATTGATTAAATGTTGGCTACAAACTTGAAACCATTCTGTCGGATTCCTATCAACTTTCATGATTATTGAAAAATACAAACCAAAAATTGAAACACTATATTGATAATGATAACATCGATGAACCATTCTACATTTGGTAGCTAGCTAACGAGCAATAAACAGCCTTAACTAATTAAGACTGCAGTGTGTTGTGGATTGAAATTCAAAAATGTTAGCTATGAAGGCAACTTAATTTTTTCTGGTACATTGCAGTTATCCAGTTTTATCTCTGATGAGGGAAACAAATTGTTCCTTTTGAAAAAAATCCAAAAAGTTGGTATTTCCTAGCAGTATCGTTTAAGCAGGAGTACATTACTTAAACTCCTGGTATAAGGATATGAGATCTGCAGTGATGTGCAATATCTTAGAGTACTTGATATCTTTGGAATGAATTAGAGCCAAATTACAGACCCTCATTCCTTACTTTAATTCAGACTAAATTGACAGTTATACTATCAAATTTCACAATGACCGTATATAAAGTTGGGGATAACACTGATTCATAAATCTACCGATTCGGATATTTTAAGCTCAGAAAATGGGCTGGATTTAACAATCCGAAATTGTGTTTCGTCTAATATAATTTTTCCTATTTCATTATAAGAAAATCACCCAAGGTGGCACGATGTTAATCTTTTTTAATAGCGGATTTTGATAAATTATTTTATGTAATAAAGATTAATTGGTTTTAGATAAAATATTTAATGGAATTGTATTTGTATTAATTTTATAGAATTTTATTCGTTCTCCTGATTCTTGAAATAATCAATAAGAAATTAATTCCTCCTTGGAGGGTATAGGAAAGTAGCGGAATTTGTCTATTTTTATCCATTTTATCCTAACTTTTTAACCCCTATTTTTTTAAATCAAAAATTGATTTTCTCGAATGTAGTACTGTATTTAGAAAATGAAAATGAACTCTACTTTCTTTTGTTTCGCATCTCTTTCGATTGAATGATATATCACATGCAATATGTTGCTTTTGAAAATGTTAATAGTCAGGGCAGTAGTGAGGTGGGGGTGCACCTAGGCTCCTGCCCGGGGCCCCCTGTAGATAGGGGCTCCCCATTTAATGTATGGTCCCAGTCTAAAATGTCACAATTATTTTCTGTGAAGTAATGATTGGCACATATGGTCAATACTGGCATTTTGGATAGGTCTATGTTAAATTTGTTTTTGAGTAAATTTTGTTTAGGGCCCCATAAAAGCTGAGTGCCCAGGGCCCAAAATTTTCTCACTACGGCACTGTTAATAGTTCTAAAGACCAGGTAACCGGTACTCCTACGTTTCTGATCCCACTGGAAGAATTTGGTCCAAACTTTATAGTAATGTAGATTTCTTTTCTAGTTTTCATTAATAATCTAAACAAAATGAGATGTGACATAGAATAAAATCCCTCATTATTCATTCTTAAGTCATTCTTTAATGCAGATACTGTATTACCAGAATCACCCCTGTAAATAAGTTTATACCATATCGATAGGCTTGCCAACTTTCAGGCTGACAATTCCGGGAGGGTTGGCAAGCCTACATATCGACCAAATCGTCCCTAATAAATTTTACTCCCGTAACTTCAAGCTGGAGCCCACTGAGTCGATCGAAAATACAATAAACTAAATAGTGAAGTAGCACATGCCCACTGTAAACTACATTCCAAATTTTAACCATCTATGTCAAAAAATGTAGAAAATATTAAAGGGACAGACTGGCATAATAATACCAGTAAATAGTGCTATTCTTTCGCTATTTAACAAACAAATTTGAGTTATTTCTTTATCTCTCTTTTTGAAATTATTTTTCATTATTGTTATCATTTTGGAGTTGAAATTTATTTTTCATTTTGGTTAGTGTTCACTATCTGTACATCGCGCGACGACTGATCATGCAACCAAGGTAAATGAAGTTTTTAAAAATTTAATCATTACTTTTTAGCCATTTACTGTGACTGAATAGAAAATGGAGTATATATCAGTTCGTTAGAGGGGGAGTCTGGGGGGAGGGGGCACAGCCCCCCAGTCTTTAAAAAATAAATTCATTTTCCTTATTTTAATAGTGCAATTTCCCCCCTACTTTTCTATTTATTTT
This sequence comes from Rhysida immarginata, assembly GCA_023313115.1. Classification (NCBI taxonomy): domain Eukaryota; kingdom Metazoa; phylum Arthropoda; class Chilopoda; order Scolopendromorpha; family Scolopendridae; genus Rhysida; species Rhysida immarginata. Next base: position 196,974 of record JAHWFO010104889.1, read on the forward strand.
TTCTCGGTAACGAACTGGAAAACGAACCAGTTCACGCGAAAACCGCAACTATCACCGTTTGTCGATTATAAACGATATTGAAACATTCCTCATCCAGTTATCCTCATCTTTCTCATTCATTTCATCAGTCTCGTGAGTGAACTCAAGAGTTATAAATAGATTAGTTATTTCCATAAAGACAAGTTTAATAACCAGATTAAAAAAATATTCGATACTGCCATCCGATACTCGTAGAAATACTCGATACTTTCGTGGTCAGGAATGTTTTGTTTTTTTTTTTGTTTTGCTTTCTTCTCCGAAAATATTTTCTCTAAACTAATACCAGGGAATAAGGTTAATACTGCCACGGATATTTTAGTCAGTAGGAGCAAAGAACGTAAATCAGGAGTTACTCCTGATTTACGTTCTTTGGTAGGAGTCTCTGATGAGCACTTTCTCAATAGATGGCAGATATATATCGCGAGAGTAATTCGAGATTAGAGTGGAAAGTCTTTCGCTTTTATAATTGACTTAGCAGGCTTGTGTCTTGTCTTGCCAGCGTGAAAAGCTCAGTGAATAAGCTGGAAATGAATGAGAATATAGGCAATTTTAAAAAATTACGAGGTCAAAACAAATTTTATCGACTTTATAATGAACTGCTACATGGAAAAAGACAGTGGCCTATTTCGAGTTATAAGTTTGAACTGCGAGAAAAAGATAATTTAATAAAACTATTAATATTTTGAATTTAAAAACTGTATATACCTAAGTAAATATCACTATCGTTTACGTAAAATATTGTCAATTTAAGAACGTGTTTTAGCACCGTTAATATTTCTTTGTAACAGCATTAAAGCGATTTAATTTATTTAAGACTTGATTAATTTAGATTTTTTGCCACGCGTATTCTGTACAATTATGCCTTTTTAAAATTAAAATATTAAAGTGAATTTTAGCACAGAATTATCATGTGTTGAAGTAATATCATGAGTAATTTTTCTTAAATTAGTGACAATTTTTTATATATATACATACCAGTAATACAGAATAGTAAAACTTATTGCAGATAAATATTTCAAAAAATTAACTAATTAATTATTCAAATCTGATTTATTAAATCCATTCGTTGCTTCTTGTTGGAAAACCATATGCTTGATATGAGAATTTCTAAACAGTTATTTAATTTGGTATAATTGGTAATAAAAGTACAAGAATAACTACCTCATTTGGGCCAAAAATAAAAATAAATGCTAGTATTGTTATTTTTAGTGTCGGAGTCAAGATTAAATAATGGTTGAGCTATTGGCTGATCTAGAAAAATTTCTTGAAGAACAGCGGAAAAAATTAGATACAGACCGGAAATATATAAACCGAGCCACCAGTACGCCACTCTCTCTTCTGGGCAATGCAAATGTACGTTGTAATAAAAAGTATCAAAATAAAGATTTTTCTTTTACATGGATGTTTTTTTATTGTCATTGAATAACAGTTAATTGTAGATCCTTGCTCTTGAAATGTATGAAATATTACAAGCCCCTCTCTCAACTGGTTTTTCATATGCTGAATTTTTATTTCCACCAAAATAAAATAAAACCTTCTTCCTATTATGCTTTGTACTGTTGCTTCTTAATATAAAATTTCTCCAAATTTGGTAAATTCCTTTTATAATTATTTTTTTTATATGTTCTTTGTTATAACCCTCTTAATGTTGAAACTAAACTTAAATTCTAATTTGAAATATTTGTTGAAATATATTTAAAATTTATGATTAAACACTGTTTACAAAAGTGAAAAACAAAGACTTATGGATCACTTAGATACATTATACAGCAAATCAATATTGTCACTATGTTACCAGAGTTTGTTTTAGAAGCAGTAAATGTTGTGTGCCTTTTAAAACTAGTGTGATGAAATATTGATCATATTTCCCCTGTTCAGCATCACAATTATGTATTAGACTTTGGTTGAGTCAAAGTCTTGAAACCAGACAGTTTTTTTTTTCTAAGTTTTAAGTAATTCAGGAGAAGAAAACCAGTTAGAAGGCTTTATAATATGTATTTAATGAAAATTTTTTGAACCATATTTATAAAATTTGTTTTAAATGTTGAAACTGTTTATTTTTTCTAGAACACAAGCTTGCCAGGCATTGGTTACCAGCCTAAGCTCAGCAACACAAAAACTACATGTGAAGATGCCTTCACTCAAACAGAAGATTCGACCAACTCTTTCCTGACGTCTCCAAAGACCGATGACTCTAAACTTATTCTGTCATTAACGTCAATGAATAAAGGTTGCTTTCTGAATGCTTATCATTAGAATATTTATATTGCTGGCTTGTACTTGTTTGTTTATTTAAAAAAGAAAAAAAAATTCTTGTATTTTAAGTTTAAGTCCATAAAATAATATATATAATCATCATTATAAATTTAAAGATAACAGATTATTATTTTAATATTTGATGCAGCATTTTGAAAGTTTCATGCTGTTTGCAGAAGATATTAAAAAGAAAAAAAATCAAAACAAAAAAAAATAACCAAAACAAACAACTTATAACCCAGCATGTGACTTATATTAGCTTGAATACAAGTAGATTGAGTTTATCTTAATATACATTACTGGGTAATAATAAATCTGTTTATATTTGGAAATTATTATTATTATTATTTTTTTGTTATGCTCTTTTCTCAGTTTTGGTTTCTTTATTATCTTAATTATTTTTGTTCATTTCCCTCATCTTTTTTATTCCATTTTTTATCTTATTCTATTAACCCAATTAAGTACCTGTCCTTTTATTGACACAGAAAGTTTGTTAAAATGCACCTGCAACCATATGCTTTCCAGTCCTCATTTTTTTTCATCAGTTTATTGATGAAATCATTAACAACCTGTTGAATAAAGATAGTTCAGTGCTCAATTTTTTTCTCATTGATTTACCGTTTTACCTATTATTGAGTTCTGGTCATTGATCTCATGTATTGATTCATCCAAACTGCCATTGAGTCATATGTTAATGGAATATTTAATTTGAAATAGTGTATTAGAGATTTCATTTTGTGAATTATTGCACTTAAAAACTGTTTTTCACGTACCTGTATACACAAATACATACCGTAATTTTTGGCATTATTATATTTTGATATTATGCACGTAAAATATTCATTGCTGTGCATTATAAAAAATTGCACATAATATTCAGATTTTGAAGTGAAAATTTCTAGATCTACATGAACATTTCTTTATTCTTAAAAATATTCTTTGAAATTATGCAAATCGGACAGTGGCAATTCTGATTTTGAAGGATTTGAATTGTAAATATAATAAATAATGTAATTAATAAATTTTTATTTTGTAATATGATGATGATCTTTTTTTTTCTTTTCTTTTTTTCTAAAATCTAAAAAAAATAAAAAAAACTATGCACATTATACAAGGGTGCCATTATATCCTGAAAATTATGGTACATACTTGAATAATAATAAACATGCCTGATGGAAGACACATAAAGGTGGTTTCAGAGAAACAGTTCATACAGCAATAGTCGCCGTCTTGGGTAAAGCACGCGACCTGACAGACCTTGAAAAAGGTATGATCATCGGGTACCGTGCAAAAGGCAGCGGCATTTCAGAAACCGCAGCCTTTGTGAACTGTTTGCATGTGCCATAGTGAAGGTGTACAGTGAATGGACAAGATGTGCATTCCAGGCATGCAAACTGTAGTTGAAATGAATGGGGTGAGCGGCGCTTGCAACGGCTGGTTAAGAGTGATTGACCCGCTACCGTCGACACATTAACAGCCCAAATGAATGAGGAATGCACCAGAAAGCTATCGAGAACAACTGTGCAATGCACATTGTTGTGTCTTGGCCTCCATAGCAGATGTCTGGTTCCAGCATCCATATTGACAAGTGTGCAATGCAAAAAACTATGTGCATTTGCATTGCATTGGACCCTAGACCAGTGGGAAAAGGTTGCATTTTTCGATGAGTCACATTTTCTATTGCATCATATAGATGGATGCTGGCGTATCCGCTGGGAGACATCTGAAAATAAACTACCCGAAACCATTGTTGGGTGGCAACAAGCTGGAGGAGGCAGTGTAATGGTCTGGGCATGCTTTCGTGGCATGTTTTGGGTCCATTACTTTCTTACTGTCAGTAGCTGTTCATATTTATTCATCATTGCTGACCAAGTGCATCCCTACATGGCAACTGTGTATCCTGCAAATGATGGCATCTTTCAACAGGATAATGCCACATGCCACGTGGCCAAAATTTACCGTGCATGGTTCGAGGAGCATAAGTTCCACTTACTATCCTGCTTCCAAACTCGCTAGATTTTAATCCTTACGAGAATCTATGGGAACATCTGGATCGACATGTCAAGCAGCAAGACCCTCCAACCTGGAATCTTCATGAGATATGTGATGCTCTGCTGTTTGCATGGACACTGATTCCTGTTGCCATCTTCCAAGAACTCATCGAGTCCATGCCCCGTTTCCTAGCTGCTGTTTTGGCTGCAAAAGGAGGCTATTCGGGTATTAGGTAAATGGTCATAATTCAGTGACTCGACCCTGTATTTAACCAGAGCCTTAGCGAGGGAGGGGGCTGCCCCGGCCTAAGGTCCTTGCATAAGGGGGGGGGGGCACCAGGGCTGTACAAAATACAGTAAGGGAGCACAAATTACAATACAGGGGCACAATTTTACTAAACTATGCCACTGTATATAATATTTAAAAAGGGTCCTTAAACTTAGTTTGCACTTGGGGGCCCTCAGAGTTCTTGATGTGCCACTGCATGGCCACATGAAACAAGCTGGTTAAAAATTCACCAACAAACACCACCGTGTACAAGTGAAGATGTGTGTGCAAACTATTTAATAATACAGTGTTATTATACCACACACACACAAATAAAATTCCTATAATTCATAAAAAGATCAAACTATTTTCTCTACAATAAAAACTATAAATTTAACATCTATCTTAATTCGCATGAATCAAGAAGATACAAAAACTTTAAAATTCAGTAAATGGCCTCGAAAAAAGTAAAAAAAATAAAGGTACCATAAATACAATAAAGTGTCTCCTCAGCTAACGTCAAAAGGTAAAAGGAACGGTGCTTATTATAGGTAGACCTTCGTTATAGCGAACAGCTAGGAACAAAAAATCTATAAAAATTATTTATCTCGAAATTATGAAAGCTGTGTACTGTTTTGCTTTTTTTTTTTTTTTTTTTTTTTTTTTTTTTTTACTTTTGCAAGCACTTGTTGCAATTTGTGCCTTAATGTCAACAAATTTGCCTAAAATTGAATTAGGAACATTTTCTTTAGATTGCCAGTGCGAAAAACAATTTCTCTCGTTTTGTGAAAATTCGTTACAACGAACAGTTACGATTCGATTATTGCAGGGATCAAAAATTTTTGTTCGTTATATTAAAATTTGTTACAACGAGGCTTTTTTTTTGTTGACATTAAATCAGTTACAATTTGCCGGGACTTCAAAAATAATTCATTATATCAGAGTTTGTTATAACCAGGATCCACCTATACATATTTTTTTATATTTTTGAGGTCATTTATTTGGTTCTAAACCAGTGTTTCCTAACCTTCTTTTATTTTGCAGCACACTAAAAAGTTCTAAAAATTTTTGCGGCACACTAGAAATAATCATAAATTTTGTGAAGAATTTTTTACAGAAATTTTTATTTTTACTTATTTATTTTACATAATTATTTTTAATTTAATTGCTTTTGAAAAATCCCATGGCACACAGATTGGGAAACACTGTTCTAAACTTTCTGTATCTTCTTAATTTGCTTGAATAAACATAGATGATAAAATTTTTATTTCTAATTATGCTGTTGAGATTATAGTTTAATCATTCTATGAATTGTTATCTTGTCTCAGCATATTGATATTTTATTCCTATGTTAGTTTGCTAACTATATTTCTTTATTATAAAAAGTAGTGAAAAGAATTAACATTTTTTTAAACTCGTGAATATTTACAAATTTTTTATGTACCCTTCACTAGTCACTTGAACAACATCTATACAATATTCCTAATTCCTCCCACATTCTCACTAGCACATCAGTCATTACAGTTCCTATTGCTTCTCTGATTTAAGTTTTTATTGCTTCTCTGATTCTGTCTTTTGCATGTTCCCAAAGGAAAAAAGTCACATGGCATTATGTTTGGGAACTAGGGGACCAGTGATGGAGAGCCATGTCTGCTTCCCATAATGACATACCCAACAACATTGGACGTAAGTTTCAAACTTGGTGCTAGTGGCTTCATTTGAAACTACATAACCTCCCCTTCACAAATATAGACATTCTGTGACATTCTGTACTAAACTGTCTCAGAGATATAGCAAAGCATGAACATTCTTTTGTGGACATCATTTTCTGAACTAACTATAATAAAATAAAAACCTTTATGAATAAATGTGTAAGAATTATTCATTAAGTAAATTTTTTGACTGAGCGAGCATCATTTTTGAAATTAACCATGCATCTCCTAATCCTAGATTTGAATCTAGAATTCTTATTGTCAAAACTGAAAAATGGTTTAAGAAGTAATGTTTCATTAAAGGGATATCATTGAAAGCATCCAGGTGTATTTGACCATCTCAAAGGCATAAAAACAGAAGAATTCTAAGCCCATATTCAGTCTTTAAAACAAATTGGTGTGTGAAATTTATCAAGTCTCGTTTGGATACATTTTTGTGTTGGAATGCTTTTCTCATTTAATTGCAGTATAGGTATTTTTTGTTTATGCATAGAGTAATTCAAAAAGTTTCTTGAAGATAAAATATTAAAACCTGAAATGGTATTTATAAGTATTTTTACTTTTAAAGATAATGCATTTTAATTGAATTTTTTTTCTTGAACTGGTATTATAGGCTTAAATGAGAACAATTCAACAGAGTTTCCCAAGTATGGTTTACCTGGAATAGGAGAATATGAAGAGAAGCACAAATTATTAGTTCAGGAGCAAAAAAGAGAACTAAACAAATATTTATCTAATGTCATAAAGGAAAAGGTAAAGCATTAAAAAAAGTTCTAACATGTTACAAATTACATAGCCTATTAATTTATTATTCTATTTTTAATTTCTTTTTTTTTTTAAGTTATAATTTATTACATATTTTTCACTATGGAATTTATTATTATTTAAAGGAAAACAACAAGAAACGAGCTCCTGTAAATTACAATGAACTTTTAACACAAAAAAGAACTGAAGAAGAACAATACAGGTAAATTCACTAAATCCATAGAGTAAAAATTTCTGGAACTACTAAAAATGATTAAATAAAGATCTAGGATAAGCAATATGGTAAAAAAATTATTTTTATTTTTTTTTAATTAGCCAACAAGTTTTGGTAAACCACCATTAACACAGGCCTAAAATACAAAACACAGTGAAGAACAGTGAAGACTATTATTTACTGTATGGACACTGCTTCCTCTGTACCTTAAATAACAGTCTTCACTGTCCCTTCTGTGTTTTTGGTGCTTATGCCTGGAGTAATGTTGGTTCACCAAAATGCATTGGCTAATTAAAAGTTTTTACCATATTGCTTACCCCACATCATATTTCAATATTTTTATTAATACAGATTTTATAAACTTTTACAATTTTATTGAAATTTCTGTTGCATTATCAGGAATGTGATCATTTCATATTTAATTTTTTATATACTGCATAGAGGAATAAATGATCCTGGCTCATTTTTACCAAGTCTAGATGTAAGTAATTGAATAAACTTATTATGGTTTTTCTTCTTTTCTGTTTAAAATTTAAAATTATATTTATTTTTGTTTCTTTATATAAAGCTCAATAATGAAGTGGCCTTCCATAAAATCAGGTGAAATTTTTTATTTTTATTATTATTATTTTTTTAAAATCTTTTTCTGTCCATTTCAAATAAATTGGAACCAAATTGTTTTATTTGCAGTGGGTATCTAATGTTATTTGAAAAAAAATTGCATAACATTTTATTAATTCTATTGTGTAAATTTGAAGCTTTTTTTTATTTTTTGAGATTATTTCTCTTCTTTCTTGCTTATAATCAATTCAGAAATAATATAAGTACTATAAAGAGACTTGAAAATATTATTGAACAACTTGTATTTACTTGCTGCTTTATTAAGTATATCTGTCTGGGTGTGGACTTGCACCATTGTTTAAAACCATTGTACAGGGACATCTTTCCATGTCTCAAAGATAGCATTCTACAGCTCAATTTCATCCATAAATGCTCAATGGGATTCAGATCTGTATACTGTACAGGCCATGGAAATATGGAAAATGCTTGGTCATGCTATTGGAACACTACACCAAACATATTCTGTAGCATATGGTAGCATTGTGCAGAAATTGAGCATATCCTGAAGTGAAGACTGTGGCTGTGAATAGGTGGATATGATCAAAAACAATGTTCCAATATGATATTCAGGTTGTGATTTATATGCCTCCACATTAACATTCCCCATTTGCCACTGGCCTATAACACCACCGGCAGATTCGTTGCTGCATGCTGTGTATGTCATTACCTACACTTTGCTTTCATGGTGAAAGAGGAAGCATGATTCATTGGATCCTGCCATGTTTTTCCAATCACATAATCTAGTGCTAAAAAGAGATTGTACCCAAATGAATCATCAGCTGTTATAGCAATACAAGACAATGTCTGGTGCATAGTGCATTCCAAAACTGTCCTCTGTAGTTTGCTCTTGTACAATTTGCCACCCCCTGGATTGCATGTACACTTTATAAGGTGTTTCAGATACCCTTTGCCACCTCTCCAGTTACCCTTTATAAGGTGTTTCAGCCACAGGACTAGTTTTGATTCAACATTTTATAGGCAATGCATCATTCTCAGTTTACATGAGCTAAACTTAGAAGAGCTTGACATGTTGGCAATTGCAGAAATATTGGATCCACTGCAACTGACACCAACTTTGCAGTTAAATAGTCCTAGAATTTACCCACTTAAATAATCTTGTCCTGCAGTCACATGACTACTGGTCACGTGTCTTCTAATTGAAACTGTTGGTTCTACTATGAGGAGTGTACCTAATAAAGTGACCATTTGGTGTATTCATCATTAGTAGAAACTGTTGATACTTATTTATAAAATTGAAAATTAATAAACCTTTAATCAGCTTATAATTTTTAATCAGCTTAAAATTTTTAATCAGCTTATAATTTTTAACAATGTATAGATCTCCAAGTGTCCCCATTAGCTCTGCAGGAAAGAAACAAATTGAGGACTTAACAGGAATTGTGAGTATTATATGTTACATAAGTATGCTAATATTACTAATGTATAAGAAAGGTACTTTGCAGGGCCAGTTATGTGGATGTGCAAACTGTGCAGTGGCACAGCTCCCTGCACTGAAGGACATACTAGACTTATTAATTTTTAATTATCATTTACTCTAATTATACAGTGTCTAAAAAATCTGGTAACATGGGAGATATCTCAAAGCTGTCAGATAGGCGAGATCTGATGAGTATGGTTTATAGGTAGTAGGAGGGTGGGGAATTCATTGCCGCACTCAAATTTGACTTTGACCCCCAAATTTAAGGTCATCCATTTGCTAACTCGAAAACTATTAAAGATAGAGAAAAATTTCCGATCGCTACCCTGTAGAGCAGCACCACATTAGTCTAAAAACAATTTTTAATCGCACCCTTCCCCTTGAAAGATTTTGAGAAAATGGGCGAGAAAGAGTCACTCAAGGTTAGATTGGGCTGGTCAGGTTGGCTGAGGTTTCTAACACATTTGAATTTCAGTGAAGCACACCATTGGGAAGGCTCATTAAATGATTGGGTGACATGGTAGAAAATGTTGAGAAAATTTATTTGGATCGTTTAAATCTTAGCGAAAGGTTTTTCTTCCTAACCGAGAAAGTGTTCAATGTGCTGACCATCAGCTGGAAGGCACATTTGAGCATGTGTCACAGTCGATTTCTGCACATTAGTCATAATTGTTTCTGGAATGCTGGAACAAACTGCTACAATCCTTTCTTGAAAGTCAGCTACTGTTGGTAGTGGTGTGTCGTAAACTTTGTTGTTCACATAACTCCACAGGAAGAAGTCTAATGGTGTGAGGTCTGGCAATCGTGGCGGCCAAGGTTCTGGTCCAGATCTACCAATCCAACGTGATGGAAATGGCTATCCAGCCATTCCCTTGTAATAGTAGCAAAGTGTGGTGGTGCTCCATCTTGCTGAAACCAACATGTTGACCGTTCTGATAGGGGCAGTTCATCAAGAAAATTGAACACAACACCATTGAGAATCAGGTCTCAATAGCGTAGTCTTTTGAGAGTTCCGTCGTAAAATACATGCCCAATCAGTTTGGTGTTGTACATTCCGCACCACACATTAACTCGCCAATTTTCTTGATGCGAAACTTCCCACAACCAGCGTGGGTTGCTGTCTGCCCCATAGAGAAGAAATAAGATAGAGAGAGCATTTGCCTGTGCAGTTTGCGATTTCAGGGTCCCAACATTGAAGCAAAATAGCCAATAGCGATTTGAGAAAAGATCACATGATTTGGGGATGGATGAGAGTGAAGCGGCGCTATTTACAATACAAAGATGTGTCATTTAGCATTTTCAGGAAAATAAATCTCTGTAAGATGAACGGTTGCTGTGAGAAAAGGCAAGAGGTGATAGTGTGTGATTTTAGGTGCTAACATAGCCGAGACTTCGAGTCACGTAACTTGGGGATGTTTGGTACCTGCGCAGAAGACTCTCTATTTCTTCTCTATTGCCTGCCCAATAATGTAAGCTATGTCTGTTAACAGTCTCATTCCTTGAAAACTGTGCCTCATCAGACCAAATTATTTTGGATGTGAACTGCAGATCATCATCAATTTGACAGAGGAGCCAGTTACAGTACTCCATTCGTCTATCACCATCATGTTGCAAGAGACCTTGATGGCAATGAACATGGAATGGATGAAATTTGTACTTGTGGAGAACATTCCATACAGAGCTTTTGCAGCATCCAATGTCTCCTGCAATCGCTCGAACACTAATGTGTGGGTTAGCAGCTACTTCAGCAAGAATAGTTGTGATGGTGTCGTCATCCGCTACTGTCCTTGATTGACCTTGACAAGGACGTTGCATAACACTGCCTTTGTCATGGAACTGTTGGACAATGCGCCACAATACACTTCTTGTTGGGTGGTGACGAGTCGGATATCTCCCAGCATACAATATCCATGCTTCTGCTTTCATTTTCTTTACCACAATATCGATGACTGCCACAACTTGCACATTCAGATCCAGTTTTCCAGCTGACAATCCAGTCTTTAAATGCTTAACAACAGCTGCTCTTGAACATTTAATGAAGGCAGCTGTTTTGCTGATACTCGCTCCATGGCTCCGAGCACCAACAATCATCCAATGTTCAAAGGCTGTTAAATCGTGTCGTTTACCCATACATTCAGAAACAAATCACTTCTACTGTTGTCGTAAACAACCTGCTTCCCTATTTATAATGGTGTGGCCCTATAACAGCTTCAACACAAAATCATAGCTAATTTGCCTACAAATGTTCCGCCCCTTGTCTCTATGAATGGGTTTTCTCCCTCCACCTTTACCAGTCTTTTACGTCACAGAAAACTCTCCCTCCTCAACCTTAAATCTCCAGTCCCATTCCCTTCCTTGGCCCACATTTCTTCCATCTAACTTGTGAGAGTCTTACCCTCTTTGGCTGAGAACGTTTTAAGTGGCAGTACAATAGATAAGAGTTTTTTTTAAGACAAAAATCTAGCTTTGTATTGCAGGGTGGCGCAAAATTAATCACTCTATCGGAAGATGGCGCAATTATTGTAAATGGCGTCGTACGTCAACCATATTTGACATTTGTGAACTAGACAGCTGCAGAATACAAACAGACAAGCAATGGAACTCTATACTCCGCAAGAGTGTGGAATAATTGGCAATACGGAAACTGTTACTGGCGAACGCTACAGGGCCATGATAAACGACTTCTTACTGCCGGAATTGGAGGAGCGGGGCTTGGTGAACATGTGGTTTCAACAAGACGGTGCAACCGCACACACAGCACGAGCCACAATGGATATTGTGAAGGATGAGTTTCCTGGTCGCGTAATCTCCCATTTTGGCAATTTGGCATGGCCAGCAAGATCGCCCGATTTAACCGCCCCAGACTTCTTTCTTTGGGGCTACCTGAAGTTGCGGGTTTATGCCAACAAGCCTCAGACAATCGCAGCCCTTAAAGAGAATATCTGACAAGAATGCGAACAGTTATCACCGGAAATCTTGCGGAAAGTCATGGAAAATGCGATAAAACGGATACAAATGTGTATCAACACTGGCGGCAGCCACTTGACGGATGTCATCTTTTCCACTTAACAGAAAAAATTGTAAAGGTCCTAATAAAGATTTCCATCACTCAAAATCATTTTTTTTTATTTAGTAAAAAAGTTATACAAAAACAAAATTGGATGATTAATTTTGCACCACCTTGTATAAGCCACAATAATTAACTGTCTAACTACATTTAAGTCTGAAGTTGAAATTAAGAACGTGATAAAACAAAGAATCAAAAGTGCAATAACATCTTTTATTCAATTGGAGTGGAAGCATAAGTTTTAATAAGTTAAATAAAATTTGATTTCTAAAATAAGTTAAATAAGAGGATCTTGAAAAGAAGACAAAGTTAAATCATGAGATAATTAAATTTATATTAAGTTAAATTAGGAAGATCTTGAAAGTATAATCCATTCAGGGATAATTACAAAACAATTTCTCGAAGTTACAAATAAAACATTTCACTTAAACTCATCACTACAATATGACAAGTTCATAAATTTTAATATGACTTAAGTTCATATTGGTACAAATCCTCCCATGTAGGCTGTCAGTTTATATTTCCACTTTCAAAGAAAGTATCAAAATTCAACAACATATCTGTTAATAAATAGTTCATGTGACAAAGACATGAATTGAAAGGATTGAGTAAAATTAAGTTTACAAGTTAAAAGTCCTTAGCCTTTAGAAAAAGGGTTTCCTAATGTGTGTTTTTTACTTTTTCCATAAAACCTAAACTCAAAAGCTTGCAATCAAAGCACTAGCTAGACTGAGTTTTCCTTCTGCCGGTAAATAAATTGTTTATCCTACAAAAACATCTATCATGAGCAAATAGTATTAAGAAAATTCTCTACAAGTCAATAAATATCACAAGACTTGAGGAAATATGTTTAAGATTCCCAAAAGGGATATCTGAATAAAAAGTTAAATGATTGGGAAGAGGGGAAAACCCTTAAAAAAACATTAATGACAACTACCATGCCAGCATCTAGTGTTAAAAAAAAAACACTGATGAAATTAAGAGCCACGCCTGATGTAGAGACAAGAAAAAGTTATAACCCCCCCCCCCCTCCCTCATAATTAAAAGATTAAAGAAATTTAAAATTACAATGATATCTAGAGTGAAGGATAGAGAAATAAAATGTAAAATTTTGACAGGTTTCAAAATCCAATTAATCTTGTCTCAAGAAGTCATACAGCAGCACACACTTAATGTTCTGAATGGAACATAGGCAATGTTGCAAGAAAGCAACTAAACTTATGCTTAAACCTCTAAGGCTGCATCACGATTACGTTACGAGGAGCTGGACTTGTGAGGGTCTCATCCAAGTCGAACTCTCTAACCGAGTCGAGTTTCCTGCCAGTTCGAATCATGTCTAGCAAACACCCATAGTCTCTAACGAGTCGCTTATGAGTCGCGGAAGTGATGCAAAATTGGAGGCATGTTCTCTAGAAAGTGTCAGGTAACTACGGAAACGATAGCATGGCCGAGCTCCCCATGTAGCTTTATTTGATTATTTCTATTTGTATGAATGCTTTTCATCTTTTTTTTTGCTCAGGAATTCAAATTTTAAAAACTTATGGGCTTGACAAACAGTTCCTCATTGACTATTTCACTACTTTTTATTTTGAGAAATGATTACAATAATTATTTATAATTAATTATAAAATAATAACTCTATTTTAATTCAAAGAAATAGAAATAAAAATAAATAATAAAAACAATTAAAAAAGTCACCCTATGTGGAGAAGTACAAATGTTGAAGTGGACAAAACACAGATGAAACGAAGGTCTTGTGGAGATTGTGTAGACAAAACACAGATGAAAAGAAGGTCTTGTGAAGAAATTTTACACGAAAACACAGAAAGACAGTAAACAGGAGAAGAAAATCAAGATGAAAGTCCGACGATCAGTAGGACGTTGATAACAAAATTGGAATGAATTATAAAAAATGTTTTCGGGTTTTTTATCCCATCTTCAGTTTGTAAATTTTTGAATGAAATTTCCGTTAAACAATATAATTGAAGACATAATAAAAAATGAAATCAAAAACAATGTGTGATATTAAAATTGAAGAGATATTGTTATTCGTATGATTGTTATGAACAGGGTAGTGGTATTGGATTGTTGAGAGCAAGGGAAGTGTTATTGTCTGGGTTATGTGTTATAATTTTTATTTTTTATTTTTTTTAGTAGTAATTTCCTTTTATTATTCATTTCTATAGATGGGTTGGCTAAATTGTTTTCATTCGAAATAATGTTGATGGTTTCTTTTATTAGTCTTTTTTTTGTAATTTATTTCTTTACCAATGATTTTGACTGTTCCAATCTGGAATTATGGCTTTGGCTAATACAGTGGTTAACAAGATGATTATTTTTATCCTTGTTTCTAAGTGCTCTTTCATGTTCTTTTGTTTGTGTTATTAATTGTCTTTTTATTTGACCTGTGTGAATGTGTTGACAATTGGATCATGGAATTTGATATAGGATCAATCCATATGAAGTGATCCAATGAAGGTCGCTTGACCATTTTTAAATATTTTGATTTTTTTATATGTGATTACCCTATAATTGAGAAGTTCAAAACAGTTTTTAAAAAAGTTTTACCTTGCACCGTTACTGAATGGCAGCCATTTTTATTTGTAAGCGCACGGCGGTTTTTCAATTTGGAGACATTAGCGTTAATTTGAATATCTCTGCACTCGGTTAAGTTACAACATTGCAGTTGACATGATTGTTTTTAGAAAAGTCTCCTCTACAACATTGTTAATTATCCAAAATACCCTAAATTCAAAAAATAACCAGTCAAATGGCCTCCAAAGTTTGGTATTGAAAATTTAAAAAAATCCACTTTTTAAACCCAAAAATAACAACCAAGGAGTGATTAATCAGAGTGTATTTTTTTTCTCTAGTTAGATATCATACACTACTAGCCTTATATAGAGCAACAGCACTGACAAATGTTTACTTAATTTTTTATAAATTTTTGAAATTTGAAAATCTTAATTTTTT
>JAHWFO010104889.1:220826-326492 GCA_023313115.1 Rhysida immarginata
ACATAAAAAAACAAAATATTTAAAAATGGTCAAGCAACCAACTTAACTTTTATTGGACCACTTCATATGGATTGACCCCATATTATGTTAGTGATGCTTCATTTTTCTTTTTTATTTTGACAAATGTCTTTGAAATTAGAAATTGTGTTTCTAATAAATATAAAAATAGCCGAAACTGTGGATACTTTATATAAATAAAGGAAAAACAGAAAACACTACTCCACATAGATAAATTTTTACTGACTCA
Source organism: Rhysida immarginata (assembly GCA_023313115.1). Lineage (NCBI taxonomy): Eukaryota > Metazoa > Arthropoda > Chilopoda > Scolopendromorpha > Scolopendridae > Rhysida > Rhysida immarginata. Next base: position 221,074 of record JAHWFO010104889.1, read on the forward strand.
GATGAACATTTCGGATTTCAAAATGTGCATCTAGACTCACTGATGATAGATTTTTGAAATCCGAAATGTACATCTGAGTCAGTAAAAATTTATCTGTGTGGAGTAGTGTTTTTTCTGTTTTTCCTTTATTTAAATTGTTTTTCTGTTTTGATCTTTTGTTGTTTTTATATTGGTGGTTGTTATGTTGTTTGTTATTTTTGGTATGATTTTAATGTTTGGTATCTGTTCTAGTATTTTTTCTGTTTGTGAAAGGTTTCATTATTGTATTGAATATCTTTTGTATTGAGTTAGGTTATTTCTTGTTGTGTTGGTGAATGCTTCTATACAGGGTGAATACGAAAGTCTGAACCCCCCTTTTATTTTTTGAACCGAAGCAGATATGTCAATTTTGATGAATCCAATGAATAGGAAGTTGTGGGTGGCCTATCCCATAGTGCACTTTTCATCATCCCAAATATGCAAATTAGGACACATTCAAAATTTATCTCAAAAACCGTAAGGGATAGAGAAAAAAACCCAATTGCAAACTTGTTCAGCATAAAAAAACAAACAAAACAAAAAAAAAATCATCCAAATTGGATCACCCACAATCACGTGTAGCTTTTGACCATTTCCGGAACAGTGTAGCTTGCCATCCTGGAATTGTTCCATCTTCTGTGTGCTGAAACATGCCTTTTATTTGCTTTTCCGCATGTAAGTGAATGTGAGTATGGTAATTTATGTTAATTTTTTGATTTGCATGCTTTACATGGTGGAAATATGAATATTCAGTTTTCTTGTGCAGCGTGACTTGTTTGTAAGCTACAAACAGTTCACCACGTGATTGTGGGTGATTGATTGGCCCGATTTGTATGATTTATTTTTTGTTTGGTTTGTTTTTTTGTGCTGAACAAGTTTGCAATTGGGTTTTTTTCTCTATCCCTTACGGTTTTTGAGATAAATTTTGAATGTGTCCTAATTTGCATATTTGGGATGAAGAAAAGTGCACCATGGGATAGGCCACTCACAACTTCCTATTCATTGGATTCATCAAAATTGACATACAGGTATTGGACATTGAAACTGAAACACCTGGTAGAAATCCACAATCTTTATTTAATAAGGTGTTGGGGCACCGTGGGCAGCCAGCACAGCAGTAATACGTCTTGGGAAGGATCGGTAGAGGTCCTGCACAGTTTGCACCCCAAACCATTACTGATCCACCCATTACTGATCAACCTCCGTGTTTGACTGTGGGTGCCAAGCAGTCTGGGTTGTAGGCATCAGAGGGGCTCCTCCAGACGAATACCCTCCCTGTTGTTTGGAAGACAGTGTAGCTGGACTCGTCCGAGAATATGACGCGTTTGAGGTCATCCAACGTCCAGGTTTTATGCATCCGGCACAACTGAACCCGCTTGGAGGCATTTGTACTACTGATGAAAGGCTTCGGTATAGCAACCCTGCCATGGATGTTGGATTTATGCAGGTAATGACGGATTGTCTTCGTGCACACAGGTTCCTGGAGGTGTGTATTCATTTCTGCGGTGATTTCTGCTGCGGTGGTTTTCCGCTTTCGTGCAACAATCCTGGTCAATGTCCTGACGTCTCTTTCCGACAACTTCCGTTTTCCCCTGCAGTTGCTCCTCCTGGACGTGGTTCGTCCTTCCTGTTCATATGCACACATCACCCTGGATACTGTAGCACGTGAGACATCACAAAGTGTGGCAGTTTTGGACACAGATGCACCTGCTAGACGCGCCCCAACAATCTGCCCTCTTTTGAAGTCGGATATGTCTCCCATTATAGCGCTCTGCACAGACAATTTGAAGCTTACTATCGAACTTTTCTACTGGAGTGACTACCAAGACCTCTGACACGTGATTCATTGATATGCATACGATTAATTACCTAGCAGAAGGTTCTATTCAGCCCTGGGGGTATCCAGTGCTATTTGCGAAGGTGTTTCAGTTTCAATGTCCAATACCTGTATCTGCTTCGGTTCAAAAAATAAAAGGGGGGTTCAGACTTTTGTATTCACCCTGTATAAATTTTGTCAATTAGTTCTATCGGATATTTATTTTTGGCTAGGTTTATTTTCAGATTTTTTAATTTTTGTGGGATATTCAATGGAAATTACTACTAAAAAAATAAAAAATAAAAATTATAACACATAACCCAGACAATAACACTTCCCTTGCTCTCAACAATTCAATACCACCAAGGAGGTTTAATAACAGGAGACGGCATGACGTCATAATCTTGAAGCCTATTGTTGAGGTGTATACTAGATCGGTATTGGAAGACCCCAAGCATGCATAGATTAACTATTTCATAAATAGAAATTTCATAAATTTCTTGTTATAAGAGACAAACAATCATGCCTTGTTGTTCAATTTTAGCGTATTAGTGCAATTTTTACATGTTGCCCATGTAGATAACAGCAATGCAGAGGGTCTACCAATATGGCGGATTTGGTTTCAACTCGACAATGAGCCAGTGAATAGGAGGGCGGCTCCTTTGCATTAATCCTCCTAGAATACCGCTACCCTGTTCATAACAATCATACAAATAACAATATCTCCTCAATTTTAATATCACACATTGTTTTTGATTTCATTGTTTTATTATGTCTTCAATTATATTGTTTAACGGAAATTTCATTCAAAAATTTTACAAACTGAAGATGGGATAAAAATCCCAAAAATGTTTTTTATTATTCATTCCAATTTTGTTATCAACGTGCTACTGATCATCGGACTTTCATCTAGATTTTCTTCTCCTGTAAAATTTCTTCACGAGACCTTCTTTTAATTGTGAAACGGATTTTGACATTTTTTTTCTATTCGTAATTCTATATCAAATCTACTGTAATACGGTACTTTATCTTGTATTTTATGCCACATGGCGACTATCTCGTACAATGGGGCATTGTCGCCATAAACGGCCACTAACTCCTCATGGATTTGTTTGGCATTGTTCCCCTTCAAGTGCACAGGGTAATGCTACTGAAGCTGAAAGGATTTACCAACAGTGTTTTCCAGACCGTGATCACCCACATCGCTGGGCGTTTCAAAAACTACAATCTCGTCCGCAGACTAAACACTTGCATCGAGGCTCAGGGTCGGCATTTTGAACACCTACTGTAATGTCATTCCTACCTCGTACAAGTTGGATTATCTCTGTAAGGATGCATTTCCGGACCCGTGTTTATAGGAAAAATATTGTTCCCCGCTACAAACTGTACATGGTATTTCATTCTTGACCTACCTTTCTGAATCACCCTATATAGAGTCCACCAAAAATATCTATACACACTTTAATAAAAGAAAAACCTGTATAAGCGTTGTAATACTAAATTTAATGAGACATCAGAAAGTGCATTGGCTAAAATGAGACAATTTTACCCCCTCCTTCCCTGTTGTAACACTTTATAATATTACTCCCCCCTCTCCCCATCCACTCACCCCTAGTCAAAGTATGTTACTCCTATCATATTGTGGACACACATATACAGATGTAATTTTCACTAAATGGCAATGAATAGGAAGTGGAAGATGACCTTTCTGATGGTACACTCAGATTTATTTCAACTATGCAAGTTAGGAATAATGCAAATAACGTATTTACCAGATTATAAGACAATCTCAAATATAAGATGAACCCCAAAATTTGCAAGTATTTCAAGAAAAAAAATTTTTAAGTCAAAAAAATGAACAATATGCATTTCAACAGTATTGAAATTCTACTAACAAATTTAATCTCTCTTCCGCTCTCTCTTCTCCTTCTTTTTGCCACTAATCCCTTTCGCTTAGGGCCTTTAGCATTCGTTTCTCTCTTATAACAAGTAGTTTCAATTTCAGATTCTACCTGTTAGTTCTGTATTCATTTTCCATGGGATTGGACTTAATATTTTCTCTAGTAATCCTGTGTTTATTAAAAAATGTCTTAAGGCGTTTATTATTCTTTTTTGTTCATATATATCATTAGTTTTTAGTGCCAATATCTCCTGCATGTCAATTTCGGTTAACGTTTCACTTTTTTTCTTCTTCTTTTTTATCTCCCCCATCATTATATTTCTGTGTTCTCTTAATAGATGGCAGTTTAGTAACAGGTGCTCCACTGTTTGTGCCTCACCGCACGAGCACTTGTCATCATTCGAAATTTTTAATTTGTATAGTAATTGTTTAAATGGGACGTGGCCTGATTGTAATCTAAACAGTGTCGTTTGATCTAATTTTGAGTATCTTTCTTTTGAACGGAATTTCTTACATTAAATTTTTATAATGTTTTCCTGCATGGCATATGGAATAGGGAGTGGAAGGGAGGTACAACAACAACAAATTTAATAATAAACACATTTAACTTGTACATATAAATTAATAAACCAATTGCACTTTTATATCAGTAGCATTTAAAATAATTCAAAGTAATAAAAATTGACTTAATACTATTAATAATATTTTTTTCTGATAAAATAATTTTAGATTTCATAATCATTAACATTTTCTTCCTACATGATGCCATCCATCTTTTGTGCCATCTAATGCATTTGAAATGAGGTATCCCAAGCAGATTGATCCATGTTCTCAACAGTCTTAGAGATGGTTCTTTTTATTTTTCCTGTCGGGTAAGAGGGTGATTACCTGCTATCAACCAGCTGTATATTTTTTTCTCACATGATCTTTAAAATATTTTTTTACCACAAAAATGGTTCATAAGAATCTACCTAAACTTAAATAAATCCGACCATGTCTCCCATCTATTTCCTTTTGTAGGAATATTACCCATTTCCCATTTATACTCATTTCACTTAGCTCTCTTCATATATAAAGTCTTAAATAATAAGTTTTCAGTAATCCTCCCTCCTTTTATAATTCTTCCCCTTTCCACTCATATAACTTATGTAACAAAGATTCCCTGCCCAAGTTAGCAATAAAATACATTTATCAACATAACAGTGTCTCCATCTCTGGATACAAGCTATGGAATACTTTTTCCCCCGAATTACGCACTACCCCTTCCATATCTACCTTTAAATCCAAACTGAAGACTCTTCATACTAAATCCACCTATTAATATCCTACCAATTTTGCAGTTGTTCTCAATTTTAATAACTATCTATTAAATTGCTTCCACCCAGGGACCTAACTTGTCGGCCAATGGCCATACCGGACCTAGGTGGATATCTTCTGTATTTCCTTCAAATAAATAAATAAATCTAAAACTTGGAGTTGACATGTATAATTACATGTTCACAATTAGCATTCTGAACATCTTGTTTTACTTTTTCAGTTAAATGTTCTCTCATGGCATCCAAAACGAGTATTCCTCTTTTGTTTTTTCCTAAAGATTTTGGGAGTTTACACTAGACATTTTTAATCCAGTCAGTCATCAATTCGTTTGTCGTATTCATTAGCTTGGCTTATGCAGTGAAGCCACCTGCATTGCTTCTCGGGGCTAAAGATCTGATTCTAAGATGATCACCTTTTTTTTTGCATTTTAATTTTGGAATAAATTAAAAAAAAAAACAACAGATATATATGGTCTTCTAAACCTTCAGAGATAGACCAAAATTTCCAATTGCAAACTTGTTCAGAATCAAATTCGGAATAAAAAAAAAAAAGTAATCGAAAATCTGATCAACAGATTACCCAAAAGTTGCATTGCAAATCTCTGCAGTAGGACACTTAGGTCTTGTGAAGTCATTTCAAACACTCAATCTGCAGCAGTTAGTCCAGAAGCTGTTCAATGTGATGTTCACCTGTACCACAGCATAATTTTGCATGTAATTTCACTGATACCATTACATCAACAAAAATGGCCAGTGTTATTGCCTTTCATGCTTCCTGAATCTATTGCTGTAGATCCTATTGTGAGAATGATTGTGTGGCATAACTTTGTGTTAGCTCCTCAAGAAAAAATCAAAAGGTGTAAAATCAGGTGAGCATGGCGGCCAATGAATGTTAAAATTGCAGTCCTTGCAATGCAAATTTTTGGGTTATCCATTGATTGGATATTGGATGACTTTGTTTTGTTTGGAATTTGATGCTGAACAAGTTTAAAATTTGTTTATTTTTTTTATACCGTAATTTTTGGGGTATAATGCGCCCCCGTCCATAATGCGCAGCCATATTTTTTCGCGTTTCTGAAACAAAATCTCCGTGCATAATGCGCATCGCGTGTTATACGCATTTTATGTACCTAAGATAGCGATTCAACATCAGGGAATGCTCCGCCATATTTGTTCAAACACGCAGTGCATTATGGTCGTCTGATTTTTAAAAGCTTTAGACTTTAAATATTCCCATAAAATGAAGAAATTAAATTTTCAAAATAAATGATCATATAAAAGAATTTATTCATTACAGTTAAACTTACATTTTATCTGAAATAAATGTATTTAATTTCTTTCAAAATCGGAATCGTCTGTGTCCGAGTTCTTTGTTAGGCCTAATTACCGTTTCTTCTTCTTCCCAGTCTTCTATTCTCATGATTGAATCATCCACAGGAGAGGTAATTCCTGCTTTCACAAAAGCATTCAAATTGTATTTTCTTGTAATCTCTGTCATGCAAATGAATGATTGATAGATATCCATTTGATAGATAATTCAAACGTTTTGTCTCCACATCTTTATGAAGATCGATTATAGTAGCAAACATTGGTAAAACTACGGAATAGGGTACCCTAACTTCTTTGATTGATATCATCAAGACTGGTTGCATTCAGGTATTGCATTTATTATTGTGTCAGCTCTAGTTAATGGCAAAGTAATTTGCTTTATTGTTGAACTTTATTATTACAGAGTTCACACAGAATAACAGTCACTAAAACACTGGCTGGCTAACAGACATCTCATCTTCAGGTGGCCATCTTAAAGGTTGCTGAGAAAACCTGGTATCCTTGGTTTTATGAACTGAAATCGGAAGAGAGCCACTGAATTCACTTTTGCATTAAATAAACGTGAAGTATATTTGTATGTGGAATATAAAGTGAATAAATATAATGTATGATAAAAACCAAAGTTAGTATAAAAGTTTGTCAGCACCAAGTTCTTTTGACACCCCCCCCCCCCAACTTCTTCTTCTCCAGGTTTTATTATCGCCCTATTATGCGCATCGTCCATAATGCGCAGCAATGATTTTTTTTTTTAACTTTTTTCACGCATAATGCACGCATTATACCCCCAAAATTACGGTAGTTATAATTCCATAACGTCCATTTTACAATACAAGGTTTATTAATATACTGATGATGTCCGAAAGGATGAAAATCGATTGTATATAAATCTATTAATAAACCTTGTATTGTAAAATGGACGTTATGGAATTATAACTATATCTTCTATATATATAAAGAAGGATGTTTGTTTGTGGGTTTGTTTGTTTTTTATACAAATCTACAGTTTTATTCTGATCTTGATAAAATTTCGCATACATGACCTTCAAAGCATGAGGAAGGTCACTGTCTACCTCAGATTTCGAAAAAATAATAATTATTGATAAAAAATCGATATTCATGGTTATGGCAGGGTATATTAATGAGAAATATTTCACGACCAACAATGCAAGACAAAGTTTTTGCAACAATAAGTATCAACAATGGTATCAACACGCAATTCACAAACACTCTGCATGGACTAACAATATATATCTAATGACCAACAATGCAAATAAAAGTTTGTGCAACAATAGGTATCAAGAATGGTGTCAACACGCAATGCACCAACACTATGCAAGGATCAACAATATATGTCTCATGACCAACATTGCAAGGCAAAGTTTGTGCAATATAGAATTCAATGCATAGAATTCCTGTTATTCAGGCTTTTCTTAGAAAGGAGAATTCTTAGTACTTAACAATTTCTTGAAAATCTTTAAAAATGATCAGTAACTGAGATAATGAGTTAGCAGACTATTGAGAAAGAGTGAAAGACGATAGAGGAAGCACTCCTTTAGCTCCGTGCTGTATTGAGCAAATGGTAAGCAAGTAAATAGAAGAATCGGCGACCGCTAGACTACACAAAGTGATAAATGGCCAATTATTGCTTCAAGACATCGAAAGAAGAAAGGAAATTGCAACAACATCAAGTGTAATTATCCCGGGCAACGCCGGGTCCTCTGCTAGTACACTATACAATACAACATGTGTTAAATCATGAATCTTGTTTATTTTTGTCTATTACTTAAGGTTTAGAAGATATGATTTGCATTTTTCCTAATTTGCATAGTTGAAATCAGTCTTGGGTGCACTATCAGAAAGGTCACTTTCAGTTTCCTATTCATTGCTTTTAGTGGAATTTACATATCTTTGCTTGTAACCAAGATAGAGGGAATAATAGACTTTTGAGTCCCCTGTATCTACCTGTAACCTTTATTTTCTTACATTGCTTTTAATTATTATATAAACGATGATTTTTGAATAATTAATATCCCAGTTGTAGATGCTTGCTTTAGAAAAATTCTTACCCAAAAGATCTTCACTCTACCTTATTTTATCATACATATTGAATAAAAAATATGTAATTTCTTTTTTATTGTATTTTCAGTTTTCTCGTATACAGGTAAGAATTGATATCTTTATGACTATCTTAAATAAGTTTTAAAAATTATTCTTAAGTATTAGTCACCATTTTTTTTTTTTTATTTCATGTGAAATTTAAATTATTCATACATAGTCTGTTAAAACAAATCTTATTATGTGACAGCAATACACAGAGATGGATGATTATGACCGGTCTTCTTTTTTACGCCATTCGGATCCATTACCCAGTATACGTTCAACAAATTTTAGGTAATCACTAATACCTTTTGAATCAGATTGAAATCGTTTTGAATCGAATAACTTTTAAAGCTACATTAAATTTTGAATATATATGTCAGGTCAGCAGATAACATAAGGAGTACGCTTTTTCCTGATTTAAGTGGATTGAGCCCCAGACCAAACACTTTGTCAAGTCTTGATAGGGGCCGTGAATTGCCACCAAATCCTAGAGTGGGTGTTGTTCCACAAGGTCTGTATTCATTATGAAAAGGTTATTTATCTATCTAAGGAAACTAAAATATTGAAATAAATTGAGGCCTTAAAATACTGCATTAGGAGGTAAGATGTAAAATATTGAGACATGTTTATTGTAGCCAATGAAACTAACATGAGACGTCCATTCGATCACTCCAGTGAATATCGTTTCCAACTGGAACAACAGATTGAAGAGCAAAAAGCGAGAAAGAAAAGGTAAGGGGTTTCTGAAACCATTTTTAAGAAAAGTTTATACACTGCTGAATTATAGAGATTAGGGCCATGCATAATATTGCATACCACTGTGTTAGGCCATTTTTAATGTTAAATAGTGTACTTATTAGGGACAAGTCAAATGATCTGATGTGTCACAATTGTCCCAAAAAAGATTTGAAGGAGGCAAAACATTATAATCACTTATCTAATACCCAGTTACTCTTCCATATGCCATCTAAGCAGCATGGACTTCACAAGACTTTTGAATAGAGCTAGATACAGTAGAACCTAGTTTTTACGAACTCTCATTTTACGAAATTCCGGATTTTACGAAGTAATTCTGACATCCCAACCCCCTCCTGTTAATTTCCATATGATAAACTTTAAGTTTTACGAAGTGTTTTTACAACGAAATTCGGATTTTACAAAGTTAGAAGTTGTAATTGGTAGTAAAAAATTTTACTAAAAAAGTGAAATTTTTTTTGCGTGAGCGGCCTGGTTGCATTTGTTCATTTGGCTTATATTTCGCCGTTGTGATTGATGATTAACTGGACTACTTTCCGCCGTTGCCAACAGAGGGTGCCATAAGTAATGCAAATGAAAGTGAAACTGAACTTGCAATCCCACCCGAAGATGATGATAGCAAATTTGAAGGATTTGAAGAGTGGGAAATCCTGAAAAGTAAGCTGAATTTTCAATCTAAATTCTCTGAGTTTGTTAATATTGATGCGGATGTTTTAACTTCTCTGGCATTAAACGATAACGAAATTTGCGATCTTATCAAAGATGGCAGCGAAGAAGATGAAATGACGAGAAATTGGAAAATATGACATTCAAAGCAACATCCTCACAAATTAAAAGCTCCTTAGAAACTCTAAAAAACCATCTGTATGCAACTAATAAATGTACCAGATGATATTTTTGACAGTTTTTTGAATTTTCAAACTACTTAAATAATGAATATAACTTCAAATATGCATCGGACAACAATTCTTAAATATTTTCAAAACTCGAATATTTAAATCAGTGTATAAGCCTATTTGTATTAAAAGTACTGCCTATTAAAAATTCAGTGCCTATTTACGTGTGGTTTTTTTTTGGGGGGGGGGGTTTTTTTTTTAAATATTATTGGTCCCCTGAAATTTGTAAAAACGAGGTTCTACTGTATCAGGATACCAGCAATAGAGCGCTCTTGTATAGGTGGTGCTGCCATGGATCATATCTGCTTTCCTTTCCAACACATCTCTGAGATGTTTGATTGGATTGAGATATGGAAAATTTACAGGCCATGGTAAAACCTTAGAAGGTATCCTGTAGTATCTGCATCAGGATAAGAGCAGCAGATATTGTAGCTTTGTAAGTTTTGAGATGCTGTCAGTTTCAAAATCAAAATGTTTTTGCCCACGTATCCTTCACATGTTTTATCTGGGGAGTTTGAAGGTTCAGGGAAGAGCAATTCCCTGACATTCAGGGGCGTAGCTACCATGGTTCCATGTGGTTCAGTCGAACTAGGGCCTGGGACTGTCAAGGGGCCCGCATTTTGTGTTTTGGATAGGATCATGGGGCTGGCTGTCAAAGTTCAAACCATGGCCCATTACAATGTTGCTACACCACTGACATTCTTGTATTTTTCAACCATTTCCATTAACAGATAGCCCATGCAGTGTGGCAGAGAACATTGTCCTGCTGAGATAAAGGTTACTGCTATTGAGAAATACTACTGCCACCAAGGGATGATGCACAATTTTAGATGAAATACCTTTCAAAGTAGAGTCCATATGGATGACTGTTTCCACACTCCTCCACTGACTTGCTTTCTTTCCATGTGAACCCGTCGGAGAGGAATTCAGGGGTTGTTGTTGTCACGAGGATTGGATGGCATCTTTCACCTCGTCGTCAGAATGCAACTCATGTCCCTTAAGGTGCTCTTTCTTCTTTGGGAAGTGGTGAAAGTCGCAATGTGCAAAGTCTTTCATTTTTGAACTGCAGTTTTTCATCTTTGAACTGTAGGTGCTGCAACACCCCTGATGTGTGGCGATCGTGTGCGGGCAGGCGTTATCGTGCTGCAGAAGAGGGTCCAAAGCTGCCATTCAATCATGGTGTCGACAACAATCCTATAATTCCTCTCCGGCAGGTTCACCTGACTAGTCACAATGCGTGGAAAGGGATGGAACTATGTCGAAAAGTGAATAGTGTATTACATGAGGACAAATGTAAGTATCAGATACAAAGAGAATTTTGAAAATCTGTTAACAAATAAAGTTATGGACCAGGAGGCAAAATTCTTGAACAATCCTTGTATATGAATATATTCTTAAGATCATTTATGTTGATGATGAAGTTTCACCAACATTTTTCTCCATTTCTCTATAGTCCCTTAGAAAATTTTGAGTTTGTGTTGGTTATCAATGACTTTATTTCAGAGGAGAGAAGCAGCAGCATACAGATTCTTCTGGTTGACTATCCCTACATGCTGTAGACAATTGGGAGGCAAAATAAATATTTCAGTCTGATTGTTTTCTTCAGATAAAAGATTAATGTAAATCCTCTACTATAATGCGAATAATTTTGGCCTAAAAAGTATCTAAATTTGTAGGACCGTTTTATACACTAGGGGAAGATTGGGGGGGGGGATCATTTCTATTCTGTCCTGACGAAATTCAGACAAAATTATCGTATAATATATGTTAATTATACAGTATATACAATGTCCAGTTCATTATACAATACATTAATTCACTTTTTATTTGAATTTCTCGTTGCCAAAAGCTAATACGAAAGTAACTTCTCAAAAAGAAGTCCGTTCATATGTGTACATGTAGTTGCATTTTTTTTCGATCTAATGATCTTCAAACGAAACTAGTATTTAATGTACATCACAGTACATTAATTATACGTGTATACAATTCATTATACAGTACATTAATTTACTTTTTTTTTAAATTCCCGTTGCCAAAAGCTAATATGAAAGTGACCTCTCAAAAAAAGTCCATTCATATGTGTAGTTGCATTTTTTCCTATTATATTTTATTTACTAATTTAACAGATGAATATTAAAAGGCCCCAAAATTAAATTGCTCATGTTTATTCAAAATTAAATACAGTTCTCCCTCTATATAACGGCACTCTACATACCGCCAAATTTATAATGGCAAGTGCAAATAACGAAGTATTTTTCCGGAAAATAAACTTCGTTATATGTACTTGCAGTTATAAATTTGAAGTTATATAGAGTCCTGTTATAGAGAGGGGGCACTGTATTCTACAAGAGTTTTTTTCTGTATATTCTTGCAGATTTTATTTCTCGCGACGAGTCAAAAATGGGGACCGCATTTTACAAGAGGATAGCACTTTTTTACTGTTTTTTTGGGCCAAGAAAGTTGAATTGCATTATACAGGGTGCATAAGGTATTTGAGGACAGATTCACGTCAAGAAAGAAAACGGAGATCTAAGTCGAGATAATAACCTTATTATCGAAACATATCATGAGCATACACAAGAAAACTTCTTGTTATATGACTATTCAATGAATCCGTCTTCAGCTTCTATAACTGCTTCAATGCGAGATCAAAACCGTTGACATGTGCGAATCAAATGGTCATGGTTCATATTGGTCATTGCTCCAACAATGGCAGCTTTCAATTCATCTTTGATATTTTGGGGGTGTTCATTGACCTCTCTCTCCACAACGCTCCATACGTAATAGTCCAACGGATTCAGGTCAGGGGAGTTAGGAGGCCAAAGGTTAGGGGTTACGTGTTCATGTAAGTTGTTGGCCATCCATTCCTGTGTCATACGAGACTTGTGTGCTCTTCGCATAACATACGAGTGATATCTGATGTTTTCATGGACAACATTCCTGAATATTCCTTTCCATACATGAAGATCTTTGGCAAGTGACCTAATGGATGTTCTGGGATTGTCATCGATGGTCTGCTGCACTTGCTGAATAAATTCAGGTGTTCTGATGATGTCAGAGCGTGAGGCATGCTTTTGACGCTTTGCTACTAGTGCTTCAGTCTCCAACTCCTTCCGAATGATCCTGCGACCTTTAGAAATCGTGATATCTCTAAATCACTGTGCTCTGCCTTTATTGCCACGATTACTGCATGTTTCTTCATGATTTGTGTTACGGTCCGGAAACGGAAAGGACATACAATTTACTATAGTGCAGCAGTAGCCAAACGAAGGTGTGTCTTCAATTACCTTACGCACCCTGTACAAGCAGGTGCATTATATCGTGTGTCTCAAAAGTCGCGTGCCATATGAAAAATTTATGAATGTTGGTTTTATGTTCACACGGTTTCGCAAGCTTATCGTCTATGTTCAAAATGTGCACCATGCACTCAAAGACAATGTCCAACACGATCCAAATTTTCTTTTGTCAAGCGTAAAAGTGTAGCTGGTGGAATGCTGTGTAGGGTATTGGTGATTCTTTCTTTTAAATCATCCAGATTTTCGGGTTGTCTCTGAAACACCTGCTGTTTCACGTAGCACCATAGGAAAAAGTCAAGTGGTGTATGATCTGGTGAACGTGGAGGCCAAGTGATTGGGCCACCTCACCCGGTCCAATGGTCTGGAAACATGTTGCTTAGTTTTTGACGAGTCATCAGTGCATAATGTGATGTTGCTCCATCAAGCTGAAACCTTATCCTTTGCCGGGTACACAAAGAAGTATCAGCTCTACACATTGTTCCGGTATCAGCATTATTCCTCTACTTCACTATTTCACCTACAAAATCAAAGCAACCAATTAATCCATTTGGCACGCGACTTTTGAGACACATAATAGTAGAGGATTACGGTATGTTCCCTGCACTCTTTCATCTTGTACAGTTCTAGTTGATTTATTACCAAGCAAATCAGTGTATTTAATCTATTGCTGATCATGAGTGTACTTTGCTTTTTTCATCCTAAGTGCCATAAACACCTTGTCATACCCACTGTGTTAATTGCAAACCAGTGATTTTATTATACTTAACGTATTTATTCAACCATAATGCACATCTTGTATGATACAATTCCACTTTCAGAGTCCAAAAAAAAAAACATTAAAAATTTTATCCTCTTGTACAGGGTGGTGCAAATAAAAGTAGCCTCGCATGAATTGCAGAGAAGCCAACCTAATGCCGTAAGCAATGATTGGGCTGTCCCATTATTAGCACAGCAGGTTAATAGCGAGAGACGCACTGTTATGAGTTTGTTATGCACCAGTCTATGACCATTGCGTGGTTTTAGAGCAAATAAAGTGAAAAGTTTGGTAAACATTTCTTGGAACTTTGGAATACCTTTGATTTTAACATTTGTTTATTTGTTTATTTTTAATGGGACTTTATTTTTTATTATTTTGTTTTATTTTACTTTCTGTTTGTCTTCTGCAACAACAAACCAAGGTTGAAGTGATTACAGGAGATGCTGAAAGTGACCACCATTCACCTCTTGACACGTTTGAGCTCTGATCAATAAGTTGTTAAATACAGAAAGCAGTTGAGACTGCGAGATAGCCTCAATCTCAGAAACAATGTTTTGCTTTAGTTCTTCAAGTATGCGAGATAGCCTCAATCTCAGAAACAATGTTTTGCTTCAGTTCTTCAAGTATGCGAGAATTGTTCCGATAAACTTTGGATTTTAGAGCACCCCACAAAAAGAAATCACAAACTGAGAGGTCTGGTGATCTTGGAGGCCAGCTTGGACCAACTCCGTCCTGACTTCTGCTAATAACTCTCTCAGGTTCAAACACTTCATGAATGTGGTCCAGTGTATGACGTGCAGTATGGCATGTTCCTCCATCTTGTTAAAAGTAGCCGTGTGTTAGTTCCTTCTCAGTTAATTTATTGACAAATGGGTTAAAGATGTTTGCGATGTAACGTGCTGCATTCACCGTTTCATGGAAGAAGATTGGACCAAGAATGCGTCAAGCAGAGACTGCACACCATACACCAACTTTCTGGTCGTCCACAGGAGTTTGATGATATTCGTGAGGATTAGTGGTCGACCAGTGCCGGGTGTTCTGCGAGTTGACATAGCCAGAGAGATGGAACCAGAGGCGGGTTCTTTATCTTAGCGGCTTCGTCAGCCGGCTGACATTGACACCAGGTGATGACGTCATATCATTGTTTCAGCCTAGCGTTATTCTTGATTTTCCATCCGATGACGTCATCTTTGAGGTGTCTCTACCAGCTGGCTGGCAAATCCGGCTGAGATAAAGAACCTGCCTCTGGCTTCATCAGAAATGAAAAACAGCTGCATGTCCTGTCCATTCATTGTGATTTCTTGAACAGCCAGTTACAAAACTGAAGACGTTAAGGGCAATCCACTGGTTTCAGTTCATGGACCACGGATACTTTGTATGGTCGCATCTTCAAATCGTCATGGAGAATGCGTCCACATGATCTTCTTGAATTTCTGGTCTGCTGAGACAAATGGTGCGTTGATTTGCTTGGACTCTGTAGCATCATCGTTTGGAGATTTTTGGACATTTTTTGGATTTCTTACTCGTTTTGGAGTGGTCTACGCTTGTTTAAAACAGAACCTGTGTCCCGCCACTTTTTTATTAAAAGTTGCATCGCACGTTTTGTTGGAATTTTCTCATCTTCAAAGTTTTAAGCATACAAATCACTACACTGCTTCCAGGAGTTTGTTTTTGCATAATTCTCAACAATGAAGATTCTCTGCTGCACTGAAAGCACCATTTTTTCAGCTAAGAATCGTTCAAATGATGCGCTTCTCGGTATATACCTGCAACACTGATAATAAGACTGCCCATTCATGGCTTACGGCGTTAGGTTGATTTCTCTGCAATTAGATGCGAGGCTACTTTTATTTGCACCACTCTGTATAATGTGATCCCCATTTTTGACTCGTTCTGAGAAATAAAATATGCAAGAATATATAGAAAAACCAGAAGAAATTATTTTTCTGTCTGCTGCTGTTCATGATGTATAGTATTTAATTTTGAATAAAGACGAGCAATTTAATTTTGGAGTTTTTCAAATATTCATCTGTTAAATTAGTAAATGAAACATGATCGGGAAAAATGCAACTTTGTCAGATCGAAGCAGTTTTGAAGTTGCCATCTTTTCGAGAATTTATTTTTGTATTAGATTTTGGTGATGGGAACTCAAATAAAAAGTGAATTAATATACTGTATAAAGAACTTTGATATATATAATATACCGCGTACTGTGATATATAAATTAGCATATAATATACCACGTACTGTGATATATATATTATATGCTAATTTCATCAGCCCGAACTTTGTTTGACCCTCCTCCCCTCCCTGCCAGTCTTTGCATCACTAATATTATCCTTTTGTATAATACGGTCTCACAAATTTAGGTGCTTTTTTTAGGCCAAAATTTTTCACATTATAGTGGAATAACTACGGTAATGCGTGCATATGTCTTAGGGACATTCAATAAATAATGCAACACATTTGTGAATTTTATTTTTTTATTTATTTATTTATTTATTTATTTATTTATTTATTTATTTATTATCCCTTTGTTGTTCCACACAAACCTATTTTACACATACCGAGCTTTCTAGCAAATGTATGGCCTTATTGCTGTCTAGATATCACAAACTGTATATCATTGCATTACCACTCTGCAGGTTTGTCTCTCGGCCTCTCCTTCCAATGATATCCAACCAAAGACATTGATTTTGTTCATTACCATTTCTCCTACACATTTTTAAGTGTCTGTGAATGTTTGTAACGATTTCATTTTTGACCAAAGTAAACTCAATTACTGTTCTTTGTTTGTGATTTAGACTCCATTTTATAAACTAGAAGAGGATCCTGAGATATTACAGGATAATACACATAAAATGTTTATTTTTCTAACAAAAATTGGCTGAGAAAAAAATGTATTGCATTATTTACTGAATGCTCTTCATAATATTTGTAAGATTTATTTTTAATTGATATCGTCCACTGACTTTGAATTGATTAGATATTCATAAAGAATTAGATTGTCTTTAAAATTATTATTTATACATTTTTAAGAATACTTGATGAAGAACGGATCATGCAGCCTCCTGAACCTTTAGGTAAGAACGGAAACATTTCTCATTGTGAAATCTTAATATTAAAAATTGCAATGTAACTTCACAATTTAATTTATTATTATTATTATTATTATTATTGTGCGTCCCCGTGGACAAAGTCACAGTAAATTAGTTCAAGTTCTGACGAGAGAGGACGTTCTGAGTGATAATCGCATAAGAATGTTGTCGGTGGTTCATGCAGGTCATTCCCTCACATTTATATATGTTTTGACGATTGCTTAAGGGCAGCTCATTCCACAATTTGAATGTATTGTGTGGAAAGAATTTCTCCCTAAAATTAGAAATAATACCTGGTGGTTGGATCAATAATTTCTTTGGCTGCCTGCAATCTGAGGTTGCAGCGAGTCATGTTTTGACGTAATGGGCAGGATGCATCGCACAATCCAAAGCCTTTATTAGTTTTCTTAATTTTGACCAACTCACAATTGAATCGAAAGTAAATAAATTCCATTCATTACAGATCTTAGTTATCGATTGATCTCCATATATGTTCAGCGTGGCCCGAACAAAATTTAATTACATGTTTGAAAGAGCAATCTTTGCTCTACAAAATAACATAAAAGTTATTGTAATAATGTTATTACTTACAGAGATGTTTTATAAAATTAAAAATGACTGGTTGGAAAAAAAAATATCTGATCAGTTGATTTGCTGGAAAAAAGTTTCTGATCACAGCGTTAATATTTAGTTGCTCGTACTTTTGCTTGAATTTCTGCCTAAATTCATTTAGGCATAGACCCAATAAGATGTTTACACAATGATGGATGAATTTTAGCCCAACTGTTCTTAAGAGCATTGTGTAAATCCAACTTATTGGTTGATCTCATCTATTCAATTAATTTTTTTTAGTTGTCCCCAAATATTCTCAATTGGTTTAAGGTCTGGACTATTTGCTGGCCGAGAGACAACCTTAATCTCATTATCTTTTAAATAATGTCTTACAATTTTGCTTGTGTGACAGCTAGCATTGTCATTTGATATAAATACTCATCATTATCTTCAAACCATTCCTCAATACTTTAGTCAAGACTGTATTTAGAATGTCAATGTAGCATTCAGAGTTTACTGTTGTTGATAGTTTACACATTTCTCCTAGTCCTGCAACATTCATACAATCCCATATCAGGAATTTATTTTTTTTTTTATTTTTTTTATGCTGTTGTCATCAAATTTTTCTGAAGCTGCTCTTCAGATAAATTTCCCAGCATCATCTCTTGTTCCAACATAAGTACAAGACTCATCACTAAATATAACTTTGCTCCTGCCCCATCTGTGTGTTGTTTGCACCATTGCATTCGTTTTTGCCCATTGCTCCTTGGTCAGGGCTGGTTGGTCTTGCTTTGAAAATGAAAACTCCATTTTATTTAATCTGTTTCTCACTGTGCGATCACTGACATAAACTCTTCTTTTTCTCCATTCTGTATTTAGTTGTTTGGATGAAGATCTTCTCATTTGTTTGGCAATTTGTCTTAGTTTTCTCTGATGCCCGAGTACGCGGGTTCGATCCTGGCCGAGGACGACGAGAATTTTTCAGGGGGAAATCCTGAGATCACACACTTCCTTCGGAAGGGAAGTAAAGCCGTTGGTCCCGTGTAGTCGTTTGCCGGCTGCACATTAAAGAACCCTTGCGAGGCAAAATTTGCGGCCCCTATAAGGCCATTCTGAAATGACCATAGCAGTTGAAAAGGACGTTAATACCAAACAAACCAATCTTAGTTTTCTGTCATCATTGGATGCTGTAGAACAAGGACGGGCACTCTGGAAGTAATTTGCAACACTGTTTGTAGCTTGATACTTTTTCCACAAATTTGAAATTGTACTTTGAGCACAATTCATTGCTTCAGCACTCTGTCTCTGGATGTGACCTTCTTCTAACATGTGAATGATTCTTTCTTTCATTTGTGTAGGATAATGTTTACTTAGAGGCATTTTAGATAGCTTATACCGTGGTTCTCAAAAGTCGCGTTCCAAATGGATTAATTGGTTGCTTTGATTTTGTAGGTGAAATAGTAAAATAGAGGAATAATGCTGACTTTTCCCTTTGGGGCTACGTGAAACAGCAGGTGTTTCAGACACAGCCCGAAAATCTGGATGATTTAAAGGAAAGAATCACCAATACCCTACACAGCATTCCACCAGCTACACTTTTATGCGTGGCAGAAGAAAATTTGGATCGTGTGAGACATTGTCTTCGAGTGCATGGTGTATATTGTGAACATGAATGATAAGCTTGCGAAACCGTGTGAACATAAAGCCAACATTCAAAAACTTTTCATATGGCACACGACTTTTGAGACACATGGTATTACAAAGTGCACAGCAAATATTCTACTGCTTTTAAAATTTTAGCCTCCTGATGCTTTCTTAGTTTAATTATTAATCTGCAAATTGTTTAGCGTGCAATAATTTGCCATACCTACTGATGCTGTGATCAGAAACTTTTTTCCAGCAATTTGACTGACCAGATATTTTTTTCCAACTACTCATTTTTATTTTTAATCATTTCTCTGTAAGTAAAAACATTTATACAATAACCTTTATAACAGAGTACTTATAATATAAATAATATACATAAGAACAAGACTGACCTGGCCACTCTGTGGATACTTTGATGCAAAGGAGACGATGGATTCCACTATTTCCACAAAGAATTTATTCATCATAACATAGATGTACATTTCGGCTTCAACGTAGCCATCTCCATTGGATTCATACTGAAAATGGCTACGTTGTAGCCGAAATGTACATACATGTTATGATGAATAAATTCTTTGTGGAAATAGTGGAATCCATTGTCTCCTTTGCAATAACCTTTATGTTATTTTGTAGAGCAAAGATTGCTCTTTTAAACATGTATGTAAATTTTGTTTCGAATGACCACAGTAATAAAAAATTAGATTGTCAAGTTATGTTGCAAAAAATGAGCAGGTATGATTGGAAACTTTTTGCCAGGGGTTGTATACAGGGTGATTCAAAAGTTACTGTACAGTAGTGCATTTCTTTTGCTTCAATTCTTCAAGAGTTGTTAAAAGTTCTCTTGCATCAATTATTTATTCTCTGAATATTCTGAATTAGTAGTTACACTTCAGAGTAGAATTGTCCCCCTTCTCCTCTTGTTTAATACAGGGTGATTCAAAAGTTATTGTGAGTGGATGCCACCTCCGACCAGCCACTGCACAGTAACTTTTGAATTGCCCTGTATATGTCTGCGAAAGATCTGAAATCGCCAATTTGTACCTAGGCACAGATGACTTAATTTTCTGTAATTTTTATAACTTTTTAGTTGCTGTTGACACTTGATATCATGTAATGAGATATTTTTCTTCCATTTAAGTCTCGCTTGATAATTCCCCACCTCCCTCTCCAAGTTCCCCTTCTAAACTTTGTCTAATCATTCGAGGCATCTTGAATAAATGTTGAAATTTTGTTTAGCCCCATTAGCCACATATAATAAGCCTCTCATTGTTGCAACAATGAACAATTTAAAGAAGAACATTAACAACACAACAGGTTTATAAATGAATTCCATGTTGCAGAGTTACTATCATAAAAAAAAATAAAAAAGTTGGCTACCCATATAATAAGGGTCGCCCAAGTGAAAGTGGGACTGTCGTCGATTTGATGGTATCAGTGTGATAAAAGAGTGATACATAAGGAACAAAATGTCTATACAACGGCAACCCAGATCTCATCATTATCTGTGAATAACTTACCCAGTATTTATCCTTGTTTGAGTGGACCAAAGACATGGTAGTCGCAAAATGAGAGGTCAGGCTCTATGAGGGATTTTCGAGGACTTCCCATTGAAATCGCTGCAACAAATCTTTGCATGGAGTAGCCACATGAGGGTGGGCACTGTCGTGCAACAGAATAACTCCTTTGGACAACATGCCATGTCCGTGATTCTGGGGGTATACGTACAGGGGATGAAAAATGGTTTCATGGCCAATCCCAGAGATTCTTCACCCAGGGTATTCCACCATCTAGTGTATCGCTGGGATGCCTGTATCAACCTTCAAGACAACACTGTTTAGGCATTTTGTTCTGAATATATTACTCTTTATTCTGTTTACTTATCACACTGATTCCATTAAACCATTTGCCAAACCGACAGCATTCCCACTTTCAGAATAGGCATTTAGACATTTATCCCAACGCTGCACCAGTTTCAGAATACCCCTCTCGTAGAACTTCGTTGGCTGTGAATACAGCCAATGCCACACAACAGATTTGAGCTCCTCGTCAGTCCAAAGTTGAGGGTTGAAGATTTGATGAAGTCCAAATAAGATAGTTTTAAAAAGACGTTTTCGAGAAACATCTTTCTCATCTTTCATATCTTGTTATGCAATGTCTGTGCATGTACTCAGCCTTCTTTTTGTCTATGTTAACTTTTACACAGCAACTATATTTTCTCCATTAAACAATAAATGGCATTTCTTTCTAATATCCCCTCATATAAAAGAAAATATGTCTGTCCAGAGCATTCAAATATATTTAACTAATTTGGAACAATTGTTATATAGTATACATTTTCAGTATCAGGAGGTTTGATGAAAAATAAATCCCATTCATTTACAAAAGCAATTTTATTAAATAATTTATTAAATTGGGAATCCTTAGTATTGTTTCTAGCATTGAAATTGGTAGAGATTTACAATATAATAATGGGAGAACAGAGTTTTCCGACTAGTTTCGCCATTTATTCCAGGCTTTATACATTGGAGGCTACTCGCCTTTATATACAGAAATATGGTACAATTAAGCAAATTGATTGGATAAGTTACAGCAAATGGCAGGACAAGATGCAAATAAATACGTGATTAAGTAGAAATATTAAGTAGAAATACAATGATTGGATAAAAGTAGAAACATAATTAATAGCGTATGGTGCACTTTGATTGGAAAAGAAACAGCGAATGGTAGAATAGGATGTAAGAAAGAATTAAGATTGGGTACAACCAAAGTAGAATTATACAAACAGGGTAAAAGTAGAAACCAAACGATTGGATAATAAACATCAACTAAATATAGAACAAAGATATAATGCAAAATAAAGAGAGTAAAAAACAAGGACCAAAATAGAAAAAAGCTATATATTAAAGTAAATCTTATATAGAATCAAGGATGGAGAAAATGTCGAAATCAAATTGACAGTTTAAGAGTTGGTAAGATGACGAGTTCTTGATGTTCTTATCACCGACGGCCCCCCCCCCCCCCAGTTTCTCTTTCTCTGTATACCGTAAACCCACCACATCCTTTAACTTAATCCACTATACTTCATCACACTCTTCTACCCATAATCATGCCTCCCTCCGATTCCTTATTGAACATGCTCTCAAATTGCCCCTCTGTCCCTCTTCGTGTACCTCTGAATTCTGTATTATCTGCTCCCTTGCCTCTGAAAATGGCTACTCTCCCTCCACCTTTTCCCATCTGTTACATTGCAAAAAATTCACCCTCCTCAATCCCAAGCCTCCAGATCCATTCCTGCCCAAGAAATGTCTCCTTACTCTTTCTTGGTCCACATTTCTCCCCGCCGACCAGGTGGCCGAGAGGGCTAGGGTGTAGGCTTTCTAGTTCTTGAGTCCACCTGGCCGTGGGTTCGAATCCCGCCGTGGGCATGAATGTTTGTGTTTGTCCTGGACTGCGTACAGATATAACTTGTGTAAAAGGCGCAAAATGACCTTAGTAGTCGACGCCTAAATTTCTAGAACCCCCCCCCCCCCCCCCATTTCTCCCCCCTTGACTAGTTTCCTTTCTTCATTTGGTCTCCAGATTTCCTTCTGGTTGTCCACCCCATGTTTTCCTTCCGATTCCAAGATATGTCATTTAAACTGTGGATTTTGTGACAAGTTCTACATAGGATTTTCACCCCACAACTTCACCGTTCATTTTAAGAGCATATAGCATCTTTCCAGAAGTCAACCACCTTGCTGCCATTGGACATGCACTGAAAAAGTGCGAAGAAGTGATGTCCATCCTCCATCTTTCCAACAATCCTTTCAAGACTGCAATCCTACAGTTTATAGAGATTTTTAAAGCCAAGAACTCCTCACCTCACCAATTCAATGTTTTCTCAATCCTTAATTTTGTATTGGATTTACTTTAATGTTTATCTTTACTATTTTGGTTCTTATCTTGTTTTTTACTCTCTTTATTTTGCATTATATCTTTTAATATTCCTGCAAGTTATTTTATTCGCTATTTGTATGAAAAAAATTGTTTATGCTACGCAGAAATGCAGAATAGACATGAACTTCTCAGATGATATCGGCCAATCTGACTGTTTGTCTTTGAATTTATGATTTACTTTCTTTTGCTGTTGTTCCTCACATACGCCTTCATTTCCTCTTTCTTTTCTCCAAGCTCCTTTTTCTCCTTCCTTTTGTTTCCAATTCTCTTTCTCTTCTCCTTATCCTTCCAGAAAACGGTGACGCTGCATGTTTCTGTGTTTAGTTAGACATTTATTAACCAGTAGTTCTTTTTCTACTTTTTATATGAAATAATTTTATTTATTTATTTAAATTCTGTTTATTTATTTAAATCCCTGTTTATATCATTTTATTTTGGTTTTACCCAATCTGTATTCTTTCTTACATCCTATTCTACCAGTAGCTTCTTCTTTTCAAATTAACGTGCATTTAAGCTATCTATTATGTTTCTACTTTTATTCAATCATTATATTTTTGCTTAATCATGTACCTATTTGCATCTTGTATCACTATTTGCTGTAATTTATCCAATCAATTTGCTTCATTGTACCATATTTCTGTATACAGAGTGAACCAATACATATCTAACAGAGTACTTTCAATGGAAGAATTATTGTACTTTTATGTGAGGGGTTTTTATGTGTATTCCATTTCCAAAAAAACAAAACAATAAAAAACCCCGCCATTTTCGAATATGGAAGTCAACTTTGAAATGTGCAATGGAAACCCCAATTTTTAATGGTATTTTCAGATTGTACACAACATTTGAGAAGTGTTTTTTTCAATTAATGCAATCCTTTAGGAGATAGAGGAGTGAAATAGAAGTGTGTTTGGATTGAAAGAAAAACCAGAAAACAGAAATTGTTCATCAGTAATGGAAAACAGTGATTGTACAATAAATGTTGTTATAATAAATGTTCAACCTTTGTTTTGGTTTAAATAGGGTTTCCATTGCACATTTTAAAGTTGACTTCCATATTCAAAAATTTCTTAAGTTTTTCTGGAATTGAAATTCACATTAAAAATTCCTCACATAAAAGTACAATAATTCTTCCATTGAAAGTACTCTTGTCAGATTTATATTTTAGAAGTTGGCTATTGGTTCACTGAAGGTGAGACACCCTATATAAGTGTGAGTAGCCTCTATAGTACGAGGGGAGATTGATAAATAAGCTCTCCATGGCTGTAACTTTTTTATTTGTTAACCGATTTTCAAAATTCTTTTTGTATCTTATACTCACATTTGTCCTCTATGTAATGCACTATTCACTTTTCGACATAGTCCCCATCCCTTTCCACGCATTGTACCAACGCGTGACCAGTTGGGTGAACCCGTCGGAGAGGAATTCCGGAGTTGTTGTCGACACCAGGATTGAATGGCAGCTTTGGACCCTCTTCTGGAGTACGATAACGTCCGCTCGTACACGAGTCACCACACACTAGAGGCGTTGCAGCGCCTACAGTTCAAAGATGAAAAATTGCAGTTCAAAAATGAAAGACTTTGCACATTGCGACTTTCACCACTTCCCAAAGAAGAAAGAGCCCCTTAAGGGACATGAGTTGGTTCTGACGGCGAGGTAAACGCTGCCATTCAATCCTGGTGTCGACAACAACGCTGGAATTCCTCTCCAACGGGTTCACCCAACTGGTCACGCGTTGGTACAATGCGTGGAAAGGGATGGGGACTCTGTCAAAAAGTGAATAGTGCCTTACATAGAGGACAAACGTGAGTATAAGATACAAAAAGAATTTTGAAAATCGGTTAACAAATAAAAAAGTTACAGCCATGGAGACCTTATTTATCAATCGCCCCTTGTATATCCTTGATAAAGCTGGGAATAAATGGTGAAACTAGTCAGAAATTCTGTTCTTCCATTATTGTATTGTAAAGTCTCTACCATTTTCAATTTTCTCTATGATTTATTATCAGCAAATGTTTTAATTCTTATTCCTGTACCAACACTGATTGGAATAGATCAGCTGAAAAGATTGCAAAATCAATCAGTGACTTCTAGTCTATTATATTCCCTTATCATGCATCCCCTTAACAGAATACTTATGGACATTCCTGTGCTGGAAGAAGGTGTTGATGAATTTCTTATTTTTTATGATAATAACTCTGCAACATGTAGTTAATTTTATTGAGATTTTGCCATGCATATGAAAATTTGTTTTGTTGTGTATTTTCGGCATCATGCCAGATATTTGTACAAAAATTTGAAGTAGGGAATCTGAAAAAATATTTTTTGACTGTGATAATAATGAAATTTAAAAAAAAAATCATGCAGTTATTGTAGAGATGTTAAAGATAATAAAAATTTTCATAATTTTCAACCCAAAATTTGATTTCTCAGTAGCAACTCCTCTGAAATTATACAATGAAGAGACCACTTCTCATAAAATAAAATTTTTTTAAAGATTGTTCTTCAAAAAACTGTATAACAAATAATAATTAATTTTATGTTGAAGAAATAAATCTAATTTTTAAAAAAATCCACTGCTATATTGATTTTTAGAACATTTTCTTTCTTTTCTTTGTTTCAGGCAACCCATTAAGTAATAGGTGAGAATTAAAAATAGTTTTTTTATTTGCCATACATAGGTAATTTCTAAATGAAGTTTTAGTTGTTTTTAGGTTCATAAATAACTTAATCTTTGAAGAGCATTTACACATGATTACTATCATTTGCTGTGGGGAAAAATCGCTAATTAAAAAAATGGGCCAAGACTATGAAACGACAGAAGAAAAAATGTTTTTATTCTATGAGAAATCCCATGGCATAGGCCACCTTCAGACAAATTAACTAGTTTCATAATTTATTTATTTATTTATTTATTTTACTTTGCAGTTTTTTCCTGCAGAAATTCTGCAGATAAATCTGCTCATATGGCTGTAACCTTAGAACTAAAACTTGATTGCATTATTGATTTATAAGATGATATTAATTAAAGTTCAATACCTAATAAGAACTTAATAAATCCTAACTAGATTATCTTCCCACTGGGATTCACAAGATTACTTTCCATGGGGAAAAGCTGGTGCAGGAGCTCCAATGAGAGATTTACATGGCAATCTAGTTAGTAAGTTGAAATTTTGTTTGCTTTTTAAAATTTTCACAAATTTAATCTCATTCTTTGAGTTCTTCTAAAAAGTTCACTCTAAAAATAATGCACCACATTTTTGAAGAAGCTGCTGCTACTTTTTTACTTAATTTACATCTCTTAAAATACCATGTTTGAACAAGAGCACGTATGCCTACTCAGTAAAGATCACTGGTAGCACGATAGTCTTTGTGCCCAACAACTAATTGTACTGCAATTGATAGCATCTTC
Organism: Rhysida immarginata; assembly: GCA_023313115.1. Lineage (NCBI taxonomy): Eukaryota > Metazoa > Arthropoda > Chilopoda > Scolopendromorpha > Scolopendridae > Rhysida > Rhysida immarginata. The sequence continues at coordinate 247,904 of JAHWFO010104889.1, forward strand.
CTTACAGCTATTTGCTTCTGATGGGCATCAAATGAAGCAGCAGTGTTGAACTAATGGTGCCCTCCTCATAAGAGGATGAAATAAATTGCAAAAGAAGCAGGAAAGATGTGTCTACTTGATGCATAGGTAACAAACTGGGAATTAAAAATTAAACACAGTGGACTTGTTCGAACGCTGTCTGATACAATGCGGAATTTGCTCCAACGCGGTTTTGCATGGCTCCCGATTTCTAACTTCTGGTTTAAATTTTTTTTTTCGAAAGTTATCTCTCTGTGATTTTTGACATTTTATTTTTCATTTCATTTAAAAAAAAATTTTCGAAAGGTATCTCTCTTTGCTATTTTTGACCATTTATTTTTCATTTCATGACATTTATGAAATACAAGCCATTGTTGTACGTTCGAACCTTTACGGAGAATTCACTTTTTTCGATTTTCTGCCCACTTTTCCATCTCCAAAGGCCAGTGCGGTAGTGAGGTTACGAAAAATAAATGGCGACAACCCTTTATTTTGTTAATTCTTCAATGCTTTTTGTGTTTTATTGAATTTTTTGTAATAAAGTATCTTTTATTTTATAAAAAAAAAGTTTGTGATCTTCTAATGTACAGTTGTCCTATTTTATTTATTGAGTGGGACGGGGGGAGGCCAATCTAACACATCTCAGTTTACTACAATAGAGATTTTTGAACATGTATGATTTTCATTTCAGGATGTTTACGATGTATGCAGGCATGCTTACACTGTACATTTGAAACCGCATTAAGAATTAATTTTTTTTTCTAAATTTTCCGTCACCAAAAGCTAATGATAAGGTGAATTCAAAAACAAAATGGTGACAACCATTCACTTAAAAAGTCAAGAAATTCTCCCATCTTACCGACATTTATTGAACGTTTGCGAACAATTTTCAGTTTTTAGTTTAGGTTTGCACAATGCAGGCAATACACATTCTTTAAGTAAAATTGTAACATTAAATGAAAAAATGAAATAGTTTCGACCAAGGCAATAAAAAGCTTTTCAACCGCCACTGCATTTAAATTGTCCAAGGGTGTTTTATAACACAGCCTCGATCTAACTTGGTCGTTACATTGTGGCTCCCAATGACCATGTTCGAACGGGTTCGCAGTTTAATGTTAAAAAAAAATGTGTTGCTTTTACTTTTGGAGTCCCTTTCAAATTTTTATATATTTATTTAATAAAAAGATATGAATTCTGCTTTTAAAAAGTCTTTTTCCTCCCTCTCTCTTCACAGCCCATCGGAGGGGTTTAAATGCAATGAATGCATATAATTCTAGTTTACCCTTTTATGAAAACTCTGCTCACACACTTGATGGTCACCGTAAGGTTCCAGAGAAATGGCATGAGAACCATTGGCCTCTTCCAGAAGACAAAGTAGGGTGAATTACTGAATTTGGATTTTTGTTTTTGTCAAAAACTGCACACTTTCTTGATTTAGATTCAAATAAAATTTTCCTACAAATTCAAAGTGGCTTCAGATATTTTCTGGAAAGACTTTTGTTAATTGTAAAGGTTTTTACTCATAATTAGTAATGTGATCTGGAATAATATCTAAGTTGGGGGTCAGAAAATTCTTTTTCACTTTTTGATTCACAAAAAGATTATTTTATCGTTTAATGAGCAAAAAGAGGAAAAGAGCTCCAATTCTAGGATAAAACAGATTTCCCCAAGATTTTTTTATTTCCAAGCATCCTTCTCAAACATGTTTTCACTAATTTACTCTGGGCACAGATATCGAAGTCACCCATGTATCATGTTGCTTGGTAAAGTGGTTATCACAGTCACCAGGCCAGAATCTATTTCTTCCTTTACTGATCAGAGTACGTTTTAAATTTAATGAATTTGACAATTTAGTCTAGGAAGATTGGTCTCCTACTAAAAATAGAAAGAAAAAAAATTCCATAGCCTATAATCATAAAAGAACTTCCTTGCCTTCCTTTTGATATTGTACTTTGAGCTATATCAGGCCATGTAAATTTTGTATATTTTATTAAATCCTTAAAAATGGCCTTAGACGGTTTCTTGTTAGATCAATTCCAAATAATTATCTCATATATTTTATTTTAATTTTAATATTTTTGTTAGATGTTAGCAATAACAATGGCTGCAAGCTTTAAGGTGCAGGTCTTGTCAGTCTCGATGCCAGCAAGTTATGGGTTCGAATCCCACTGACGGCATCGATGCTTGTGTTTGTCTCTTTTCTAGCAAGCTTTTTTTACCATAGCATAGGGAGTCGGAACTGTACCAATGTCTGGCTATGGGGGAGAGAAGTGATCACACTGGTAAATTATGATAATGAATGCACATGACAAGAAGATGTGCATGCATTAAAACTTCCTGATAAAAGGGATATTTACACAACATTAATTGCAATCATTAAGAAGAGTTGCAATCTTCTGATGTGTATCTCTCCATGATCAAGTTTATAGTGAAACTCGCATTGCAGTCTCCAGCGAAGAAGTCTGTGAAATGCCAGGACTCTTTGGCAACATATGGGGATCAATGTTGCGACAATGCAATGCATTATCGAAATGGTGGACACTTTGAGCAACTTTTGTAAGCATTGTTTTCACATGTCAATAAACTAATTGCAGAGCTCGACAAATCCTAGATTTTGGTAGCCAATTGCTACCAAAAGTTCCATTTTGGCTATAATGTTCAAACAGGTGGTAGCCAGTTAGCTACTGGCCTATGCATCAGCTGATTGAAAGATCTAATTACATTACGGTATATACGAAGGTGGCATGGTCTTTTCTCCAGTTTGTTACATACGTATTTATTCTTCGTGATTATTCTGTTGGCACATGAGGCACTGATTCGAATTCCATGTGCATTTTTTCCCTTTTATTAATGACGCATGGCTGGAATTTCTCAGCCATGCATCATATTTCAGTTTGGTTTATTTATGTTTTTCATATATTATTTAAAATGGTGCTCGCAATGGAAAACTTATTTCTTGTGAACTTTTGTTTATATAATTATTATTTTACTGATTAACATATTTCTTGACTTAACGTTCATTCATTTCATTATATTTATATAAAGCAATTTGATATTATTGGATGAATTTTCATTGAATAATGTCGAATGAAATATTAAAAGATAAATATGGTTATTAAACTAATTTATTTATTGAAAAAAAAAAAATAACAATAAAAAATAAAAGAAAAAAAACGCACATGGGATTTGAACAAGTGCCCTTCTGCTCATAGGAGCGATATACAGTTAGGAGCAAAATGATAAGACAGTTATATTTTTTCTTATAATTGGTAAATTAAACCTTATTTTTAAATACTGGCTAGTGTCAACTGTTTGTTATTGTTATAAAACAATAATGTTAAAACCTCACTGAAAATAACAAATTAGATTTTTAGTTATTAACAAAAATGTCCTTTATTTGCAATTTACAAGAGTGCAAAATGATAAGACCACTACAAGAATGGGTGAAAAGATCAACTTTACAGGTATTATTACTTATCAGTTGTATTTCCGATGCATTTAATGACATCAAGGCATCACTTATGCATTGAATTGCTGAGGTTTTGCGGCTCACTGAGAGGTATAGCATCCCATACAGAAAGAATTGCTGACTTTAGCTCTTCTTTTGTGATGAATTGTTTTATTTCTCCATTTTGAGAATAAACACGACAAACAAGTATGCCTCACAGGTTTTCCACAGTTCAGGTCGGGACTAATAGATGGCCAGTCCAATACAGTGATGTTTTGGCAGCAAACCATTGTATTGTGTCTTTGGAAGTCTGAATCCTGCAGCTGTCTTGCTGAAAAATATAATTATTTCAAGCAATTTTGGCTGTTTCAGGCAGAAGATACTCTTCCATGGTTACATGTACTTAAGTCTGTTTTGTCGTCCCTCAAGAAAGGCTTGTTTAAGCTTCCCACCTGCTGCAAAGCCAGCCCATACCATCACTGATCCACCACTTTGCTGTCTTTTTGAAAAATACTTTGGTTCCTTTCTTAGGAGTGAATTCTGTCTGGTCCATCAAAGTTAAATTTTTTTTTCTTCACTAAAGATGATTTTGGACCAGTTCGTCTTCTCCAAAATGTGCTCCTCTGCAAACTTCATCCTGGCATCTTTGTGAGCTGGTTTGAGCCTTGGTGCAGCCTTAGGCCTGACAATTCCATAAAGTTGGACCTTTGAATTGTCTGCCTAATTGTCCACACAGATGCTTTTGTTTCAGTTTCATGTCCAATCTGTTTTGCACACTTTTTTTGTGTACTTGCCTTCCTAACAACAAGGCACTCTGCTCTTCCTGACAACAATCTTGGCCTCCCAGTTGATTTTTTTGTGCCGTATGTGTCTTTATTCTTCAAAAAGTGTAAGACTACAGTCATAGAACGGCCAAGATTGACACTGATCTGGCGGGAAGACCAACCTGCCTCGTGGAAAGCCAATATTTACCCCTTTTCTTCATCACTTAATGCTGTACCTCGCCATTTTGAAATGTTATTACAGAAAGCAAGAGAAACACAATAATTTGCATACTGTATCAACCTATTCCTTAAAATAGGGGTTTTAACATTGTTTTATAACAATAACAAACAGTTGATACTAGCCAGTATTTAAAAATAAGGTTTAATTTACCAATTATAAGAAAAACTATAAGTGGTCTTATCATTTTGCTCCTAACTGTAAATGGTGGTATGTTGCATTTTAATTTTTGATGGTCAGGCTAACTTTTTCCCCGGACTTGGCCATTTTATATACTGTAATTATATTTTTAGAAATCTGCCCAATTTAAAACTATCACGAAAGCCTGTGAAAATCGTACAACTGGCAACACTACATCGATCGTTAAACTTGATATTCATCCACAAGTGTGCCTGTGTCGAGTCAAGTCATCTAATCACTTTTGGGTAGGCTACCATGAAAATTGCAGTGTTAGCCAACTGTCTATTCAGATTTTTGGAATTTGTCGAGCCCTGTAATTGATATTACGTTGTGGTTTTTCATTTGCACATTACATCACTTCTTTTCCCCATAGCTGGACAATGGTAAGGTTCCAACCCTCCATGGTATAGTAAAAACTCTTTGTTTTGGTGTCTTTTAACTGTATGTAACGTTTGGTAACTAACTTTAGAAACATCCTGTATATACAGGGTGACGAAAAACAAATGGTAGATAATGATAGTATATTGTGATAGATAATGACAGTATAGTGATGCATTTTGTCCCTATGAACATGGAGTCGGAACTCCCCCATTTTAGAGATATGGGGGAGAGAAAAGTGGGTTGCTTCCCCAGCAAGGTGGCTTCCTGGCATACAGGGAAATATCGTTGCACACTGGAAATACATAATGGGCAGGTCCATAGTAAATGCAAATGCGCAGTTGCAAGGTTGTCTGCATTCAGTTTCTGTAGTCACACGACTGTCCATACATCTACACTGGGGTTTGAAATCAAGAGGGCGTGTACTGAATGCTTCTACGTGTGATCGCACGATGTACTACTTTTCACATGAACTGGCTGACATGCATTTGACGTATGATTCTGGTAATGGCAACAGTGCAGCAGCTCAACGGTTGTATCGTGAACATTTCCTACGCCGTGTTTGTCCTGAAGCACAAATATTCCCCAGAATCCATCAACGTCTGCGGAAAACTGGTTCCCTTACTGTCCACTGGCCAGGCACTGGGCGTCCAAGAACTGTACTTACTGTTGCTGTGGAAGAGGAGGTGCTGCGGAGGTTTGCAGACAACCCACACACCAGCACCCGTGCAGTAGCAAACGCTTTGGGCCTGCACCAACGACAAGTGTGGCACGTGTTAAACACAAATGAATTTCACCCATTTCATCATCAACACGTTCAAGTGCTCAATGCTGACAGCTATGGCCCACGCTGTGCATTTGCGCAGTGGTTCCTGAGGTACGTTGTCAATCATCCTGCCTTTGAACAAAACGTTCTGTTTACTGACGAGGCCTGCTTTGGTAGAGAGGCTGTTGTTACAATTACCACAACTGAGAAATGTTATCTTAATATTCCACACCTTGTTAAAATTAGCAAAATACCCAGTTCCTTTATTGTGCCAAAGCCTTCAGTATGATTCGTGGATTTATCAGTTTGGTCATCTTATATTAACAAATGAATCAAACATAAAAATAACAATACAAACAAAATATTTTAATTGTGGTTCATTGGTTAAATATTCTTAAACAAAAATATAAATCTTATCATAGATAGCAAGCTAAATAACATTTTAGAAAACAGATTATAATAAAACTTATATAATAATAAATCTTAGAAATAAATGAAATATGGAAATATTACAAGATGTAACATATGTATTTAAAATATCTTCAACTTGAATAATCAAATAGATCAAACTAATAAATAAATAAATACAAGAATAACAATAGAATGTATACAATGATATTCATTGATTAGACACAGATAATCAGTATAAGAAAATACCCAGTGGATATTTGGTCTCAAAAAAAATGATTATTTAAGATTATTAATGTTCTTATACTTGAGATAATAATCAGTTCACAAATACGTTAAGAGTCTTTTCTCACAAATGTCACTTGTTTTGGATAATAGAAGGAGAATTACTAATAACAATGGACGATGTCCACGATAGAAATTGCGCATGCGCTATTGTTTTACTGCCATCTGGTGGCTTATTTTGAAAGCGGTCAACCGGGTCACCATGTGTGCTACCAACACTGAAAACATGAATTACCTCACAAAATATTCACCTCTGATACATTAATTTCTTTTTCTGGACTTAGTTTTCCTTAACGAGATGCTCTGCATTTTTGGCGTTTGTTCGTTGAGAACGATTTAATGCAAGCTCAAGCTAAAAAAATTTAAATAAATTAAATTCGACATTATGAAATTAAATATTCACGATTTTTTTAAGTTTATTAATTTCTTCATGAAATACATCCATCAAATCTATCATAGCATGTTTTTTCTTTTTGTTTTTTGTTTGTTTTTTAACCAAATTTTATAATCAGCTTTCTGATTATAAAATGTTGCATATTTATTAAAACCTACGATATATATTACAAGAAAAATTGGAATTTAAGATAAAAAAAATTAACAGTATATGTATTTTGGGAGTATATAAGTGAAATTTATATGAATTTATATATCTTACTCAAATTGACTGAATACAATGAACAAAGGAGTAGCATGTCCCAGAAAGGATGCAAAACTTTTCCTTCCCTTTTCTTTTTGTAATTATGATATGATATTGAAGAGTTTCTGCAGTTTAATTTTTATCTTCTCTTTGAATATAATAAGATGCATTTTTAACCGTATCAATTTTTAAAATTTTATTAACTATTTCCGAATACGTTGACAAAAGGGTAGCATATTCCCGAAATGTTTATAGTCTTTTAATGTTAAACTTAAACGTAATTTACACATCAACTCTTCATAAATTACTGTACTTCAAGTCTGAAAGCTGTTGTGAATTTAACGATAAAATATGTAAAAATTAAAACCATTACATCAAAATGGAAATGAAAGCTGCAGTAAATATATCATTATTTTGATCTTTCGGAAAACAGTGCCATTAGTTGCTTTATTTTATATAATTTTTGCAGGAAGGCACAGCGAGTCCATGCTTCAGAGCCGGAATGAGGGTTGACAATGTTGTTACAAGAGAGTGCGCGAGTTACGTGGACATCGTCCATTATGACAGTTCTCATAACAGTATCTTCAAGAGGATAGGATGAAAGGAATATCACTAAAAGTTAATTATTTCTAACATCATAATAAAGTTTATTACTTAAAGCAACTTCTTTAAAAGAAAACTTGATGAGGAATGTGAACCTTTTCGACAGTACGATTTTCTAATGAAACTCGTTTGAAGCAGTATTTCAATTTTCTGTTGTAAAAGTCTCACATCAATAGGAGGTAAATAATGGAACAAACTCACCGAGAACGAAGGTGAATAACGGCAAAAATAATACTGGGAGTAACCAAAATTTCTTCTCTCCTTTGATATACAGCAATGCACTGATTTCTTTCCTTTAGTGGAGCCTTGTTTGACACAAATCTTCCAGCTCCACACTCCACAAGTTTGCTTCTTATCTCAATAAATTGTTCCGCTGTGGCATATTTGGAATATACCACACAGATCCAAATTTCAGTTATCATTTGAGTCTGTGTTTAATTAGGTTTCCTTTTTAACAAATATATTTTACATATATTTTTCTTTATTGATTCTCCTTCATTTTCAACATGAATCTTCATTGGGCTTTTATCCCTGCAATAAAAATTGATTTTATTAAGCAAATTTTATATTTAGCTTGTAATCACTAAGTTTAGAATTTATTTTTCCTTTTGTCGTTCCATCCCTCCTCTTTAAATTTTCGTTACGATCGTGTGCAAAGAAAGGGCAGCGAAGTTATAAATAAACTTGGTGCTAAGCAACAGAAACTGGAGGGATGTGTTGCCATCCACGATCATGGGAAACCAAAAGTTTCGCTCGTTTGAAGCGTCTCGAGACAAGTGAGCTGGAGGACAATGATTGGTTGAATAGGTTTTCCCACACTGCGTTCAAAAAGGTTATAAAAAGGGGAAAAGTACAGTGCACGCTCTCTCACGTTTACTCTGGTTTTCTATCATCACTCGCACTAAAACTTTCTATGCTCGTGAAGGGCTTCACTTCTGAGAGCTGTCATGAGCAATGCAAGTGATAGAGCGAATCCCATATTAAGCATTAAATACGAATGTCTTCAATAATGCTGAACCTCTGTGAATGAAAATGAATACCATCAAGGCGATCAGTGAAGGCGGTATGCAGCAACACAAATCTGCGGAAAAGACGACGACAACGAGTAACATCGAGTGCGACTCGTGAGCTGTTGGCAGTGGCAGTCGTGGATACATTCCGGTGGCGAGCAAGCGGAATCCACAGGGAAGCAGTGGGATATACTGCGGCATGGAAACAGCAACCACAACAGAGTGCAGCGACTGGTTCTCGGCAAATGCTCAACGTATCAAGCATCGGACAACGGAAGGAGCAGCGGTGAAAAACCATGGCATCGGAGGAACTGCGAGAAAGGCAGTGCTTAGTGTTGGTGTATACTTTCAAGTGTGTTCAAGCTATGGTAATGGTGATCACAGAAAAGGTGCACAGATAAGTCAATGTTCATTGTTTCTCTCTGACTAACAGTTTAAATAGAAATTATGAACTTCTTCCAAAGAGTTCTTTTTCTACACGAACCGTATTAACTGAGTAAACTATGCACTGAGGCGGGATAATTTGCATAATAGGGAAAACTTATATTGCTAAGTAAAAAATTAACAATATTCAAGATTTTTCTTTACAACTTTGTTTCATACTGTTATCTGATTTAATGCTCATTTGCATTCTTAGATTATCATTCACTAACACACTAATTACCCTATCTATTTGAATAAAGATTACACTTTTACATTATTCAATTGAAGGTTTCCTTTTATGGTTATTAAGTTATTAGTAATTTATTCATCTGGGGATGAAGGAGAATTATCAGTGAGCACTCTTAATTAGTGGAATTGATGGTGACAAATAAGAGGGGTGATCTCTTGTTGACTCTGAACGTTATTGCAGGCACAATTAAATAAAATAAATTCAGATTGGAATAAGAGGTATATTCTCTTATTATTGAGAAAGCTACTGCTTAGACAGGTTAAGAAATTTTACTTACTGAATAGGAATTAAGATAACTCATTTTATTGGCAGCTAAAGAACGAATCACTATACGGAAATTAAAGGTTCAATCAAACCTATAACTGATGGTGAGTATTAGTTGATAAGATAATTATTCTTATTAATTTTAAGCTGTTAAAAGGCAGACAGAATAGACACGGCACCCAACACCATCACACCACAATTGTGAAATGTTTCAAAATAACTGATATGCACACAGAAATCCAAGTAGTGTTCACACAACATTCCTTTTTGTGTTCACACAGAACACCTCACTCCTCTGCTCCCCAAGTGTCCATCCATCCCCACACGCACTCAAACCAAAAAAAAATCTTCCTTTGCTCAGCTACAGAAGACAAAACACCACCCCCGCAATCACATTCCATTCTCCCTTCTCAAAACAAAAATCCGAGAGCTAAAGAAAAACAAATTTTGAGGGCAGCACAAGCTACCCCAGCCAACTCCATAATGCCAACATAGTGCACACAAGCACATTAAATATTACAAAAAAGTACTCACTGACGAAAATTATCACACAACGACCACACGTGGGCAACAGTCAATCCTCATGCAACAGCTTTTTCGTGGACACCAACAGCGATTGAGCATCATCGTGTGGGCAGACATTGTTGGCAGCCAGCTCATTGGTCCATACCTTCTACCTACCCATCTCTATGCCTGCCTGTACTGCACATTTCTGGAAGAGGCATTACCGGAGTTGTTGGAAGACGTGCCTTTAGCTGTTCTCCATCGTCTGTGGATCCAACACGACAGAGCTCCTATGCATTTTGGCACCACTGTCAGGCAATACCTGGACAATGCATACAACGGTCGTTGGATAGGACGGGGTGGTCCAGTTGCCTGGCCACCACGTTCACCAGATCTGAACCCCCTCGATTACTCTGTGTGGGGATACATGAAGACTCAGGTATACAAGATACCTGTAACACCTATCGACGATCTGGTTGCCTGCATCACAGCCATCGGTGAAGAGCTCAAGGAGCAACCATAAGCATGCCATGGAGTAATTGAATCATTACTTCGCAGCAGATGTGATACTGGTGGGTGTAATTTTGAACACCTTTTTGTAAGAAACAGATGGATAAATCGGCTTTTCTCCTGGACGTAAGACTATGACCTGTTTGTTTGTCTTATGTAGCACGGTAGTCTTTCCCTGTATGCCAGGAAGCCACCTTGCTGGGGAAGCAAGCCACTTTTCTCTTCCCCCATATCTCTAAAATGGGGGAGTTCCGATTCCATGTTCATAGGAACAAAATGCATCACTGTACCATGATCTATTATGTGTATCATTATCTACCATTTGTTTTTTTCACCCTGTATATCAAACCTAACAGGACAAACATGGATATAAACACACACACTGAATAGTATTGAAAAGGCAGAAACAAAGAAGGAAATCAAATAACATGCAATATTATGAAACTAGATGACTATATACTCTGTCCAGCAATTGAAAAAATTGGACATGTCCAATTAAATTTACAATTTCAATTGTTAGGCATTGTTGCAATAAAAATTAAACCATGTTTAACAATAAAATTTGAGAATTTAAATGAACATGGCTAATTTTTATTTCATTGGACATACTACAATATGCTTTTTGGCTCCTTTGGCATAAAATAATTTTTCTTTCCTGTAAATTCTAATTTATTTTTTTATTTTTTTTTTCTTTTGCATTTATTAACTCCAATTTGCACCTGATTGGCCTGTAGGGTTGGTAACCATGTTGTTTTTGACCAGACTTCCATATCTCTCCAAATATGATCAGATTAAACCGATTAACAGCTGAGAGCACTGGGACATAGACTTTTAAGTTCGTCAAGTTGCAGGTTCATTTGTTCTTGTCTGTGAAAAGGTATCTTGTGAAAGGATGCAAATGATCCAGAGTTCAACAAGTCCAAAAATCTAACAAAACAATCAGCCAACCAAATCTGAACATTTCCTTAAAGTGAAAACAAACAAATCATTTTCATCTTCTAAGAGCAACTTTCTCTTTTCTGTGATCTATCTTGTGTAACATAGGAATGTGTGATGATCATACAACATGTAATAACTGAGACTCTATTGTATTAAAATAAAATTTCTGCATGTTTGCCACTGTTTTTATTTTATATTTTGATCTTCTTTATTAGCCAACAAAGCCTAAAGTAAACTATCATGATGAACTTCGGCAACAAATTGAAGACAAAAGGCGACGAGAACAAGAAGAGAGGGACAGTCAACGTCGTGAGGAAGAACGCCTGAGTAGGCGATTGGAGCGCCAGCGTGAAAAAATTCAAGCTGAATATGAGGCAGAACTTTCAAAACAAAAACTCCGAGAAGAAGAGGTATGGAGGGTGGATGAACTAATGTTTATTTACAGTTACAACTTGATGAATTGAGATTTTATTGTTTTATTTTTACTTTTTAATTGTTTCAAAATATTGTGAGGTTCCCTTTACTGATTTAATGAGTTTGGAGGTTTAACTCTCCTTATTTTCAGGATATGAATTTGGTAGTAGATTATATCGAGTAAATAATTCAAATCTCTTTTAACAAATTAACAACTCTTTAATTATACAAAGGCAACACTTGTTATCTGCTATTAACTTAAAAAATTTCCCGAAATGTGGTTCTTTAAACATTAGAGTTTCACAGTTTCCTCATTTTCTTAGCTGATTCCGTTTTAACAGGATCTTTTTGGATTTGAGGAGTGTTTTCAATAATTTGACTATTCTGTGGCTCAACCAAAGCTTTCAAGGATTTATTCTCAGATCTGCAAGAGCCAAAAGAAAGCATTTGATAATGATCTTCTCTTAATGTTATGTTTGAATGCAACCTGTCACTCTAATTTATACAAGTCATTTTTATGTGATTAAACCTCCCTCTCTCTCTCTCTCATACACTACTTCTCTCTATCCTCATATTAACTGACTGACTATAATGTAAACATTTCCTCTTAACTTCTACTATCATACTTGCCCTTCTGATTGTTTTCTATCATGGATGTTCTTCTTTCAGCTATATAGGCAAACTGATCCTATAAACAGAGACTATCCAGGATCAGAAGTTGACTTCTAAAATTAGTTTTATACAGGTTGATTCAGAACTTATGTTACAGAAGAATATAGTAGATAGAGGGCACTAAACAAAACATTTTTTATTAAGCAATGTGTATCCTATCTTGCACCAGTATGGCACTTGCTTCAGTTGCAGCAATATTCATGGCAAGGACCAGTGGCTTGATTCTCTGATGACTGAGCTTTCACTGAAAAACAACATGCAATAATGTTTTTCAATGCATGCATTACAGAAGTGCTTCAAACTGATGCCCCCTTTCTTGTACATACACTGGCATCACCAAAGCATTGACTGCCATTCAAATATGCCAGGTATAGTATGGTGTTACAGGCTTCTACAATCCATGGAAGAATAACATTGACATGATCTACAAGTGAGGCTTACACTAGGGCCTTCAGATGTCCCCACAAGAAGTCCAGTAGATTCAGAGCTTTCAATGAACTTAAAAACAACAGACAATGGCAAACAGTCAAAACACTGAAACAAGTGTAGAGCCATACAGGTGCAAGATACGACATGCATAGCTTAATAAAAAGATGTTTGTTTTAGTACCCTCTATCTACCATATTCTGCTGTAATATAAATTCTGAATAACCAAACTATTCCATCAAGCTTTCTGATTTTTAAAAATATGTATATGTGAATGTAAAATGAATTTGTGCGTGTATTTTTATTTTATTTTTTATTTAATTATTATTATTATTGTTTGGGGAAGCCAAACTCGGATCAAGTCCAGAAGCCAATCCCAGAGGCGGACCCAAGAGAGGGCCAAGCCCAAGGGACTCAAATGCAAGGGAGGGAAAATTACACACTCGTGGGAGTATTGATGTTTGGGTGTAGGAATTTCCTTACTATGTAACAGGTGTTTAGAATTGTGACTTTCTATAAAGTTTTGTATAAGTGTGGGTTTAAATTTAGTGTTGACAGGCTTTTGTGTAGCGAGTGTGGAATAACCCCAGTAGCAGAAAGAACGATAGGAACAATGTGTACTCTGTTAACTCCCCAAAGGCGTTTTATTTCGTGTGCAAGATCCGTATATTTAGTGATTTTGTCAGTGTATGTCTTTTGTAAATTGTGGGTGTTGGGGATGGAGATATCAATTATGTAAGTCACTTAGTTTTGCTTATCTACTAGTGTAATGTCTGGTCTGTTATGAGAGATAGTTTTGTCAGTGATTATAGCTCTGTCAAAATATAGTTTATGTGTGGTGTTCTCTGAGACAGCATCTGGGATATATTTATAGTATGGAGTATGAATGTCCCTTAGCTTGTGTATCTTAGCTAGATGTTGATGTTGGCTACCTGGTTATGTCTGTGTAAATAATCTGTCTGCGTGAGTATTTTGCAACTGGATATGACATGTTGCGATATGGCATTTCCTGCAAGACCCATCAGTCGAATCTTTGATAATATGTTTTCTCTGGATTTTAGTGTTAATAACCTGGTTTTGTATGGCAATCATGGTTCCTTCAGTTTCCCCAAAGAGACTCCCTTTACTCAACCAAAAGTTCGATGCTTTTTTTGTCGACGTGCGGCTGGTTGAGGTCAGAAGGATGACTACCATGGAGTTGCTTTCCGAGCCATGATTGAAGTTTAGTGCATGTTGTAGGAATGTTACGGGTGTTCTGCACGCTGTTCAGATTCAAAAGTGTGTATTTTGTATCAGCCATGCAATGGTGTAATGGTGATGTGTGTTGTTTAGAGTAAAAGAATTCTCTGAGTGACTGAGTCCGTTTCTGGTGTAGATCTATTATATCAATAAGACCTCTGCCTCCCTCTGAATGAGGCAGGTTGAGTCTTTCAATAGCTGCGTGTGGATGGTGCTTTCTGTGCTTTATTATTATTATTATTATTATTATTATTATTATTATTATTAAAACTAAAACTAAAGAGGTTTTTCTCACAATTCTGTAATTCCTGAGGTGAATCTTTAGCCGTTGATAATTTAACAACTGCCTCTACTAAAAACACTTACTCCCAGATAGAGGTTTCCATTGAGGCTCTTGCTGATAAAGCGCTTAATAGAATCTTGAAGCACATTATAATGGGGAGAATAGATGCACTTAAAATTCTTGAAAGCATCGGCTTCAGGTTCACTAAAGCCTCAGCATGGCATGGACTCTCATAGGATACAAAAATTTTTAGAACGAACTACAAGTTTTTAGATGTTGGCTTTAAAATATCACATTTTTATAATCGTTGCAGGCTTAAACCTATTATTTTTTTTTAATTGATTAATTTTTTTTTTTTTCAATCATAGTAATTTTAAATTTTATTAAATTAAATTTGAGTTTAATTTTAGTAGTGATTTAATATTATTAAAAGATGAACCAATGTTATTAAATAGCGATTTGTAGGCTACTTTTCTTCTTCTTCTTATTATTATTTTTTTTTGATCTGTTGGTCCTTGTCATATGTTCGTTTTCTTTTCTTAATCTTTTTTTAGGTCTTATGTCCACGTCCTCTGCCCAGGTGTTGGGGTTTTTTTTTTTGTTGTTTTGTTTTTGTTTTCCTCTTCGACTCTGGCTTATTTGAGCCTAGACTTAGTTTTGGTTTTTTAGCTGTATTGCCTTGGTCGCTTATATTAAGTTTTTCGTTCTTGATTTTATTGCTTTGTTTGTATTGCTTGTTCTTATTAATGTTGTCTTTTTAATTGTCTTATTTACTTTTAAATGTTTCTCATTAACCCCGTTTTGGGTGTAAGCCTGTTGGGGGACAACACTGGGCTTTTTGACCTTCAGTGTATCTTAAGGTCTCTTTCCCTGTTGTTGTTACAAATTAAATTATTATTATTATTATTATTATTATTATTATTATTATTATTATTATAAATTAAATTGTTTAACAACTGAAGAAATGCAGTTTTATGACTTTTATAATTAAATACAGGGTGCGTAAGGTATTTGAGGACAGATTCACATCAAGAAAGAAAATAGAGATATAAGTCGAAATAATAACTTTATTATTGAAATATATCATGAGCATACACAAGAAACTTTGTTATATGGCTATTCAATGAATCCGCCTTCAGCTTCTATAACTGCTTCAATGCAAGATCGAAACCGTCAACATGCACGAATCAAATGGTCATGGTTCATGTTGGCCATTACTCGAACACTGGCTGCTTTCAATTCATCTTTGGTATTATGGGGGTGTTCATTGGCCTCTCTCTCCACAACGCTCAATATGTAGTAGTCCAACGGATTCAGGTCAGGGGAGATAGGAGGCCAAAGATTAGGGGTTACGTGATCATGGAAGTTGTCGGCCATCCATTCCTGTGTCATACGAGACTTGTGTGCTCTTCGCATAACATACGAGTGATATCTGATGTTTTCATGGACAACATTTCTGATTGTTCCTTCCGACACATGGAGATCTTTGGCAAGTGACCTCATGGATGTTCTGGGATTGTCAACGATGGCGTGCTGCACTTGCTGAATAAATTCAGGTGTTCTGATGATGTCAGAGCGTGAGGCATGCTTTTGATGCTTTGCTACTGGTGCAACATTGCCGTCTTCAGTCTCCAACTCCTTCCGAATGATCCTGCGACCTTTAGAAATCGTGATATCTCTAAATCGCTGTGCTCTGCATTTATTGCCACGATTACTGCATGTCTCTTCATGATTTGTGTTACTTGATGGTCCGCCATTTTGCTTTCCGGAAACGGAAAGGACGTACAATTTACTATAGTGCAGCAGTAGCCAAACGAAGGTGTGTCCTCAAATACCTTAAGCACCTTGTAGTTAATGAAATTTAGTTTAATAACTAATAAGGAGACTCCCCATTCTCTGAATTTGATAAAAAAAAAAAAAAATCTATGAGTAGCTTTCACCTAGTTAACTATCCATGCAAAGCCATTCGATGCACTTCACAAATTTTTTTGAGAAAAAAAATTCATAAAGTATATGACCAATGTATATCGTTTATACAGCACTCCCACTAAATATCGGCACTCTACATAATGCCAAATTTATAATGGCAAGTCCATATAATGAAGTCCATATAATGGCTCATTTATGTCTGCAGTTTTTATTTTCTGGAAAAAACTTTGTTATATAGACTTGCCATTATAAATTTGGCATTATGTAGAGTCCCGTTATATAGAGGGAGCACTGTATTAGGAATCGTATTCTATATTCGGGTATTTATAAACAGCCCACATTAAAATAAACTTTAAGAAATTTTTCCTTGGAAAATTTTTAGAAGTGCATCGAATAGTTTTGCATGGATATATAATTTGGTGACAGCTAATCTTAGAATTTTCTTTTATTAAATTCGGTTAGTCAGAGTACGAGGAGTCTCCTTGTAAGTCTATCTATCACTGCTTCTTGCATATCACTGACTATCTAATTTGATTTTCTGATTATTTTTTTTTTTTAATAAATTTAATGTTTAGCAACGCCGTAAATCGGAACGACTTCTGCAAATTCAAGAGCTAGAACGAAAAGAATCAGAAACAAAAAGACATAACGGTCAACAAGACATGGAGTGGTGGGAAAGAAATGCAAGTAGAGTAAGAGCAGTAATAATCTTTTACAAAAGCACTGCTTCATTCTTTTATTTATTTTTGCCTTTCCAACTATTTTTTTTCTCACTGTTTTGTGCATGATTTGCTTTACACAGTCACTTAAAGTAAGGATGTGTGGTGGGAGAAAACCATTGTAATTATTTATAATCAATGCTAAATTAGATATAACCACTTTAAATAATGATAAACTATTCCTGGTAATTAATATTATTATTATTATTATTATTATTATTATTATTATTAATTATTCTAAAAATAATAGGACATAATTATGACGTGAAATTTTACTCTCCAAAAATTCAGCAGAAAAACTTCTTAACAAGTACTAACCAGAAGTCCACAATTTTCTTAACTGTATACTTGAAGGTTTAATCCTAAACCTAAGTTAATAAATGGGATAAAATATAAACAAATAAAATTTATTATTAAATTAAGTAATCAAATTTTGCTTTTGTAATTTAATAAATAAAAAACAAACCTGTCATTGCTGTACTAAATATATGTGATGACAGGTTGAGTTGATAGAGCAAGAATCGTCTCCTCAAGTTCTGGTGGAAACTCAAGAAAGTGAACCTACAATAGAAAAGCCTTCTACCCCATTGCTACAAGTCTTACATTCCCCTAAAGCTTCTCCCCCAAATACATCTGACGATAGTGAAAATTTTCCTCCAACTCATTCCCCAGAGCCACCAAAAACAGCAAGTAATTCTTCATCACCAAAGGTGAGCTTGCCTGTAAAAAAAGAAAAAAAAAAAGGAAAAAATATTATTAATGATATAAAAACAGTGATAAAAGTCAAAAGTAATCAAGTCTTAATGCAATAAAAAAAATACGTCAAAAATTTCTCAGTTGGAAGCAGAGAGAAGTAGTTCGCCACCCATTCCTACTTTGAGGCATCAGAATAAATTCCAAGATAAGAGGCCTGCATCAGGGACATCCAGTGAAACCATTGCTACAAACAGCTCACTTGCTGTATCAATGACGACACATTCAAATGGCCACTCAAGAAATTTATCTGCAGTTAAGGTGAGAAAAACAGTATCAGTTCACCAATTTTGTTTTTTATTACTGTGTTATTTCTAAATTATTCTTTATATAATTGTCAATAATAACAAAAACATTACTGAATTTGGAAAGTCAGTCGTTCTGCTGCCATTTATTTTTTTCGATTTATTTTTATTTTTTTATTTTGACTTCAGATTTAGATAGAGCATCAAAAAGTAAGTAAAATTTGTAATAGGTACACATGTCCTATCTATTCAGGAACATGCTTAAAATAGCAGGCAAAATTTGGTTATCTATTCATTGATCGCCTTTTACCCATGTTCCCAAATAGATAGGACTAACCTAGATAGGACATGTGCCTATTAAAAGTTTTACTTACTTCTGAAGTCAAAATCAAAAAATTCAAAATAAAAAAATAAAAAAAATTGGCAATAGAATTTTTAAATACAGGTATACAATTTAAGATACTAAAAATTCCTTTTTAAAATTAAATGAAGAATTAATGTTTCATCAAAGAAAAAACATCATTTATTAATAAAATATGATTTTACTTTTAGCTTCAAATAATTCATTTGAAAAGTTAATAACCTGAAATTTTTAAAATTACCCGTAATTTTCGGGATATAATACGCAGGGGGGAAAAAATAAAAGTTAAAAAAAATCAATACTACTAATTATAAAATGTAAATATTATTTAATACATGTATTCTTATAATAAATGCAATGAAGATAAGATTTAAAAAAAAAAAAATAATATATTTTGGAGGGGGAAGGGTTGGGAGAGAGGGTCAAAGTGTGGAAGGAGGTGAATATTATATCCCGAAAATTACGGTAATAGTAATAACTGTTGAAGAAAACAAGCTAAATGACTATTATTTAAAATGGGAAGCACAGTGGGTGATCGGTTAATGAACGTAATCCAGAGTTCCAGAAGCCGTTTATAGAGTGACAAAAAAATATAACACAGCGTTGCTTCTATTAGTGTTTTGTTTTGTGAGGTGTTCGTTTTCTGAACATAAAAATTTTTCTCGAAAATGTTCATTACCTGATTTGTTCGCAATCTGAACTGTTTGTTAACTGATCACCCACTGTACTCTAATTTGATATAATTAGCAAAATAACAGTACACTATCCTACAGTAATGGACCAGACAGCAGACTGTTTTGAAAATAGTAACCCTGTATCTTGTCTAATACTGATACTTCAATTCCACCTCAATCTGAAATTTCCTTAGGCACCCTCCTGGGCATGTTTTCACTAGTGGTGTGCGATCCATCGAAAACCATCGATCCATCGATGGTTTTGTTCTACGATCAATCGAAATTTCGATGGTTTTCAACCATCGAACGATCTTTATAAAACACCGATTGCCAGCAATGGTGGTTTACAAACCATCGATGGAAATTTCGATTGTACTTCGATGGTAAATGGTTGGTTCAGTCAAATCACTAGACGAGACGACCAATGCGGTTTCGAGATTTGGCGCTGGCCTCCCATTGGTGCTTTATACCAGATAAATAAGGTGAGAAGTGTCAGAGAGTATCAGATTGTACTACAGATCGCCACTGACTCCTCATAATAGTAATCCACTGCATGCATGGAAGATGATGCACGGAAATATTGCATTTAGAATGATGGCCCAGAGATTTTTAACGCCACCAGCAACATCTGTGCCTGCAGAAAGACTTTTTTCAAAAGCAGGTTGTACCATTGAAAAAAAAAGGACCATGTTAAGTCCAAAGCATTTGGAGAAATTGTTGGGTTTACAATCGATGCCTTTGAATGTCTTGCATAAATTTTGTTAAACCCAACTTTTACATTTGTCAAATTATCAGTAATAAAATGTCTGTTGTAGTCTAAGCTTTAGCCATGTGATTTTATGCTATTTTATTGAGATAAAAAAATTAAAAGAACCATCGATGGTATTTCTGAATCCATCAATGGTAATTCTGAACCCATCGATGGTTTCCTGTGTCCATCGGTTGTGTTTCGATGATGGTTCATACCATCGATGGTGCCACTGATGGTGGTTTTTAAACCATCGCACACCACTAGTTTTCACTAAGATTATGGTATATAGCTACAGTATTTTCTATTCCTTCTTCAAGTGGATGAACAAGATTATCTAAGCAGCCAATATTGCACATGATTGTCTAAGCCAGGGGTTTCAAATGTACAGCCTGCAGGCCATACATGTTCCAGATAGCCTGCAGCAAAATATGATGTTTAAATAGTTTGAGCTGTCTAGAAGTTTTTTGGTAAGTGTAATGAGGATTGTTTTTTTCCAAGATGACAGTATACCATGTCACGTTTCCACCCATGTCAAGGATCGGGACAAAGACATTGATGCCCAAGGTCTCCCCTGTTTATACACAGTCTTGATTTGAACCCTATCGAGCATGTAAGGGACAGATTGGAGCATTGTGTGAGGATTAGATCTCAGGTGTATGAGCCATATAACCTAAGCAAGAGAGCATAAAGGGCTGTCGATCAAAACAAGAAAATTTCAATATAGGTTATAGGCATATATATTTTAATAGACAATTCCACCACTTAATCATAATCTTATATACCGTTTAACAAGCCTCCAATTCATAATCATTGGTAAACTAATAATCTTATATACCATTTTTTCATTATGTTTAATTAAGGAGATTAGTATCATAAATAAACTCATATTATCTTACTCCTATGAATTAAATTTCAGTTCTCCCATTGGACTGGTAGACAGAGTGCATTGGAACTCATTGCTCTGTTACACCCTTCTGTCATTGTACAGTTCAGTTCTGATGTTCCAAACACCACTGGAGTCTGGTTGCCTTGTTGGTGGTGAGCTGTTTGGTATGTGTATGGATGGCAAGGGCATTTGTAGAGTTCCTTTGTAGACTTACTCTTTTGCCTATTAGAACTCAATATTGATGATGTGGATTGGTTTTTGGTGTTTTTTATGTACATCATGCTGCAGTACCCATTATATCAATAAATGAATTTTGTGGGACATCTAATCTATGGGGTTCTTGTTCCAATGCTGTCTCTTCATTTATTCAGGACATCATAGCAGTTGACCGTGGATATGATACACTATATGATCACAAATATCCGGACACATGCACGTTTGCGCTCTAGCCACGATTTCATGGAAATCAATAGGGCGTTGCACATCCCTTTGCCCGAATCACAGCTTCCACCCTTCGGGGAAGACTTTCCACCAAATGTTGGTAGGTACTTTCCGGAATGTTCCTCCATTCCTCCCGAAGAGCGAGAATCAGTTCAGGTACAGAAGTTGGCCGATGTGATCTGGCCCGCAAGCGTCTTTCCAATTCATCCCACAGACTCTCTATAGGATTGAGGTCAGGACTTTGTGCCGGCCAACCCATTTCTTCGACCCCTGAGTCCGCAAACCACTGCTGTACACGCCTCGCTTTGTGGCACGGAGCATTGTCGTGTTGGTAGAGAAATGGCCCGTTTCCGAAAAATTGCCACAACGTTGGAAGTGCACAGTTGTCCAAAACATTCAGATAACGGTCGGAGTTCATGATTCCTTGCACAGGAAAGAGCTGGCTCAGTCCGTACCATGAAAATGAGCCCCACACCATGACTCCTCCTCCTCCGAACTTGACTGTGGGCTCTGTGCACTCAGGTAAGAAGCGTTCTCCAGGTATGCGCCAAACCCAAACTCGTCCATCGGATTGCCAGAGTGTGTAGCGAGATTCGTCTGTCCACATTACACGTTTTCATTGTCCATTGTCCAGTTTCTGTGGGCTTTGCACCACTCCAGACGTCGCTTGGCGTTGACCCTGCTGATGTGGGGCTTGTGGGCAGCAGCACGGCCATGGAATCCCATCGTGTGCAGTTCCCGACGAATTGTCATGGTACTGGCATCATTTGCAGAGGCGTTTCGGAACTCTGTGGCAATTTTTTCCGCCGAGGACTTCCGGTTGCTGCGGGTGACATGACGAAGCAGTCGACGGTCTCTGTCCGTTAGTTTCTTGGGTCTACCGGTTCGCTGTTGAACTGTTGTTGATCCCCGGGTCTTCCATTTCATAATGACATCGCCTACTGTTGACTTGGGTATCTGAAGAAGGCTGGAAATGTCACACACGGACTTGCCGCATAGGTGACATCCAACGATGGTTCCACGTTGGAACTCACTTAGCTCTGCCGAACGACCAATTCTTGCCAATGTCCAAGCAGAGTTGTGTCTGAAGGTGTGGGAAGCTATTTAAATGACGTGCAAGTCATTATCATGTGACATTAGGCCAATCGATGATCTGTGAGGGGTGTCCGGATATTTTTGATCATATAGTGTATCTGAAATAGAAATTCAAAATCATAATCATGAGGTTGGATCTTTTTGCTATTTTATGCTCACAACAACAGAATGAATTCGGACAATGATATGCAAGCTTTCTCACAAATGGACTGTCTGATTTATGCTCTGAAGGTGTCAGGTCCTTTATTTGTAGGATAATATTATGGATGTACAGTATTAAAATGCTTTCAGGTTAAAACAATTTAAGAAAAGTATTCTTGGCCTACCTTCATCCATTCTTGATAATACTTTTGTCAAGTAGCAAACCATTATTATACTCTGTTAATAGAGGTTTATGTAATTATAAATAGTTGTGTTGAATTCACTTTATGTCCAGAAAAAACATGATCCTTAACTTCTTCTTAGAATACATATAATTCGCAGGCTCTATTTTGAACATTTACTATTTCAAAATAGTTTTGTAAAGAAATAACTACCGTAATTTTCGGCAGTAGCGCCGCGGCGTTTCTGTTAATAAAAGTGAAAATATTGGCGTGTGCGGTGTATCAGCCGCTGTGGCGTTACTGTCTGAGATTTTACAAAAAATTAAAAAAAAAAAAAAAAAAAAAAATTCCTACCCACGATTTTAGGCCTACTTCATATCGTTCTCTCAATGATATAAAATGAGTAGTGACAATGTATTCCTTGATTCATATTTATTGATGAATTTATCGATGAATTCACATCCTATTAATTAAAAATTCACTCCAATAGCGATCGAGCGTGAGCGTTCATCGACAGCGGCAGATTGAATCACCGACAGTGGAAGTATGTTCTACCTCGAAGTATGTTCCGAATGCGTTTATAGTTTTATAATGAATCTGAAGGCACAAAAGAATAAATCCTCCCTTTTAGGTGACGGCGATGTGCACTCGTTCAACACCCTCTAGACTCCCGCTACACAACGGCCAACTCCCGCAGCCAGCTTATGATTGGCGCACACACACACGGATATAGTGAAAACGGGAAACGAAATCTGTCTTTAAGGAGAACAAGTTGCCTGTTGGCGTATTTCTTTTGTGCTTTTTAATTAAAATTTCTTATAGCTGG
This sequence comes from Rhysida immarginata, assembly GCA_023313115.1. Taxonomy (NCBI): domain Eukaryota; kingdom Metazoa; phylum Arthropoda; class Chilopoda; order Scolopendromorpha; family Scolopendridae; genus Rhysida; species Rhysida immarginata. The sequence continues at coordinate 271,566 of JAHWFO010104889.1, forward strand.
ATACACGTAGGGGCGAAGGAGCTGAAGATAAAAGCAAAGATTGTTTTATATTTTTTATTTTTTTAAATATTTTCTCTTAGGTTTCGCATTTTCTTTAAAGTTTCGTTTTTCTCGTACGCAGATTTTTGCATTTTAACGCTCGTTTTTGCATTGAAATCTAATAAATCCCAACCAGATTATAATATCGGAAAATAAATAATAAATAATTACGCTTAAAACAGAAAGTTTAAAAGCATAACGAGTTTCTGTGGCAGTTAACTCTTATCAAAAACAGATGAAGGTACGCTCTTGCTGTTATTCACTGATCGGACTTTTTATCTCAATGCTCGGGGCTGACTATCAAAAAGTTTCACGAGCGCGCGCGCGGGGCTGAACGGTCACGAGAGCACTTGAGAGGTGTTAGAACGAGAGGCTTTATTATATATTATTATTATTATAAGCAAGAGCACGGTGGAGTATATCTTCCCTTCCATCGGAAGGGGAGAAAGCAGCTTTTAAAGTTTAAACTAACAGCCAAGATTGAAAAGGCCTAAGAGCAATCGTGCAGGCAGGACTCGACGAAAAATGTATTCGGCGCTGGAGGAAATGTATGCAGAAATATATTATATGTAAGAAATTAAAAATTTTTCCCCACTAAAATGCGCATTACTTTTATTGAAGCATATAAGAAAACTGTTTTTAGATTATCGGCCGCGGCATTACTGCCGAAAATTACGGTACATATAAGTATGGTATTCCTCGAAGTTGCAGTACATGAAATGTTATTTTAATGCAGGGAAATTTCTCTAAAGAAAAGCACTTTGCACAACTTTCTGGAACGTATTTTTAATGCATTTAAAGTGATAATTAAAATAAAAACATTAACATAAAATAAAAACTTAAAAATTGTTTTCACTAATTCACCACAAATCTTCTAGATATTGCTTTTAGTCTTATCCTTTATTTTCAGTTTTTAATGCAGAGTTTTGAATAATTTACATTTGAGCTTTAGACTAATAAATAAAAATTAATATTAGAGTAAATGATTAGAGTATAGAGCATTATGATTAGAGCAGATAATTAGATAGAGCATTAGAATAGTAGAAAATAATTATAGAGTAGTAAAATAATTTCAGAAATTACTAACATTTCTACAAGGAAATATGTTTAGTAAGTATTTCATAAATTTGTGTTATTCTGCATTTTTTTCCTGCATTTCAACTGTCATCTATAGTCCCCATCACCGTTGCACAGATCTCCATCTCCCCCGATTCCTGCACTGAGGCATTCAAGCGCATTAACAAAGAAACCTACTATATTAATTTCTTCTCCTGAGCACTCTTCTTCTGATACAACAAGTACAACAACTACAACAACAACTACTCCTCACACATCACCAAAAAATATTCCCAAAATTACTTATAGACACCCTATGATTTCCCAGGTGAGAACAAATATTTAACAGTCAAAAATTTGTTATTGCAGTATCTCATCAATTTACAATAACTATGATAATGCTTTAAAATAATCAAATTGATTGGAAATTGTATAAAGTTTAAATTAAAAAGTTAAGTATTATGAATTGATTCAGTTTGCACATTTTTCCAATCTATTTGTATATTTAAACCAAAATGTATATTGTTGTGTATGTATAACACACATGCATACACTAACAGACAAGGTTTGACAATTAGGTTTCAATATTATATGAATTAAAAAAATACTTTCTTTATTCATCATTAGGAATAGTTAGTGATATGCCTAAACCAAAATTCTAATAACCAAGTCAGAATAAAAAACTGATTGAAGTCCTTAGTGTTGGGAAAACTCAAGATGCTCTTTTGTATTTTAGATTGTACTCCATCATAGAGCTTAGTTGTCAAATCCTACCATTAAATATGCATTATTCTGTAGAGTAATGTTTATTATACATGTTAATTATGCTGTTTTTTAATAACATGTAAAACAGAGTAAAATAAAAATGAAGCTTCTAGTAATATTAAAATTAATGAAGTATTAAAGCCATCATAGCTTACACTGTCATCAGGTATATATAATGAAAATAAGGAAGATCACAATGTTTAATATACAGTACTGATGATGATGTAAACTGAAATAGCCATGACACTTTATTAAATTTTTATTTAGTACATTTTAGTATACAGAAAAAGGGGGGGGGGGGAAATCCATCCATCCAGGGCCGGTATGTTCCACAGCTGACAAGGTAGGTCCCTGGATAGATTATTCAACAACAACAAAAAAAAAAGTCACAATTACAGATTAATCTATTATGTAGTAACAAAAAGGCGTGACGTAATATGGAAAAACTAAGGTTAGTGGGAGTTAGGGTTAGATTGATTGGTAAAAAGGTAATTCCTTAATTTAAAGATGGCGATGTTCAGAGAGGAACATATTTTCTCGGGTAAAGAGGACCATAATTAATTTCAATATTACAGAAGAACCAGTTTTATTTCACTTTATTTTCAGTATGTCTTAAGAAATTGTGTCATAGATGTTACAGTCTATTATAATAAACAGTTACAGTAGGAGCATAAACGTGCATTTCATAATTCATAGTTTTCAGAAATTTTTTTTTCTCATTTGTCTCTACATTACATATTTTCCCAAGGTTTAAAAAATTGCATATGGAATATTGGAAATGAAAAGTTCTGTTTATTTAATGATTTTCTGCTCTTTATACACCATCTGGCCATTTGTCACCGGGCACCTCTCCAAAAGCGCATGGGATCGTCCGTACGTTTCGTACAACCTATAAAATACATTGACGGGTTAAAATACACTCATAGCAGCTACTGCAGTCATATGAACAGATGACATCAATTAGTGCGGAGGAAAGAGGGATGATCATTCGATCCCACAGGTTTGGGTATTTGATCCGTGAGATTTCCAACAAATTTCAGATTCCCCACTCGACAGAGAGTGATGTTATTTTGAAGTGGAAGCGAGAGGGGGTTATAACATGCCTATCCAGACCCAGTAAACCTACGAAATTGACAGATCGCGATCGTTGATGCTTGAACGTGTGGTGATGTCAAACTGGAAAGCTTCATTAAAAACGTTGGCACAGGACTTTCGATCAGCGTCGTCTAGTGATGCAAGTGATCGTACCATCCATCGGGAGAATGTTGCATTTGGTTTTCATGGACAAGCAGAGTTCACAAGCCAAATATCACAGTCCTCAATGCGACCCGTCCGCCGGTTACAGTGGTGCAAGGAACGTCGCCACTGGACTCCATAACAATGGAAAACCATCCTATGGAGTGACTAATCTCGCTACCAGTTGTGGCAATCTGATGGACGTGTGGGTTTGGTGAATTCCTAGTGAACGATAATTACAGGATTCAGTTGTACCCACAGTGAAATTCAGAGTAGGTGGCATCACGGTCTAGTCCTGCTTTCCGTGGTATGGCCTTGGTCCTCTTGTTTTAGTTTGTGGAATCATGAATGCCGAAGCATACCAAACATTTCTGAACAATTCTGTGCTCCTGACATTGTGGGAACACTTTGGTAATGGCCTATATCTGTTTCAGCACGACAATACGCCCTTCATACAGTAGGTGTTATTAACATCTGGCTTGAGGAAATGGGTGTGGGGAAACTTCACTGGCCAGCACAAAATCCAGACCTCAACCCCAATGAACACCTTTAGGACGAATTGAAGTGCTGGTTAAGAGCCAGTCCATGCCGCCCAAAGAACGCTATTGAGCTGTTTGCCAATTTAAGAATGATGGAGCAAGATTTCCACCAACACGTATCGCAGATTAGTGGAAAGTCTTCCTTGAAGGATTGCAGATGTCATTGCAGCGAAAGGCGGCCCTACACTAGGAAGCCATCAATTTCATTTGCTGGCAAGTTGGAGCGGAGTTTAGGCTTTAAACTAATTTAACATGGATTAATCATTTAATATATTCAATCTTTATAATTACAAGTACAACTTCATTTTAATTTAATGGAATATTCCAAACGATGTTGGTTTTCCAAGTGTCAGGTTCAAATCTCACCAAAAGTTTGAAGTTTTATAATTTGCGGCATAAATCAATTTATTGCCCCTTATTTCAGCATTATCCCCAATAAATATGATTAAGATAACTCATTTTTTCTGCCTCTCACCCCTTTTTTGAATGCAAAGTGGTCGTTTCAAATTAATGGAATAGTTTTATTGAAAATGTTTGTAAACTTACATTGAACACCCAACATGAAAAGAAACAACAATTTTACCTCCCTTGAAATACTTAGCATTTATTAATAGGCTTTGAACTACCTTTGGCTTCATATAGAGCCTTCACTTTTCTAGGCATTGATTGAATTAGTGACTCACACTGCACAGGAGAAATCGCGTCCCAGATTTTCATCAGCATGCTTTATATGCATCTTTAGTGCCTGATCGGCCAGCAGCAATGTTCTTCTTTACTATTGCCCAAAGTTTTTCAATGGGGTTGAGGTCAGGCGAGTTGCCTGGCCACTTCAACACAGTCATCTGATGGCTTTCTAACCATTCCTTGGTTGATCTGGATGCGTGGGCGGGAGCCAAATTCTGTTGGAAGATGTAATTGTCATCAGGAAACAGCTTCTCCTGCTGGAATAAGCAATGTCTCCAAGATTGCTTTATAGAAAACGGAATTCATTTTTGATTTGATAAAACAGTTTATCAACACCATTAGCACTCATGCAGCCCCACACCAGTATACTTGCCGAATATTCATGCAAGTATAATATTCACTGATCGTTTCAAGCAAGATGCATGGGTACTTTCTTACTTTCTGCGCCAAACACGTGGCCTTTGATTACCAAACATCATGGAGAACTTCGATTTATCCGTAAAAAATCACTTTAATCCAGTCATCATAAGTCCAATGCAGTCGCTCTTTCGCCCATTCATATCTCTTCTTTTGTGCAGCAATTAGATGATGCTTGATTTTTGGCACATGCGACCGAAATCAGAGTTCTCTCAATCTTCTCTATGTAGTGGTACCAGATATTTGAGTCCCACAACTTCCTCAGATCCCCGATACTTTTGAATCTGTTGTTCATTGCCAGATTCTTCAATGTCTGGTTGTCTCGCCGTGTTTTCTTCCTTTTCGGCCACATTTCTTCCGTTAGCTTTGCGTTGGCTTATAGTTTTAAAAATTTTTAAAAACAGCACTTTGAATAAATCCAATCTAAAATACTATTTGGACCTGGGTATTCCCAGGCAAATGCATTCCAAAAATACGCTCTTTCTCTTTCTCTGAAAGATCATGTTTCTTCGCCATTGAATGAAGCAATGTGTATACGTACTGAAAACGAACAGCAGAATACGTGCAACAACATTTTAGAACGTTTCAATAGGTATGGAAATGGAATGTTCAGACTATTCCATTAATTTGAAACGACCACTTTGCATTTAAAAAGGGGTGACAGGCAGAAAAAAAGTGTTACCTTATTCATATTTCTTGACGATAATGCTGAAATAAGGGACAATAAATTGATTTATGCCGCAAATTATAAAACTCCAAAGTTTTGGTGAGATTTGAACCTGAAACTTGGTTTGGTTTGTTTTGTTTGGTATTAACGTCCTTTTCAATTGCTATGGTCATTTCAGGACTGCGTTATAGGGGCTGCAAATTTTCTACATAGGGTTCTCTTTAACTACACGGGACCAACGGCTTTACTTCCCTTCCGAAGGAAGTGCGTGATCTCAGGATTTTCGCCCTGAAAAAATCCTCGTCGTCCTCTGGCATCAGAGGCGATCACGCAACCACTGAGCCACCGAGGCCAATGAACCTGAAACTTGGAAAATCAACATCGTTTGGAATCTTTCATTAAATTGAAATGAAGTTGTATGTTCATTTTAATTGACTTACTTATTGAAGCATAAAATGTAACTATCAGTGTAAATTCAGGTAAATGAGGTAAGGGCAAACTAACAAAACCTTAGACCATTTCCACACCACCTATATTGGGTTGAAGATGTTTATTTCAAACGGTATAGGCGTTTATCAAGCTTTCCAAGTCAATTGATGTTTGTTTTCTAATTGTTTGTTGGTGTTTATCGACTTCAAGTGATTCCAATCAAATTCTTTGACAATCAATATGCCTACCAATGACTTGTCCCGTGAAAAAACCATATATGACATTCCAGCAGCAAAGTCTAACTTGCCGATATCAGTACACGCTTTTTTGAAGCGACATGCTTTGTGATTTGTGAATTGATATGGCATATGCAACATGAAGTGGAATTTGTTTTCGTGTGCATGCCACATTTGAATTTTTCTAGTTAACGAGAACGGGGGAAATGGGAATTGACCCATCATAAAGTGTTGGTCCGGTGTATTTTTCAAACTTTACCAACATGCAAAAAAACAAACAGTTTGGTATCGCGTTGTCGACACTCGGTTGCATAATTGTTGTTAAATGAAATACTTTTTTCAGTTGTTGGTAGACCTATTTGCATTGAACAGCAAAAGTAGACGATGGATTCGGTTGCTTATGCATGGGTGTATCACCAACAGGAAGCAACTGATTAAAGTCGCCCAAAAGCAGCAATGCATATCCGCCAAGAATTTCATGTTGTTTTTCTGGGTTTCCTTGATGAAGTCGATTGTCTATTTTGCCCAGCAAATTCAGTCCAAGCATTGAAAATTCGTCAACAACAATTAGCTTTATTGACTGCATTAACAATTGAAATTCACGTTCGGCTTCACCACATAGCACGGACATGACAGACCTCATCACGGAGCTCAACCAGAACGTTTATTACTCTTCAATGACATCACATATGTCCGGGTTTTTTTAATACAAACCACCTTCAGGCACCACACTAAGTGTGTGCGAGATTTGGCTATTATTGGTTTAGTGGTTTTAACGTGATAACGTTACAATGGTGACTGATAAGGGAGCTACGCTCCAATGATACTCATGTCGTGTAGTGTCCGGTTTAACTTACAGGTATGGGGTGTCCAGTGATGAATAGCCAGATAGTGTAGTTGAATATATTAAAATAATGTTAAGCCACAAGTGTTCATTAATTAATAAAATTTATTTAAGTTTTGCCCAATTATTTTTTGTGCTTTTGTATAATTTAGGAGGAGATTTTAACACCTGCACATTCAAGGGGTAAGTTGTTGAGATATTTTTTTATTTTTACTTTAATTAAAACTAGTTTATTGAATTCCTTCTTATCAACACTGTACAGTCAGACATAGTTATAACCTCGTTACAAAGCATCACCAACGAGGACCATATATGAATAGATCTAAAACAACAGTATTTGTTAATTCTAAAACTAACGAGAATGCCAATTCGGTGTAATAATTTTTGATAGGCATTTCTAATTCAATCGACAAATTGATCAGATCATCGTCATGCTTGACTGCAAGTGTTACTTGCTGATAGGAATATGTACATTTGCGTCAAGACACGATCCGACTATCTTTATTAAAGCCTCCATTATTCCTTTTATTTACTACCATGTGGTTCTTTTAGTTACTACCTACAAACGAATATTTGTCGTCCTACTAATGCTTACAATCGTGTACTTCGGGTGTCATTTAAATTAACAAATTCGAGTCAGTAATGAGGTTTTCCAAATGTCACAATTTACTCACCTTGGAATTGATTCACAAGATTGGCCTCTTGACAGAGCTTGTTAGTGCTATTTGTCATCCTGACCACTTGGATTCTTTTCTTCAGGATTGGCTCAGTGTTGGAAACACTTAATGCACTACCCGTTATGAAAAAATTGAAGTGCCTCATGCGTCTTTTATATCTCTGCATTTCCCTTATAATGCAATCCGTTTGTGGCACAATCTTCCTCTCAAGTTACACAAAAGAACCCTAGATTGCCACTCTCCTTCTTGTAATGTCTTGTGCCGGCATTTTAAAAGATAAGTGAAAATTCCTGGCAAACTATTTGATGAAGTTTGTTATCAAATAATAGTTTCCTCTCTCTCTCTCTCTGTTTTAAACAAGCTCATTGATTAGGCAGATTCTATGCAGTATTCAGAACTCCTCATCTTTTATTTGATTAGTAAGCTAACTGTGATAACAGTTCTAATTCATTATTGTCCAATAACATATTTGGTATTTGATTATTTTATATTTATTATTACAAAACCTTTATTACAGGATAAAAATACAACAAGTACAAATACAATTTCTTATCTCCCTGAGGCATAGCCTATATGGGAGGATACAGGTGAACAATAGGTAAAACTTTTATCTAATATAAATATTATTGTCAAAGCTTAATAAGCAGAAGTACAAAAAGAGGACTAATGTTTTTGTATCACCAACTGTTTTATTTTAAGTTTTGTTTTATTACTATACGGCGAAGTCTTAATAGAAACGGGTAATGAATTATAAGTTCAGTATGAAGAGATCTAAGACCATTAACTAAACCAAGAGAAAAGTGGCTTGTTATTCTCTCTTGGTTTATTGTCATCTCATCCACAAGTTTAGGTAATTATTCCTTTATAATATCTAAGACCATAATTATGGATTACAGGAAAAGGATATATTACCATTTCTTCTTAAACTTAGTTGGTGATTGTAACTCAGTGGATTCTCTGAAATTATTCTGTGCGCAAGCAAGTTTATTCTTTGAACACACTGGTCTTTAATATCTATTATATTTAACATTTTGTACAGAGGTTTAGGCGATTCATGAAAACCAGTAAAAGTAATAAATCTTAATGCTTTGTTCTGTAAAACTTGAAGCGGTTTAATGTAAGAATCATATGTTTACCCCAAATTTTAATGCAATAATTAATAAGACTATGAATAAATGAATTATAAATTATTTTAAGAAGAGGTAAAAAAAAAAAAATGCCTTAAATAAGCAAGAGCTGCAACATAGCAGGAAATGCTGGCAATTTTTTTCATTTTTTTTTTTTCTTTACAATGAAGAGATCAATTTTTTACACGAGAGCTCCAATTACAGCTCAAATTGCATTACAATTTTTAATGCAAATGATTCAGAATTAAAAAAGAAAGGATTAGCAAACTCCAGTTTGTTTTTTAATTTTATTTTGAAGTTAGTAAGTTTGAAGTTTACTGTTACCCGCTTGATTATCGTCCGGTTGACTCTTCACCTAGATACGACATATGTATCCTGAGGGTGTCATTATTGACCATGTTGGACTGTATTGGGTTACTTTTGAAATATTCTATTATATAAAGAAAATTGATTTCATATGTTTTTATAATTAACTAGAAATCCACCCTTACAGGTTGAAGGGTAAAGAAACGAAAGTGGAGCATCAGTGGTTTTCAAAATTTAATATTCTGCAACAATATATTGTTCATCTGCATATAAAAAAAATCAACACTAAAAACTTTTCAGTTTATTTATTTAATTCACAACAATCCCAGGCTTTGGACCAACACCACCTCTACCATCGCCTCCTAAAGATAAGGCCTGAGCGCGAAAACGTCATACATTATTACATCATCATCCGAAGATACGTTTAATCGCATTATTACGAATAATAAGCCCTGAAATGCGATTAAATGTATCTTTGGATGATGATGTAACAATGACTGACGTTTTCGCGCTCAGGCCTTATCTTTAGGAGACGTTGCCTCTACTCAAAGCCTGAGCGCGAAAACGTCATATATTGTTACATCACCTACAGTAGGGTATTGTTAATTATATTTCTATCACTAATAAGCCTGGAATTGTCCCTATCATAGATGATGTAACAATGTAAGATTTTTCCGTGAACAGGCTTTCTCTCTAGGCGGTATTGTTTGGACAGACCAAGAGAATTATTATAATTTTTTTTTCAGTTTATTTATTTAATTACGGTAATAACAATGGTAGAGTATTGTCTTACCACAACAATCCCTGGCTTTGGATGGATTGTTTAACTTTTTTTGTTGGCTTCAGGCAGAATACCAAGAAAATTATAGTATTAGATTTTTATTTCAAATCGTTATTCAGGAAAAAATTCTTATTTTCTGTATTTAATGGGGGAAATTGATCATCCTTTATTAATCATCTGGTTGATTTGATTAATTTAGATATCTGGAGATGAATAAAACATATGCTCATACTTGAGGAAGAAAAAATTATTTTTATTTAAGAAGACTTCACTATATTTTTTTATGTTTTATGTTTTTATTTTTCCCTGAAAACATCTGTATTCATTTTACCTTATTCTTGGTTTTAACAGTGTCTTCTTCTGCTTCCAATCCAAGGAGGAGAAAGGATGAACCAAGACCGTTATCAAAGGGATCAGCCCAACATGATGTGCTCTCTCAGCTGTCAGTGATGCGTCGTCACTTACAATTAGAACAACAGCGATTACAGCAACTCATGAAGAGAGTGAGCCTGCCTTTTTCTTTTAATTATCTCCTTCAGGATACAGTTTTATAAATAACTGTTCAAAAATAAAAAGAAAAACTTATTGTTATAAGGCATGTCATTTAAAAAAAATTTCAGGATGAATTTGTTGATAAAACTATATTATGTGGCAGAATGAAATAAAGTGGAGCAGGGAGGGCTAAGATTAAATAAATATACAACAAATTTTTTCAGAAAATTATGGACATTGTTAGCATCTGTTCTAATAACAGGTCTTCATCTCTGGAAATGAAAAGGAGAATTTATTATGAAAATATATATACATGAGTGAATGTGGGCAATTGGTTGGTGAGATTACTACAGGATAGTTTTCAGTTAAGTTTCATTTGTGGAAAAAATATATTTTAGAATGAAATGAAATAATCTGAGGTGAATTGAGTAGGTAGGTTGGTATTCCTTTATATTCTTGGATTTTAAAGCATTACACAGATCTTTCAAAGCAATATCAATGTCTTCTTCAACTTGTGTGCATATTTTCCTACATTGCCAAATATCAATTCACGAGTGGACACCTTGGCACAGATTTCTTATGTGCAGTGTTATACACAAAACTGAATCACTGAGTGTGTGCACTGCTTTCTTTCTCTCAATTTGTTGGTCCATATTTTCTTCCCATGGAGTGCATTTCAAAAATGTTCTTAATAGTATAAGGGAAATAATCAACATTATTTTTAAAAGAATTTTGTTTCTTTTCACAGGATGATAAATATGAAGTATTTGATCCACGAGTAGATAATTCAAAGTAAGAATTTGTTCTCGCTATTTTCATTCAGTCAAATAAATGTCGGGAATTTTTCATTTAAGGGAAAAATCGTGCATAAAGGGTATGAAAAATTGCTTTTTGCTTTAAGAGGCATCAAAGTACCTAGTTGTCATGTAGAGTTTTGGTGCCATCTGTTAACCAGTATGTTTACAGCGGTTGGTTTTGTTAGTCGACCATAAGCATATGTGCTCTGTGAAGTTTGAATGTGTACAAATATCGAACAAAGAGTTTGCCTCAAATTTTGTGTTGTCAACAAAATTTCTTGTGCTGAAGTGTTGGAAAAGGCCATATTTGTGGGAAAAAAATTCTTGAATGTTGCACCGTGATTGTGTGCCATCCTACACATTGACCCCTGTAAGTATGTTTTTTACCAAAAAGTCAACGAATGTCATCAGCCAAGCACAGTATTCTCCAGATATGGCCCTGTATGACTTTTTCCTGTTCCCCAAACTCAAATTGAGTTGAAGTCGTTTTGAGTCTATAAAACAAAATTTGTAGAAGGTGCTGAAGGCCGTACGGGAAAGTGAAGAAGTGTTTTGATGACTAGCTTACTCAATGGCTTCAAATGTAGTGTATCGCATCAAATGGGGCCTACTTTGAAGGAAACAGAATAGATTTGGATGATTAAACCAATGTTTTGTGTTTTATTGAACAACTCCCAGTATTTATTTGACTGACGGTATGTTTGCATTATGAAAATAATGATTGTTATATCAGTTGATTTTTTTTTGTTAAGAAAGTAATAAATAAAACTAGATTTAGCAATTGCTAAATAAGCAAATCTCAGTTTTTCATATTTAGCTGGTCAGGCTTTCTGTGGGATGGTCAGCAGCTACGTAGAGTTATCTTACTGTAAGCTGAAATGGAATAGTTCACTTTAAACACGCTCAATAGGTAGGAACGTCATAGAGATAGTATACTTTAAATCCTCATCCGCAATCTGTGAGCTGCTTTTTTTCACTCAAACCTGCTCGTAACCGTTCATTGTAGCCTATTGTTGAAGTGTCTGGATTTAAGAAAATTAGAGCATTTTAAAAAAATTTTCCCTACCTATCCCTACTTATTGAGTGCGATAAAGTGAACTCTTCCATTTCACTTTACAGTGTGAGAACTCTAAACATGCATATGGACATGTATTGAGTAAATTGTACAGGGTGATTCAAAATTAAATATCTTGAGAGGAAACTTGTGGCCATAACAGTGCCAAACTTGGCTGGTATGTATTTCGACCATGGGGAAATGATTGGTGTAATGAAAAAATTATGTCAAAAAATGACCACTAGTGGATAATGTGGTGCTGCAAACAGTGCCTAATGATGAAATTTGAATAATGTACACTCCAAGACAAAAATATGGAAACTTTCTGAATGTGTCAACAAGAGCTGTTTTTAGAATTGAAATTCCTCAAATGTGAGCAAGTTTACGCACAAAATAAAATAAAACCTAACAAAATAAAATATTACTTTAATTCTAGCTTGAATTTACAAAGGTTACAAGAAATAAATAAGAGGACCATCTGGGACGAAAGTATGAAAACAAAGAAATTAAGGACAAAAGTATGGAAACTTTCCACTTTTCAGAGGGGTGTCAAGAATATTTTGATGTTTCACTGCACTAAAGTATTGAATTAGTTCTTTTATGCAATTGGGAAGCATTAACCATTTTAAATTTTGAAACCAGTACTTGCCAAGATGCCTCCATCAAGGCAAATCGCTCAAAGTGTACGAAATCTGATTATAGAAAAATGGAAATCCAATGAAAAACAGATAAAGATAGCAAAGGACTTGGGATTGAACCGCAGTGTTGTTAACAAAATAATTATGAAAATTCAAGGAAACTGGTAAATGTGAAGTTGTCAAGAGATGTGGCAGAAAACGATGTACTAGTCGAACAGAAGATAAGCACCTACCACTGATTGTAAAGGCTGACAGAAGAAGAACAGCAAACCAAATAACTGCTGATTGGAATGCAGTCACTGGAAAAGAAGTTTCAAGCAAAACTACCATTCGACGACTAAAAGAAGCTGGATTCAAATTCCGAACGCCGTTAGAAAAACCATTGCTGTCCATTAAGATGAGAAGAAAAAGACTAGCATGGGCAAAACAACACGAAACGTGGACAACCGAGGACTGGAAAAAGGTCATCTTTAGTGACGAAAGCAGGTTTTCGTTGTATAATGATGGAAAACAAAAAATTGTTCGTCAGCAGCATGAAAAGTATCATACATCGTGTGTAACATCTTCCAAGTATGATGGTTTACGGATCTGTGACGGCCTACGGAGTTGGCAGCTTGTGCTTCATAGAAGAAACTGTGAACAGTGCCTACTACAGTAAAACCCCGTTACAACGTACTTCAAGGGACCTGGAAATTTGTACGTTATTCTGAAACTGGGGGGGGGGGCGAACAATGCATATATTCATAGAAAAACATAAGAATACATGAATGCATTTTATTTTATTCAATACAAATACACTATAGCATATACAACATGTAGTATTACATTAATTTTTTAAAAAAAATCTGTAATGGCCGTCTGCTTTCTTTCTATAACTTGCCTTCCCTGACTTTTCCCGGTTACATTCCCTTACCTATCCCGATCGCTAGTCAACCTGTTACATGCACATAAATTAAACAGACATAAATTAAAATAAATAAACCCATAATCTTACCGTATTGAAGATGGGCAATCGTCTGTCAAGTGAAGGTCTCTAATCTAATTGCAGCACAAATTGGATCCCGATTGAGTAGCATGCAGAGATTTCTGGGTTTATATATGCTACACTGACCAACCAATGAAATGTGAACTCTGCTTAATTAGCCCATTGGCCCAGTTGCAACTTTCGCATGGGCTGCATTGACCATCAGAGCAAGACATGTGAACGATGTACGTTGCACTGAAGGGATAATTTAACCAAAGGAATGTAAAATTAGTACAACAGAAGACAGAGAAACCACTAATCCACATAACGAATTTATTCTGATGAATATGTATTTCGGCAGCCAAGCTGCCTTCTTCAGCATCCAAGGAAAGCTATGATCAGAGAGACAAGCTGTTCTGATGGTAAGTGACGACAATCGAACAGTGAACAGAACGCAGCCAGCTTATGTTGTTGGCAGTGATTAGAATCACTCCTGATATAACTGGCCACAAAATTCATCTTCCGGTGTATGTTGAACTCTAATCTATGGTTGTTCCTCTAATCCATCTCAGTCACTTTGAAATGGCAACCAGGATTGGACGCAAACCACAATACAGAACTACGGCTTCAACTACAAAAGACCCTCGCTAAGAATGCTTTATGCCAAAAAAGACGTAGCGCACCTAGGAACCTCGCTGAGACCACCAAAAAACTGAAGGCGAAAGATGTGTTCGGTTTAAAGGATGATAAGTCGAACCACCTAGTGATTGTTGACAGATCGAGTTACTTCCAGGAAATCCAAGAAATGTTAGACGCAGGACCTTAAAACTATCTGGTGAGCCGTCCAAAAAATTGATCCAAGACACCAAAAACTGTATCCGGAATTGCTACTACATCTGCAAGGACCGCAAACTAAGTGACCTCGTACCGACAAACCCTATGCCACCGAGACTGTACTGCCTACCAAAAACTCATAAACCGGGAAGCAAATGGAGACCCATCGTCAATGGCATAGACTCACCAACAGATCGACTTGCCAGGTATGTGCTAAAAAACTACCTCCTTAAACTCAACCTTAACGGACAGAACTTCTCTATTAAGAATACCAGCGAACTATGCCAAAAACTAACAAACACTCAGTTATTCGATGGTGAAGAGTTAGTTTCATTCGATATTGAGTCACTCTACCCCAGCATACCACTGGCCAAAGCCATTGATACCCTGGCCGATGCTATGTTTGATAACGACTGGCCCCTTGGCATAATTGGGGACGTGTTACGTGTGGTTAAACTTGTCTTGTACAACAATGTTTTCATTTTCAACCACAACTGGTATAAAATGACGGACGGAACCCCCATGGGGAGCAGTATTAGCCCCTTCATCGCAAATATCTATATCAGAAAACTAGAGAACCGTGCCATATCAGAATTCCTGTACTTTCCGAGGATCTGGATAAGATACGTTGACGATGTCTTTGCTGTAGTGCCTGCTAACGAGATTCAACAACTGTGCAATAACCTGAACAACTTGTGTCCCAACATCAACTTCATCACCGATACTTGGACTTGATGATAACCAGGAACAACCAAGGATTAGAGTTCAACATACACCGGAAGATGAATTTCGTGGCCACTTATATCAGGAGTGATTCTAATCACTGCCAACAACATAAGCTGGCTGCGTTCCGTCACATGGTGCTGAGGGCCTACACCATTCCCCTGAGTGACATAAACAGGAAGATTGAAATTGGAAAGATTAAAAACTATGCTAGGCAGAATGGCTTCCAAGAAGGGGTAATAGACAGCTTGGTTAGAACGATAGAACGGAAGATAGCCATTAAGGAAACTACAACCCTACAGAACAAGAATGAAACCAAAGGACGTATTATCTTGCCACATAACAAGCACCTAAACAGAGGAATGACGAAAATCGCCCGTGAATTTGGACTGGAAATTACATACCGAAGTGGAGACACCTTAAGTAGAAGACTGGGCAACCCCAAGGACGTGATTCCGGTAGACCTCAGACCTGGAATATATCGACTGCCGTGCGCTAAATGTGAGTCCGTCTACTACGGACAGTCCCAGAGAGCAGTGGGCACCAGGGTAAAAGAACACCTTTCTTGCATCAAGAATGGGAAATACGGCGTATCGAGATTCGCAGACCACATTCTGGACCAGAAACATGATTATCGGTTCAATGACTTTGAAATTCCCCACAGCACGAGGGACCCGCAATTATTGAACTTCCTGGAGAGCTACGCGATCAGCCTAGAAGAACCGAGCAAAGTCTTAAACAGCGATAACGGCCCTCTTGATCTGTCCCATCTGAAGACGGTTGCCAAACTGTGTAAGTTTCAAACTCGCCCCACTAGCAACAACCAATGAGATGACTTCCTTAGACAACCAATGACGTACAACCAACTGGTGACTTCTTTACTGGAATATTTTCCATTGGCTAGTTAATAATCTTGTGTAAATGCAGTCTATTTTTGTTTTTTCTCTTATGTATAATTAATTTGATTGGCCCTTTGTGCGTATATAAGTCCTGTAATGTTCTCACTTACCATCAGAACAGCTTGTCTCTCTGATCATAGCTTCCCTTGGATGCTGAAGAAGGCAGCTTGGCTGCCGAAATACGTATTCATCAGAATAAATTCGTTATGTGGATTAGTGGTTTCTCTGTCTTCTGTTGTTTGATGTCCATCCACAGTTTCTGGCTCCTCATTTTTCGGTTTAAAATTAGTGCGTTTTTCTGAAATGTTTCGTTAAAGTGAGGTACGTTGTAACGGGATTTTACTGTACATTGAAATCATGGCAGATCATCTCATCCCAACAACTCGATTCTACTACGAGGGAGACTTCGTTTATCAACAGGATGGGACCCCATGCCACAAAGCTAAGAAATCGATGGACTGGTTTGAAGAACAGAAAATTCAAGTGTAAGACTGGCCAGGGAATAGCCCTGACCTTAATCCTATAGAGGAACTGTGGAGTATGATGAAAATAAGTGTCATCTGAAAAACCAACAAGCAAGCAGGAGTTGCAAGTGGCCATTCAAAATCCCTGGTATAGTGTCACATGTGATTTTTGTTGTAAGTTAATAAGAGTCCATGCCCCATCGAATCCAAGCTGTAATTAAAGCACACGGCGGATGGACGAAGTATTGAATGGACAGTTTCCATACTTATGTCCTTAATTTCTTTGTTTCCATATTTTTGTCCCAGATGGTCCTCTTATTTATTTCTTGTAATCTTTGTAAATTCAAGCTAGAATTAAAGTAATATTTGTTTTCCTCAGTTAAAGGGAAGCATTTGTTAGGTTTTATTTCACTATGTGTGTAAACTTGCTCACATTTGAGGAATTTCAATTCTAAAGACAGCTCTTGTTGACATTTCAGAAAGTTTCCATATTTTTGTCTTGGAATGTATTGGAAGGTCCTCCATCATGATAAAGAAGATAGTTGGATAACAGTATTTAATGATGCTCTTGTTGCTTGATCATGCCTTACTGTTAAAGTGTTTTTAAAGTAAATATACAGTAAAAGTTCAGCAAAACTTGGATAATTACATATGCAAAAGAAAATAAGGTGAAACTACAACCCATATTAAGTTTAATGTAAGACATATATGCATATTTCAGCTGCTATGCAGCCTTCTTTTAAAGTGCAAGATAACCACCAACAATAAAATTCAAAAAAATTATCAGAAATTATAAATTTTTTTCAATCACTTTTGTTTGCAGCCAAATTAGACTGCTTACAGAGACTAGATAGTTCCTTCATTGAAACAATTTATACCTATGTAATATATGCAATAGTTTCGAAGATACGAGGGTGGGCTGAAAAGTAATGCCTCCATGGCTGTAACTTTTTTATTTTTTAACCGATTTTCAAAATTCTTTTTGTATCTGATACTCACATTTCTCCTCTATGTAATGCACTATTCACTTTTCGACATAGTCCCCATCCCTTTCCACGCATTGTACCAACGCGTGACTAGTCGGGTGAACCCGTCGGAGGGGAATTCCGGGGTTGTTGTCGACACCAGGATTGAATTGCAGTGTTTACCTCGCCGTCAGAACCAACTTATGTCCCTTAAGGGGCTCTTTCTTCTTTGGGAAGTGGTGAAAGTCGCAATGTGCAAAGTCTTTCATTTTTGAACTGCAGTTTTTCATCTTTGAACTGTAGGCGCTCCAACCCCCTCTGATGTGTGGCGATCGTGTGCGGACGGGCATTATCGTGCTGCAGAAGAGGATCCAAAGCTGCCATTCAATCCTCGTGTCGACGACAACCACGGAATTCCTCTCCGACGGGTTCACCCGACTAGTCACGCGTTGGTACAATGCGTGGAAAGGGATGGAGACTAGGTCGAAAAGTGAATAGTGCATTAGATATAGGAGAAATGTGAGATACAAAAAGAATTTTGAAAATCGGTTAAAAAATAAAAAAGTTACAGCCGTGGAGGCATTACTTTTCAGCCCACCCTTGTAGATCTCAATGCACCAATACTTTGTGCGTACATGTGCAGAAAGATCCACCAACATCATGTGCTTGTGACAAATGGTTCAGCTGTTTGAGGAGATGGGGAACTTCGTGATTCGTCACTAGGCAAGATTTGTAGCACCACATCTTCCCCCATCGGTCGTTTTTGACCTAATTTTCTTATTGCAACAATTGTTTCCTCTTGGTATGAAATGCATACCAGGTATGTTTGGCGGGCATTGAGTTCTTTTGAATTGGAATACATGTAATTACCATTCTCCACAATGCTTAAAATATGGGATGCTTATAATTGAATCACCCTATATACCATATAGTTTAAGGCACATATCACATGTAGTGAGACATTGTGAGAAAAGTATAGTGAAAATGCATTGCCAGTGTTTATAAACAGTTTGTCTGTTCACATTAATTATGTGGAAACTGTGAACGCGTTTGTCTTATTGGATAACTTGAGTAAAGTTATGGCCTACAAATTTGCCTAATCTCCCAATTGATACTGTTACAAGGGGCATACTGAAAGTAATGAGCAACAATAAAAAATAAAAATAAAAATAAAAAAAAAAGGTTAATAATTGCGATATACAGAATATATCATTTCAAACTATAAACTTTGTCTATTTCTCAACATAATGTCCATTCCTCTGGACACATTTTTCTCACCATTGTGGAGCAGGCACTAACGCACTGCTGTCTTCATGTCCTCGTCTGTCGCATATCGCTGGCCTCTCATCTGTCCCTGTTTTATAAATTAGACTTTTAAATCGCATCCAAAAATTTTATTGTAGGAACCCTTTTTTGTCTGGTTAAATCTTTTAATAATAACAGTAATAGACTTCAAAAATTTTGCAATAAATTTTGAATTTTCTCATTTGGGTATGATGTAATTTTATTTTAATTTTTTTTCATTTTTAATATATTCAATAACAGAACCAGGACAAGTGCATCGTGGAGATCAAAACGAGGTGAGAAATGATGATTCCAGAGCTTAATTGATCTTTTGGTTTTTTTGTTGTTGTTGTTTTTTATAATAAGAATTTGCTTAAATAGCTTTTCTTTTTCTGGACAATATAATTTCTTTCCCAGTAATTCTAATTTTGGGATAATTAATGCTTAATACTTTAATTTCCCTTCTTTTGCACTTTTGCTTGCTTTCTCCTCTCCTTCCTTGCATTTCGCTTAGTTTCAGAGATTGTGTTCCCTTGGTGTGATGAAAGTCCAATCCCAAAGATGCACGTGAGAAAACCACTGCCTCCTATTCTCTCTCAACACAATGGCACAGCGCATGAATTAGGTATTGCACACTGAGTCATATGTATTGATTCAATCAACAAAACCCGTTTTTTTCCTTTGTTTTTATTTTTTTCTCCTAATTTTTATATACTTTCTTCTTGGATTAGTATGTTCTAGATTTTTAGTATACACTTTATTTATTTTTGCTTCACTTTTAAATTTTCATCTAGAATTCTAAGAATTCTAGAAACTCAAAAATCTCTCATTTTGTAGGTCATGCATGCATTTTTTTACATTCTTTCCTTTAGAGTAAGTCTTCTAAGGGTGTCAAAGATATTAAATGACCTTTTTGGTGTCAAAGATGTTAAATAACCATTGGATCTATTTGAAATTTGACCCAGCAGGGAATCAGCCTAGTGAGCTTTGCTTGGTCTTCCAAGCTTGTAGTGAAGACACAAACACAACCATCAGGGATTCAGGGATTCAAACATACTGAGCTGGATGAGAGTGGTTAATTTTTAGTTTAAAAGGATTAAATATGTCGGTATTAAAAACTTTTTTTTATTTCCTTCTTCATCTGGGAAACAAAAAAATTAATTCTCCCAAGGAAGATATAGGAAAGTAGTGGAAGCCCTGAGTTCAAACATCATATGTATAAAGGCTATCTGAGACTTCCTCATAATATTGTGTCTCTCGTTAATGTGTATTTCTAGAAAACTGAGGAAATTAGAAAACTTGATTCTGATGGTCACAGTGTTTTTAATAACCAAATACACTACATGATCAAAGGAGTTGGGACACCTGTTGCTCTACCGTAAAGCCGCAAAAAGCTTCAATCAGTTGTGTGTAAGACCACCCCGAGCTGCTATCACTGCCTCCACCCTACATGGCATACTATCCACAAGTTTACGGTATGTGTCCACAGGTATTGACCTCCATTCCTCGAGGAGTGTTGTGGTCAGTTCCTGGACAGATGTAGGGTGAACCATCCTGGATCTCACATGTCATTCCAATTCGTCCCAAAGATTTTCGATGGGGTTGAGATCAGGACTCTGGACGGACCAATCCAGTTCTTCAACCCGCATCTCTTCAAACCAGTCAGATATGGATCTTGCTTTGTGGCAAGGCGCATCATCGTGCTGGAAGAGGAACGGCCCGTCACCAAAGTGTTCCCACAGCGCTGGAAGTGCCCCGTTATCCAGAATGGTCCTGTAGCCATCAACATTGAGGTTTCCGTCCACCTTGATGAGCGGGCCCAGTCCAGTCCAGTCCAGGAGAAACACCCCAGGTGTTCACAGGGGTGTCCCAACTCCTTTGATCATGTAGTGTATAGTGCTCCCTCTATATAACAGGAGGTCACAAACAGTAAGTTCTAACCTTCCCTTAGAAACAGGAGGTCACAAACTGTGGGTATACCACACAAAAAAATAAAGTGCATATAGATTTCCACAAATAAAAAGTTTACTCTATGTATGTACATTTTGGGGACAAGGTCCCCTTTTTCAGCTACAAAGTAGTGTAAAACTAACAGTACATAATACTACAAGCAAGCAATTTATAGACAGGATAGGTAAAAAAATAAAATAACCAATCATCTGTCTAGGTACTTATATGCAAATAACCAATCACTGACGTTCAAGTACCCGACCTATCCAATCTGCAAACCAGTAAAATATTTTAAAAAGTTAAAAAAAAAAAAAAAAAATTCAAACTACGTATATTTACTGCAATTTTAGAGAATTTGGAATGAATTAGAGCCAAAATATACAACTCTCATTCCTTATTAAGTACCGAAAGGTGCTTTATGCTATCAGTGTGGGGAAACGTGTCTGTCTGTCCGTCCGTAACTCTCCTCCAAGGGTATGAAAGATTTTCAAAATCTGTTTTCGTCAGTCGATGAATATGGTACATGACACGGACCAGTCAAAAATATTATCCAAATCGGTTCAATAGCACGTGCACGAAAGGTACCTTCACGACCCCACTTAGCAATTTTCAATGGAGAGATATATTAAGTAAACAAATATATCAAACAAATCGTAATGACGAGATAGAAACGGGTATAAATTACTATTTTCGCCAATTAATAAATATGGTCCTGGGAAAGCACCATTTGAAAATGGTTGAAATCGAAACAATGGCACGTGCTCTAATGGTACCCTTATGACACCCTCAAATATTTTCAATGATAAGATATGGCATGTAATAAATCAAACGACTTGGAATGATGTGTCATGAATGAATATAACGTAAAATTAATGATAGTCGAAATTGGTTTAAAGGAACCTGGTTTAGTAGAACCATTATGGTTCATTTGAACTTTCAATGCTAAAATATCAGGTTGTTGCAAAAGTTTCTTCCGGTTCTAGAACCCGTGCCCAAGAAGGGCTCATTTTCCGAGGGAGGTGTTCATATTTTTTCAAACAAATTATTGCATTCGATTCCTGAATATATTTGCTATCTTTGCTATATTACATCCAAGAATCAACTTTATGACTATACATCTGTAAGTGCCATCAATGGTCTGAAATGGACCTTTCACACGAGCATATTCGAGCAATAATCTTCTACGAGTATTCTGGAAAGATCAGTGCTGCGCAATGTCACCGAAACATTTGCCAACGTTTAGGTGATGGCACTGTTAGTACGTACAATGGGGGTGGCCGTGGCCTGGTTGTCTCGTCGGTTGGCTTGCCAATCGATGGAGTTCAGCAACTTCAGGCGCGGCCAGCTGCTGGTTGGGTGACGGCCTGGGCTTGAGGGCCACCGCTGGCGGGACAGCTATTTGGGGCGCGGCTGTTGGGGGACTTTGGTCTGACCCATTTGCCGATTGACCATAGCTGGTGTTCCAGCAGTTGGTGACAGCCTCTGGTTCGTTTATCCCCAGCAGCTTTTCCATCATGAAACCCCCCGTGCTTCGGAGGGTACGTTAAGCCGTCGGTCCCGACTGCTACTGTCATCTCGTAGCAGTCGTTATTAATGGGATGGCGCAAAACTCCCTCGTAGGATAAGATAAGATAAGTACGTACAATAGAAGAATTGTATCGCCGGTTCAGATGCGGAGATAGCACTCTTCAAGATGCACCTCTCTGGTCGGCCAATCATGATTTCAGATGGTGATCTACGCCAAGCAATTGATGAAGATCACAATGTAACAACGAGGGAACTCGCAGAACAGTTCAAGGTTCACTTTTCAACCATTGCCCGGCATCTGCATGAGCTGAATTTGTCATTCAAGTTCAATCGTTTTTGTGTTGGAATAAAAATCCGGAAAAAAACTTTTGCAACAACCTGATATGTCATGTAATATATCAAATGACTTGGAATGATTTGTCATTAATGAATATAATGTAAAATTAATGATAGTCGAAATTGGTTTAAAGGAACCTGGTTAGTGGAACTATTGTGGTTCATTGGAATTTTCAATGCTAAAATATGGCATGTAATATATCAAACAACTTGGAATGATGTGTCATGAATGAATATAACGTTAAATTAATGATAGTCGAAATTGGTTCAAAGGTGCATGGTCTAATGGTATCTTTATGGTCCATTAGAAACTTACAATGTTAACATAGGGCAATTTAAAAATATATTTCCGCGAATGGTTTAGCTTAACCTTTCGGTACTTGGTTATGTTATTCCTTAATGGTTTATTTTAATTCAGACTAAGTTGATATTTATACAATCAAATTTCACAATTAAATAATGTTGAGGATAACACTAAAGTCATAAATCTACAGATTCGGATATTTAAAGCTCGGAAAAAGGGATGATTTTAACAATCGGAAAGTATGTATGCTTTATCTAATATAATTTTTCCTATTTCATCAAATTAAAAAAGGTTGCCCAAGATGGCACGAGTTTTACTATTTTAAATTGTTACAAGTTAGTAGAAGATTTCCATAGAAGTTAAATATTTAATATTTTAAATTATATTATTATTATATTTTTTTAATGTTTTATTTAAAAATTTAAAGATCTATTGTTGATTGAAGCTTTAAAAGTTGCATTCTGATAAAGTTTTAATAAATATTTTTTTAAAAGAATAACTTGAGATGGGTCCATGAGGTTTTATCACATGCCATACAGCAGATTTTGAATTATTGATGAAAAATAGGAAAGAAAATTCCGCAGTCTGGATTTGAACCTTGGACTTTTAGCTGACGCACTAATCAATTGTGCCACTGTAACATGAAAGCCATGTGCCACTGATGTACATGTCTTTTGGGCTTTGTTAGGGTGTCAGCTGCATGAATTGAAGGTTCCTAGGTGGAATCGAGGTTGTGGAATTTTCTTTCCTATTTTTCATCAGATATTTTTTTATATAATTTAATTTTCTTTCAAGTCCAACACACAAAACATAAATTATAAACCAAAATTTTCTCTATATACAATAAAAAAATTACATACAAAAAACTGATCCCTCCAGATTTTTTTAATACTGTGTGTCTCAAAAGTCACATGCCATATGAAAAGTTTATGAATGTTGGCTTTATGTTCAAACGTTTTTGCAAGCTTATCATTCATGTTCAAAATGTGCACCATGCACTCCAAGACAATGTCTCACACGATCCAATTTTTCTTCTGTCATGCGTAAAAGTGTAGCTGGTGGGCTTGGGAATATCAGGGTGCCGGCAATTAAATTCATCTGCAGTTTCTCGAGATATTCTGTGGTGATCTCCACAAAGAAGTATCAGCTCTATACGTTTTTCCGGTGTCAGCATTATTCCTCTACTTCACTATTTCACCTACAAAATCAAAGCAACCAATTAATCCATTTGGCACGCGACTTTTGAGATACACGGTAGATATATTTTTTATGATAGAGAATTTATAACATCTTATATTTTAGATGAAAAAAACTTTCTTAAAGGGTTAATTGTTTGCATTTTATTCATTATCCTAATTGTTGAAAATAATTAACAAGAAATTAATTCCCCTGAGGAGGATATAGGAAAATAGCAGAACCCCTTTTATCCAAACTTTTTAACTTCCAATTTTTTTGTTTCTCATCATTTTCGATCAAATGATATATCACATGCTATATGTTGGCTTTTGAAAACTGTAATAGTTCTAAAGACCTTGTGACCAGTATCCACTTTTCTGACCCCACTGGAAAAATTTCATCCATATTTCATAATACTGTAATGAAGATCTTGCCAAGAGGAATCTGCATAATTCACCCCTTTACATAAGTTTATACCATATCAACTGGGTCGTCCCCTATAACTCTCACCCCCATAACTCCGACCCCGCTGGGCCAATCAAAACCAAATTAAATAGTGAAGTAGCACAGGTTCATAGTAAGCTGCGTTCCACATTTTAATCGTCTACGTCAGAAATTGTAGAAAACATTAAAGGGACAGAAGGACATAATAAAACCAGTAATAGCTCCATTCTTTCGCTACTTAAAAAAATTTGAGTTATTACATAATCTTTCTTTCTGAAATTATTTTTCGTTATTATGTTTGATTTTTGAGTTGAAATTTATTTTTTTAATTTTTTAAAATAATTTTAGTAGTGCCATTTTTTCCCTTGTTTTCCATTTGTTCTCTTCCTGTGCCAGTTTTACCAAACTGGAAAACGAACCCGTTCACCAGTTCATGCGAAAATCGCAACTGTCTCAGTTTGTCGATTATAAACAATACCGAAACTTTCCTCCTCCACTTCATCTTTCTCATTCACTTCATCAGTCTTGTGAGTGACCTCAGAGTTATAAATAGACGAGTTATTTCGATAAAGACAAGTTTAAAAACCAGGTTCAAAAAATACTCGATACTGCCACCTGATGCTCGTAGAAATATTCGATACTTTCGATACTGCGAATTACTCTATATTATAAGTATCGATACCCTAAAGTACGCGATATTATCTGCATCAGTGTCGGCACATCACTATTTACACTACTAGGTAGCTGAAGAAGGGGATCTTGTCTATGAGCCAATTCATGTATAAGCCGACCCACGATTTTTGACCCCAAAAAGTGAAAAAAGCGGCATGACTCAAGCATAAGCCAAGGCAAAAAAAGGAAAAAAGGCAACACTTGAGAGGAAAAAAAATGATTATAGAACACAACTATTATAAGCAGTTTTTTGTGTAATTACAAGATTAAATTTAGAGCAACAAATTCATAGCGTGGGAAAAAACCATCAAACATAGCTTCTTCTTCATCTGACTCTCCAAAAGTTGATGAAAATTTTCATTCTCATAATCATTATCCACATTGTCTTCAGTCTCATTTTAATTGGCCTTACTTTCATTAGTTTTATTTTTCGAAATGAGACAGCAATTATTCACAGTATGTAATCATAGGTATTCATTGTAACTGCATGAACTTTCTTTATGAAACATTCTTGGACAATTTTCAAGACTAACTTTGTAAGAACACAGTGAGAGTTTCAAGTTCGTTGCCATCTTGTTTTCGGGATTTGACTTTATGCATTTGCTGTTTACAATGGAAAAGTGGATGGAAAATTGAGGAAAAAGATGTGAAATAATGCACTGATTAATGTACTGCATATTGTATATATTTGAACAATGTGCTGCAAGATATATAAAATTTTATATGCTAGTGCTTGGTGATAGTATTGATGATAGCCCATGTCTCTTATGTTCAAAAAGTTTCAATATCGATTTTTCGATGTTCTTGAATCTTTGATGTTTCATTTTGAATTCTTTATCTATTGAACAACTGTTTAGGTTAATGTATTGACGTATTGCAATGAAAGAACACTAAAAACGTGCTTTATAACTTTAAATTTTACAAACAATTTAAAATCCTAATAACAGTCTTAAGTTATATTCCTTGAACTAATGGAATTTAAAAAAAAAATAAGAAAAAATGTTTTAAATATAATTTCTTAGTATTCAGTCCGGCTGTAGAGTGCATTACTGAACACGCAAAATATGAGGGAGAAAAGGAAACAAACAAACAAATATTAATATGCTTTTCAGTAAGTTTTATCTTTTCTGTCCTGCTTGACAATAATGCTTTCACGTCCCTCTTGTACACTGTTAGCTTTATTTTATTTTTTTTAAGATATGCTTTGGTGTAATCAGGTTTTAACAGCATTAGCGCAAACAGCTATCTGTTTGTAATACAGAAATGCATAATTAACATTTTTATAAAAGTTATAACAAATTTTACAATTTCAGTGCATTCGTTGAAATGATTGTGATTTATTGGCATTCTACTTATTTCAACTTTGAGTTAGCATAAATTCTGTACAGCGAGAGCATGTATAGCGGATGTACGATAAAAGGTCCCCAGAGATAACTACCCCTACTGCAAAGTAGGAGGAAACTGTCTCATATGTTAGCACGAATCTTCCAGCAAAGCTGTTGAAAATTTGAGCTAAGAATTAATGATACAATACTCTTTTAAACAATCATCAAACTATAATGAAAACATACATAATTTATAGTGCTAATTGAGCTGTGGTGAGTACTCATAATTAAAAAAAAAATATTAAAACAACCCATAGGCCTAACATGGTCATTTATAATAGATTTATTGACATTAAAACTTCTTCCATGGTTAAAAGCACATGGAATCTATTAACGAATTAAAACACTGTTAAAAGCATGAAGAATTATGATTGGCTCTTATACAGGGTGTCCCAAAAATGACTGATGGATTTTGAAAATCAATAAAAAAAAAAACGGAAGGCGATAGATATGTATCGTTTGCAGCCTTATGCGTAGGAAATCAGGGAATTTTATCCCATCAAATTTCAAATTTAGTCAACATTTCTACCAAGAGATGGCGCTGCAGGCGATCTGTAACTAAAGCTCTAGATTAGGAAAGTACGGCAAACCTTTTCCGCGCCGCCCGCAGCTGCTGATTGGTAGAACGGCTGTCACCTGAGTTTGTCAGCCATTGTTGGCCCAAACGCAGCGATAGATACCATTGAAATGCATGTGGAAGATGCAATTTAGATTATATTTTTAATGAAATATTCGTTGATTGGTCCTAAATTTTAATCCGAATAAGCAGAATTTCAGGATCCTTCAATCAATCTATGCTCCTTGGAGGTTAATAAATTCGTTAAAATATCCGAAGAAGTAATAAGAAGCAAGTAAGTTTATATTATAACTTTACCGAATGTTATAGAAAGGTTGCATTTTGCAATTCTCAGACGATCAGAAAATATAATTTTTTGTTAAATATAGTTCTTTTTAAGAAAATACAATTCAATATAACAAGGTTAAACTCTCTGTGAAATGTGAGGCAAAACTTGAAATAAAACGTCTATGTTATTTTCATCTTATTTTAGCGAAGTTAATTATCACTCATCATTAAACTTGAATATAACGTATGAAATTGAATAACGAAAATTTGCTATTTGGGTGAAAAAAAAATATAGAAAATTTTTAACTATAAGTTTGGGTAGATTTTTTATGTCAATATTATAAACCTCCATAAATGAATAAATTTCAAAATACATTGCATGTGTAGTTATTTTTTGTAATTTTTTTTGTAATCAAACGGATAGATTTTCCAAATTATAATTTTTAAAATTTTCTATCAAAATATAATTATCAAAGTAATTTTTATATTTAAATCAAAAACTTAAATTTAATAGTCCTATTTTATTAAATTATATTTGATGTTTTTTATAATTATAATTATAGTTTTTTTTTAATAATTTAATAATTTTTATAATTTAACAAAATTAAAATTGGTAAAGTGAAATTTTTGATATAAATATAAAAGTTAATTTGATAAAAGTTTATTAAGTTATATTTTAATAAAAATTTATAAAATTATATTTTGATAAATAAAATTACAAAAATTACACACAATGTGTTTTAAAATTTATTAATTACATGTAAAACGTTTATTAAGGATAAATAAATAAAGGGAAAAAAAACTAAAAACTTAATCTGGATATCAGTAAATTGCCTCAACGTTATCATTATTTATATGTAAAAAATTTTAATTGAAAACAAAATTTAAAGAAATAACAGAATTTACTGATTTCCAGACGATAATAATAAGAAAATTTGCGAAAAGGGTGCATTTAAGCGGAATTTTAGAGGAAGCGTAACTCACTTGATAGGGCCAACAGTGGCGGATTTCGTAGCAGACGATGAAGTTTGCTGTACTTTCCTAATCTAGAGCTTTATCTGTAACGGGTATAGTTAAAACGAAGTATTTCAGCTCGTCGTCAAGCTGATAGCGTGTGCTGAAAATGTCATTGTTTAGTTTTTTGCAACAGTTCTTGCAACATTTTCATACCGGTTTTTATTTTTTCATAGTTTTCAGCGCCACCTGTGGGTGAAAATGTTAACTAAATTTGAAATTTGGTTGGATAAAATTCCCTGATTTCCTAAGCATAAGGCTGCAAACGATACATATCTATCGCATTTCGTTTTTTTTTTTTATTGATTTTCAAAATCCATCAGTCATTTTTGGGACACCCTGTAGATGGAGGCCTTGCAGTACATAACAGGAAAGAAAACAGAATTCTGACCAGCATTGCCTTTTATTCCTGGTTTTGTCAACGAACTGGATCCTTCATCAACTTCATCAGGAAGGACAGTACAGAGAACTCTTCATTTCATAACGTGAAAAATATGTGCCAAAATTGGGCTCTTGTAAGCAGAAAATTCTTTTTATCTGGAGCTCTTATAAGTGGAGTCGACTGTAATCACAAATGTAAATGTTTGGGACCATTTTCTCTGGGTCCATTTTATCTGGATCCCATGCAAAGCATAAACATTTTTGCTAGTCTGAGAAGGGAGGTTGGAAAAGATTTACAATTTGAAAAGAAATTCAAAATGTTCAATATGTTGGAATTGGAATCGTTGATACAGAGAGAACATTAAAAAAATTTCCTGCAAATACTATTCACACTTTTCATTTAATGTAACTGCAAAGCTTTTGTTATTCGATTAATTAAAAAAACAAAAAAAAAAACGTTAAATTGTATATTGCATTTATTCATCCACGTTTTTGATAATTTTTAATCAATTTTATAAGAAAAATGATCAAATTTTCCAATTGTAATCACATATTATAATTAATATCATACAGATACAGCTGATTTTGAAGGTCTAGATTTAGATGAAATTGCTGCCCGTAACCGAGAAAGAAAACAAAACTTGGAAAAACTAAAGAGAGGTATGTGATGGATTTGACATCATCTGTAAAAAGAAATAATAAAAAATTATAATTTCTAATATCCATAAGATCTACATTGCTGGAACTAATAAAAAGTAAACAACACTGTTCTGAAACAAGCAATTCTCAAATGTGGGGACTTCTAATGTTGGATCCACAATATACTCATTCAATAAAACATAGAAGTGGGAAGTCCGCTTGTGCAGAACACCTTAAAAAAATAAATTTCATATGTGCCCTATGGATGAAATTATTGACTGTTTTAAGAGTTGTAAATGACAAAAAGAAAGTATGAAGCCTTATACAATCGCACAATAAGAAAGACCCAGAAAAATAATCCTAAACGCGCTATAATGCCACTCCTAACATAACATTATATAATAATCCTAACACTCTTATGATATAAGAGTAAATGGCAGTCCGCTAGATGGCACTGGACTGTGACAGAAAGGCCAGAAAGAAAATGGGAAATCTGGAAGAAATGGCATTTTTAGTACTGAAATTTTATATATATTCTGGGCCAGATGGTAGCAGAAGTAGCATGTTTTACAGGTCACATGGTCTCATATTTCTATATTTATACAGGGTGATTCATAAGTCCCTCCTGGGTTTAGGAGCAGTCATAGCAGAAACTTTCATACAGGATTCTCCCCAGTTCCTTTTGAAAGGGTGTGCTGCCGGCTGATTTTGATGACTGCCTAGCTGAATACACAAACATCGGCACAGCACTGCATAATGTTTTACATGTATTTGTTTCTAATTGTTGTCTGCCTGGCTATTTTATCTTTCCATCTATTTGATAAAATTTTCTGGGGAGAACACTGTCGTATATCAACGGATAGAGAATCGTTTAAAGTTTACATTCCTAATAGATTGAACTTGTAGATTTAACTGCTGGAGGGCAGTCATTAATGAAACAAGGATGAACACAAAGCTCCTCTTCTTTCATGGCCTCTACAGTCATGCTTATCTAATCTCCATATGATTTTTTTTTCTTTTGGGGTTACTTCAAAGATCAAGTCTTCATGACCCTTTTGCTATGTGATTTAGCCTAGCTGCGAGAAAGAAGGATTCATGTAGTCGCTGGCTTCGACCTTCAGATGTTAGGATGTGTGGCGGAAATTTAAATACAATAATGATGTCTGCCATTTATCAAGGTTAATATTATAAATCTGATATTATTGTGGTTATCTATCTATTGACATGAATGTTTATGCTATGTCTATCGTGGTTACCGGTACTGTTCTATCAACCCCTGGGAGACTTGGGAATCATCCTGTGCTACATTTAAAATTTGTACTGTAAGTGATGCCTTAGCTTCATCTGGTTTTGCTGACATTCCATCGTAAAGGTTGCCTTTCATTTAAGATGGTAATTGGTATGCCACAATTACCGGTAGTTTTTCCCAATCAGGAACATCATTAATTTTGTTTAATTGGGTGCCGTTTGTACATTTTCTTTATAAAATGAGGTATATGGGATTGCATTGTTTTCATTAAAAATTAATAGATTTATATTTCATTTGGCCTGGTGGGCTTTCACTGAACACACCAGTTCTGTGAAGTTAAGCAAGATCAGGCACGGCTAGTCACTGGATGGGTGACATACGATCGGAGGGCACATAAAGCCGTCAGTCCCAGCTGCTGCAGCAACCTTGCAGCAGTCGTTAAAAGTCCTCAACCACTATGTCGGTCACAAACCGGGATAGGAGTGTTAGATGGAAGGGGTGCAGTTACTGCCATCTGTAAAAAGGACCAAGATGACAAATAGTCATCCTACAGTGGGTGACTCCAGTGGGCGATGGGCCTATGGATGATATCATCATCATCATATTTCACTTGTATTTTTCCTTTTAAGCATTTAATCTTATTTGCAGTGTTTTTAATTTCAGGCACTATTAATATATTATGTTGTTGTTGTTGTTAATAATAATAATAATAATAATAATAATAATAATAATAATAATAATAGTATTCTCATCTACTATCTCGTATTGGATGTGTTGTTCTAGATCTGCCAACTGCTCTGGCCTTTCCCTTGTTACACATTTTTATAGAACCAAGATTGCTTACCTTGATCCCCCCTTCAAATTAATTATGATTTTTAATACTTTTATTCAGGATATTTTTTATTAATCCCATATTTGGGCTTGTACCTGTTGGGGGACAATTTGAGTTCTTAGTTTTTTTTTTCTTTATGAATTAGACATTTTCTCAGTATTCTTACAAGTAAATAAAACCAGAACTCTGCGTTGCAAAGGAAAATTCATATACTTACACTGTACTATACCAGAGGTCGGCAACCTGCTCTTTTGGCATGTGGCTCACCAAAATTCTTTGTTTTATGATTTTTTTTTTTTTTTTGTTTTGTTTAATAAAAATTGGATAATTATGATTCCTTATCAAATTACTAATTATCAATCATCATATCTGTGAAAACATTTTTATGGCTTCAAAATTTTCAAATCCTTGCCTGGGATACGTTTGGTTCTTTTGTCTTCAAAGGTTGCCAACCCTTGTATTACTAGTATGATCAGTAAGTTCAGAGATTGTGCTGATATCTCCAATCAGGCTCGGAAGAGAGGGGATCTATTTGACTATGGCATAATGTGAGACATGGTAGGGAGGAAGCAGCTCTGCAATGCAGGGTTTTTCCAAACAATGATGCGCCGGTGAACTGTAGATGTTTGCGTTCGTCGGAAGGCCGTGGTGCTTACAAGTTTGTACCGGAAGGGATGACGGTGAACAAGGAGAGGTACGCACAGATCTTGGCTCACCTCCATGATGCTGTTTGCCAGAAACACCCAGAAATCTGGAAATGTCCCTGCACTTCAGTCTTTCATGGTGCAGGTTGCACTGGCCAAGATGGGAATGTCAGCCCTTCCTATTCACCTGATCTCACCCTCGTGTAACTTGTATCTGTTCTCCCATCTGAAAAACAAACCCAAAGGATGCAGTTTCAAAAGTGCATCTGAGAGAACATTTCCTCTAATGGCTTCCAGGAATGTTTTCAGCAACTGTACTCACGTTGGCAAAAGTGCATAGTTGCAGAAGAGGAGTGCTTTGAACGTGGTTGTGTGTAACATGTGATAACAATACATATCCATCAGGAAGGCCAGAGTCTGAACTTATTGATCATCCTTGTATACTAATGTCTTAAGTTATGAGTCACTGAAGATGTATTAAAACAATTTCTTTATATGGCATTTATCACAAAAGATAAGTTTACAATAAAAGAATTTTCTTTCTCCTCTTTAGGTGATGGCAATGGAATAAATGGTAGTGATGCCGACAATGTTTTAGAAAGTTTTCTAAAACAGCAAGACTAAACGTATACTTGCCACTACCCTGATTAATAATCTTAATTTAAGAAGGGGGGATTGTCCTGCAGTTAATATATTGGGGGAACTTTAAATTAAGTTTTTTATTATGTGTGAACTCTTTATTCCAATGAATTTTTAAATTTTTAATATTGTATGTGTTTAAGTTGTACAGTCTGTAAATAAAATTTCGTATTTTTTTGATATAATATTGTGTTAGTTAATGATCAAAATAATTCTCATTTGCTCAGAATATAATTTTTGTGGACTTTTTAATACATGTAAAATACCCTAATAACATTATATAATTGTAACAGCCCAAAAATAACTTTTGAAAATCCAAGGCATTAACATAACCCTCATGATGCGTAAAGCGAATATATCCATCACCTTTACCTGCGGAAATCGGATTCATCCCACAGGTTTTAAAAAAGCTCATGTCGCAAAAAAGTGGATAATTTCATCTTTCCAGGAATAAAAATGAAATTTTAATTATGCAGTGAAAGGATTTAAAACAGGTTTCTGAGTATACTCTTTAAGTTCCCATTCACTACTTGCTGTGTTGAATTGAACAAGTATGATACAGCCCAATAGGAAGCAGTGAAGTTCTAAATTGTAAGCAATCACGAGGAAAAACCATTACTGTGCCTAAACATTCTCAAGAATTGAAGGGCTCGGGGCAATAAGGATGTAACCCACAGGTAGATTTTTTTGAGAAAAGTGATACTATATTTTTAAAAAATCTGTAAATCTATGTGGTTGATGTTTTGCTTTACTGTGATAGTAGTTTACTTGTGCAATTGTTACTGAAATAAACTGTAAATGGATTTCACAAGCAGTAATTATTACATTTAGTAAGAACTTCTTCCTGTGGGTATGTCTTTATTGTCCCAAGCCCTTCAATTATAAAAATGTGGAACTTATTTGTTGGTAGTCAATGTCAGCACACCTTGAAAAACTGTTGCCAAGAACTACTTGCTTAACTGACCCATTTGGCAACACTCAAAATTGAACTTTCCCTTGATGCCCAGTGATCCTTGGCAAAATTAGAAAGCTGCCAAATGATTCATATCCCTAGATCTGTTTTTAGGGTTTAAATGCACACCAACCTTAATGACTGAATTAGAAACATGGCTTAAGGTCACGATTTATTTTTGGTTAAATAGACAAATATTCTCCAATAGTGCGAGAGCAATAACTTTTTATGGCTTACAACTTTTTCACTTGTCCATTTCAATAAATTTTTTCTAGGATTTTATTTTATTTGCTCCAATCTCTTAGTCTTATATGGGTGTTTAGCTGCTTCCTTTAAGTGGGCATTTTGCATTGGGAATCACTAACGTTCAACACTTTTTCATGCCGGCATAGTGTTAACTTCTTATGTGATAAGTAGATGTTGCACATAAACCTAGATTGGCCCATATCCGAGAATACATAAAGGTGATAGTCATGTAAAAGGGCACAAAATGATATAGATGTCAATGCACCCAAAAACCTCGCAAACCAAAATAAAACTAACAAAGAACAAAAGATAAGCTACCTTTAAAAATCCATTGATGCATAGGCACATAAACACAAGAAAATAAATGGAGACACTGTCATGCAAACTGAACATAGACTGAAAAATGATGTAGTGATTTCAGCATTATTAGAAAATTCAATGGAAAGATGTTAAAAGGAAAAGTGGGATTTCAGTATATAAAAAAAAAAAATTGTGATAAATTTCAGGGGTGGGGTGGGGTGAACAGCTCAAAGTTACTAAAAATGAGAAACTAAAAAAGTATACTTTATCAAAAGCAGTTTGGACTTTAGGGAGAACAAGTAAAAAACTTAGGAGTTCAGCATATGGAATATGAAGTTAAGCAAATTCAATAAAAATGCATGAAGGCCACTATTTAAAAAAAAACAAAAAAAACACAAGTTTATATTCAGAGGGGGTCCTAAAAAATGTACTCACTGTTTGATAGTCCATATCTTGTTTTCACGGAGCTCATTGATTATAGCTGGTTTTTGTCGATACCACGACAAATTTCATAGTTACACTACACTTCCGCATGAGATTAGTAAGTTTAAGTATTTTTGTTTTGAAATTATTGAATTAGAAACTGTGAGTACATTTTTTTGGACCCTATATATTAATAATGCAAGAAGAAACTGTGCAATGGAAATTACTGTAGGGGTAGGACAAATCTCAAATTCCACACAAGACACTCATAAGAAATCCAAAGTTAATTAAATTTGGATTATAAAGGAGCCAATTTGGCATCTAGAATCTGAAAACCAAATCTCTGAATTATAAATAATAACAGCTATAATCGGAGCAAGATATAGATGATGAATAGTAAATACTTTGATTGCAAGCCTGTAAATTTCGATTGGTACAGACTAAAAATTTTTAAAACATGATTTCTTAAAGGGAAGTGCAAGACTTGTCAATGTCGTACAGTGACCAAATTTGGCATACAGTTAGCAACCATAGAGTAGAGTATGAATACCAATTTTCAGATGCCGTCGTCGAATAATGTTTGATAAAAGTACACATAATCTTTTTGAGCATTAGTCTAACATAGGTTTATTGATAATGACAAAAAGGTTGAGAAAAAACAATTAAATGAAATTTACTGGTTACAACAGTTGTGAAGATTAGAAACAGAGAGAGAAAAGCAGTATGTAAAGCAGGAATTGGCACACCTCATAAATGATAACTTTGAGCAATTGTTTTGATTCCACAATTATTAATCAATGTCAAACTTGTTCAAACTTATCATTTATGAGGTGTGCTAGTTGCTGCTTTACATACTGCTTTTCTCACTCCGTTTCTAATCTTCACAACTGTTGTAACCAGTAAATTTCATTTAATTGTTTTTTCTCGACATTTTTGTCATTATCAATACACCTATGTTAGACTAATGCCCGAAAAGTTTACGTGTACTTTTCTCGAATATTAATTGACTGCGGCACCTGAAAATTAGTATTCATACTATACTCTATGGTTGCTAACTGTATGCCAAATTTTGTCTCTGTATGACATTGACATGTCTTGCACTTCCCTTGTTAGTCAAGTGACGATAAGAGTAAAATCCCCTAGTCTTCAATAGTAAATGAACAGGGAATTGAGATGGAATGAGTTGTGCAAATAGGAGAGATATGGTGATATATGTTAATTTTATCAACAGTAAAACTTGGATCCAGATGACGAATGTATTTAACTGTAACCTTATCTCAAGAGACTTGCGTCTCAAAATTCGCACTTTCCGAGAATTTGCAAACTGCATTAAGGCTGGTGGGTTTGGGTTTTTTTGGGTTTTTTTATTAAATGCCATACATTTTTTATGTGAAATATGGTGCTGGTATAATAGGCCAATCCAACTATTATGTATAGGTCAACTCATTCTTGAAAATTTTTGAGATGCACTACTGTTGCATCTCCTGAGCGATATGTTGAGTTAAACTTCATGGTTGACAGATTAGTGATCAAGTTAATAAGGCAGAGTTTTCCTCAAGACTTTTAGAAGGAGCAAGCCACCCAGCTGATTTTGGTGCCCACCAAGCTGAATACACGAAAAGCTGCACAACACTGCATAATTTTTTATTCGTTTTTAATTGTTGTCTGCCTGGTTAATTTATCTTTCCACCCATCTGATAAAATGTTCTGGGGAGAACACTTTTTAGGTTTGAGAAATACCCTCCAGGACGAAAGTTTGGAAATTTTTAATTATTGCAACTATTTGTATTTAAAAAAGTAAAATAATATGAAACTGGCTAAATAAAGGAAAAAATAATTAGAAAATCGACTTTGTCATTCATTGTTACGTCTAAAATAATGTTTATTAACAAGCAAGTTGGTAATAAACAATATAAAAAAATTAAAAGAGTAAATAACAGCAGAGACAAAAGTTTGGAAATTTGAAATTATATATGAAAAAATTATACTAATTTACAAATTTAGTATTTTGTCCAGCCTCCCCTGGCATTGGCAACTGCCTTTATTTTCCTTGGCATAGATTCAATTAGGTTTTGGCATTCTCCTTTTGCACAATAGTTTGAAGCTCATTGATGTTGATTGCTTCAAACTTGAACTTTTCTTCATGATTTTCCATATCTCCTCAATCGGATTCATGTCCGGACTACTCCCAGGCCACGTTAGCACCTGAATTTGTTGGTCTCCTAGCCAGGACATTGAATATTTATATGTATGGCAAGGGGACCCCATCCTGCTGATAAATAAAATCACCATTGCCATAAAAAAAATTGAGTAGTAGGAATCAGATGATCTGCCATTATTTAAGTGTAGTAAGCACTGTTGACACTTCCCTTGATGAAGCAGAGACTTCCTAGTCCATGAAAGCAAAGAGTACTATCCACCATAGTACTTGGAGGAAATTTGACTCTTTGAGCAATGCAGGCTGGATGATAACAATTGAGCAATTTGACTCTTTTGGTCTTTCTTCCGAATGACTCTTTCTTGGCCATCATTAAATAATGAAAATTTCGATGAGTCACTAAAAATGACATTTTTCCATTCATCAATTGTCCAAAATTGATGGTCTTTAGCCTATTGATAGCGTTTTGCCTTCGTTGCTTTAGTCAACAGTGGCTTCTTTACTGCAATGTAAGATGTATATCCCATTGATCTTAATTTTCTTGCTGCCATTTTTGCAGATACATCTTTTCTCGTGATACGATTCCATTGTCCAGTCACTTGTTTAATCGTTGTTTTTTATTTATTCGCACCAAAGCCCTGAGATGCTTATCTTCCTTTGCAGTTGTAACACGTTTTCTTCCAGAGCGAGGCAAACCATTGGTCGTTCCAAGTTCTTTGTGTTTTTAAATGCAAGCTTCTAGCTATTTCCACTTGCTTTTCATTATCTTTCCACTTTTTAATAATCAAATCTCAGATATCTTTTTCAATTTGTGCGGTTGGTGGCAATGTTGTTATTATATAACGTTTCTCCTAAGTCTTTCATAAAAATGAGATAATAATGTTAATAGATGCAACAATGATCTAATCACATTTTTAGAATAGTAACTTACTAATTTTAAACCATTTAAATATTTTTAATTTCAAATTTCCAAATATTTGTTCCTATTTAATTGAATTTCCAAACTTTTATCTCTCTCATTGTTTACTTTTTTTTTTTTTATTTGTTTAATTAATTTATTACTAACTTGCTTGTTAATAAACATTATTTTAGATGTAAAAATGAATGACAAAGTCGATTTTCTAATTATTTTTTTATGATAGTAGCAATTATTAAAAATTTCCAAACTTTTATCCTGGAGGGTATACCAAGTTAACACACAGTGATAGGTTAAAAAAAGAAAAAAAAAAGGTTAAACGCCAGAAATGATTCCTTTGAATGACAAGTGTCGAGAATGCAGTCTATTTCAGTGAACTGACGAAAGCTATTACACAAATTTAAAAACTAGCTTCTATATTGGGGACATGCATTAAAGATTACTTTTGCTAAGCAAAATGGCAACATCACAATTTCTGCATCTTTCTGACAAACGTTCTTATTTCAAAATAAGTTACATACAGGGTTTCATCAAAGGCTAGTTTAAGTTGTGCCTCAACTTTCTTTGAGAAATCTAGTAGTGGCTCAATCTACAATGAATGAAATATGGATCCTCTAAGACAATTAAAATAACCAGTAATACAGGGCAATTCTTAAGTCCTGCAACCCATTTTTTACATCCCATCTCCCATAAAGATGCAATTTTGAAATTCACACTGTAGAAACTTCCATTTTATGCACGATAGATTTTATTAGGACACAATTCAGCATTCCTTCAAATACGTTCAAACAGCATTTTGTCAACTAACAAGGGAATCCCTCGAACATGTATGTCACAGATTTCCACCAAATTGAAATATGTTACTCATCTGAAGTTACTATAGATGCTTGCAAAACAAGAGAGTGCGAAATTGTGTTTCTTTAAAAATAAACTGCGAAAATGAAAAAAATTTCAGCATACGTAGCCATACAAGGACTCCATTCTTAAAGCGGTTAGGCTATGTGGGATTCCCTTGTAAGATGTGGCAAGTAAGTCAACAATACACCACAAATTTAAAGAAATTTAGTTCATGATTGGGCCAACTCGCATGTACTATGGCCATCTTAATCATCTGATCTAACGCTACTCGATTTCTTCCTCTGGTCTTATTACAAAAACACTACCAAAAAACATTCTAAGACCATCAACGCATTAAAGGACTACATCCACAACACTGATATATTGCAACCCATCATCGAGTTGAGATGTAATAGACACAGAATGGTTTTCAGTTTCACATTTACTGTAAATCATGATATAATATATGGGTCATTCCACGTCAATTTGGGCAGAAATTTTGTAGTTTTGGCACTGCCCTTTCGGATTTTAATGAAATTTGGTATATACAATTGCCCTAGGGAGTTGGTAATGAATGCCAAATATTAATTTTTTTTTCATTTTTATGGAACATTTAAAATTTTCGAAATTTGAGTGGGGGCCTTATCTATGAAGTACTGTCACTTCGGTTGTATTTTACTTAAAAAGATATGATTGGTGACATATGAAAGCTCTTTAACTGTAGATTTTATATTAAAAAAATTTAAATTACGCATGTGTAAATTTCTCAAAAGGTGGGTATTTTTTTTTTCATTAAAAAATTATTAATATCTTACACATACTTTCATAAAAACAATACAAAAAATTCGAAACTGTGTTTTGGTCTGTTTTGAAGATATTAATTTTTAAACCTCTAATTTTTTAATTTTTTTAAATTTTTTAGATCAAAATTTTTAAAGTTCCAAGCCATAATACATCCGTTTGTATGTTACAGTTCTTCAGATGGACAAGGCATCCTAAGAAATATAAATTTTGTGGTAATATCCGATTGTGTTAAACATTCTACAGCTGTTTTTTTATTCTTTACAATGTGAACTCATTAAATTATTAAAAGAAAATTCAATAAATGTAGAGAAGATACGAGGGTTGATCGAAAAGTAATGCCTCCATGGCTGTAACTTTTATATTTATTAACCAATTTTCAAAATTCTTTTTGTATCTGATACTTACATTTGTCCTCTATGTAATGCGCTATTCACTTTTCGACATTTTATCCCCATCCCTTTCCACGCACTGCACCAACGTGTGAACCCGTCGGAGAGGAAGTCCGGGGTTGTTGTCGACACCAGCATTGAATGGCAGCTTTGGACCACCCGCAAACAATCGCCACACAGTAGAGGTGCTGCAGCGCCTACAGTTCAAAGATGAAAAACTGCAGTTCAAAGATGAAAGATCTTGCACCTTGGTAGGTTGGGTTTGTTTGGTATTAACGTCCTTTTCAACTGCCATGGCCATTTCAGGACGGCATTATAGGGGCTGCAAATTTTGCCTCGCAAGGGTTCCTTAACGTGCAGCCGACAAACGACTACACGGGACCAACGGCTTTACTTCCCTTCTGAAGGAAGTGCGTGATCTCAGGATTTTCCCCCTGAAAAAATCCTCGTCGTCCTCGGCCGGGGTCGAACACGCGTCCTTGGGAATCAGAAGCGATCACGCAACCACTGAGGGCGATTCTTGCACCTTGCGACTTTCACCACTTCCCAAAGAAGAAAAAGCACCTTAAGGGACACTCAATCCCTGATGTCGAGATGAAAGAGCAGTTGCACGTTGTGAAACACTGATCAATATGGCTGGTGAGATTTGCTGAACTTCAGTTGTGATTTCCTCCTTCAGCTCAGGCAAAGTGTGTGGATTGTTTGCATACATTTTACTTTTCAAGGCACCCCAAAGGAAGAAATCGAGGTGTGTGGTCCGGGGAGCGTGCAGGCCAGATGCCACGCGAGATGATTCGATCAGCAAAGACGTCCTGCAGAACGTGCATTGATGTGTGTGCTGTACACGTTTCCATGCACTACTGCACACTAACTTTTGAATCATCCTGTATAATGAAGCCTGTATCCACTTCAGCTGCTTGTGCGATTCATCTCGTCCTTCAGGGTAACTCAGAAGTGACTGACTCTGAGGAAGTGTAAAGTAAATATATTTTCTTTATTACTAACAATTCGATTTCTTAATGCAAATTTATATTTTTTTTTTTTTTTTACTAAATTATCTTCTTATTTAACAGCTGCTCAATACTTTTCTGACTTTTGAAAAAAAAAATCTGAAGTTCTGAGAAACATTTTTCCTATTGATATAATTATTATTATTGTAATGCTACTATTGATTTTATTTTTGCGTGTAATTATAATTAATAATACTGTTTATATAAATAATAAAATATAAATAAATGAATGGTCCCAAGGTTGCATGCTTTCTCTTCTCTGTACGAGTAGTCAAGTCCCTACTACCTGACTCCCACTGCTTGGAGCTCAAGCTTTAAAAATTAATATCATCAAAACAGAGCAAAACACAGTTTTGAATTTTTTGTATTGTTTTTATTAAAGTATGTGTAAGATATTAATAATTTTTTAACGAAAAAAATACCCCCCTTTTGAGAAATTTGCATAAATAAAATATTTTTATTAAATTCAAATATCTGCACATACGTAATACAATTTTAAAAATTTCATATAGAATCTACAGTTAAAGAGCTTTCGTATTAATTAATTATAGTTTAATTATAAACTGATTTGGCTTATAGTTTACTATGCCTCGCTTGGATGATTTTTACGAAATATAGTAAACATCATATTATTGCGTTATCTTGATTATAGCACTAATAATTCTAACAATTTTAATTCGTTAAGATGTCTGATTTGTCTGAATTTAAGCATCCCATATCGCTTGAAGTCGCTAACAACTTTTTTGCGACTTTACCACATACAAACAATGTTTTTTCCATTTATTTCTTAAATATTAGGAGTTTGTCATCTAATTCTGATATCTTGATGATTAACTTAAAAAGTTTAAACTTATTTCCAACTTTAATAATTTTAGTCCAGACATGGTGTAGAGAGCAACAAACTATTCCGTCTATTGATGGATACCGAGTCTTTTCTCTCAGCGCGGAGGGGGAATTTGCGTTTATGTGACCGATTCTCTCAGGTGTGATATTTTGCCTTCGATAACTACGGTCACTACGGATTACGAAGTTTTGTCACTATTCTTAGGTAACAAGAGATCTATTTCAATAATTTATCGACCACCTTCCGGCAATTTGCCCTCGTTTTATTCTTGTCTTTCGTCATTAATTCTTGACACGTTTCGATTAAAACTCGAAGGCACAGTGATTGGAGATTTTAATATAGATTTATGTAAGTCATCTGCACGAACACA
Organism: Rhysida immarginata; assembly: GCA_023313115.1. NCBI lineage: Eukaryota > Metazoa > Arthropoda > Chilopoda > Scolopendromorpha > Scolopendridae > Rhysida > Rhysida immarginata. The sequence goes on from JAHWFO010104889.1 coordinate 313,768, forward strand.
TCGTCTGCTCGACCCCCTTATCAGTTCTGGTCACTTGCCTGCTTCCAACTCATATACCCACTATTCTACGTATTCTGCCATCGATAGTTGTTTTTCTTCATTGAGTTCGCCCATTTTTACTAACTCATTGGAATCATATATAAGTGATCACTTTCCCTTATTGATTTTATTTTCGGGAACTTCTAGTGGAAGGCCTCGTGATAATTATCCATTCCTCAGATCATTCAGTGAGAACCGCATTACCGCATTAAAGATATTCCTTGAACTTACTAATTGGAATGAAATGTTTTCATCAATCGCTGATTGTGATCTTGTGTTTGATCATTTTATTGCCCATTTTAGTCTGGGTTGGGATCGGTATTTTCTTAGAAATCCTTGTTGTAAGCCATGTTCGGCTTCATTTCGTCCGTCCCAACCTGGGATTACACCTGATATCCTCTCTATGATTAAGCGTAAGAACTTCCTTTATTTGCAATCTAGAAAGAATCCCTCACATCGCATTAAAAGGAAATTTAAAGACTATTCCAACTTTGTTAAGTCCGCCGTTAAGCGGTCAAAATTTAGCTACTATGAAAATCTTTTTCATACTTAGGTTCTGCCAAAGATAAGTGGCGGTTATTGTCTTCACTTTCTAATGGGACAACTCGAGGTAACTCGCCTTTTGAACGCCGCACCCATATAAATTCTATGGGCCTGACCAAGTTTGTTACTACGCTACTTCCCTCTGATGGGATAATGATTTCTAATGACCAAACCATTAATAATCTAGAATTCTGTCAATTCTCTTTTAGTTTTTTCTGTGCGCCAGCTACGTCTGAGGAAGTCCTAGATGTCATTTCGAGCATTAATTCTAGCACTTCTCTAGATCCCTTAGGGCTACGTTCAGACGTTATAAAACAATTAAAGCTGGTTATATCAAAGCCGTTAGCCTTAACTTTTAATTTGTCTATATCAACAGGGGTATTCCCCACCATTTTAAAGCAGGCGCGAATTACCCCGATTTTTAAAAAAGGGGACGCTAGTAAGTTCGAAAATTACAGACCTTTATCATCGTTACCGATTTTTTCCAAGGTATTCGAGAAACTTTTTTACAGGCGTTTGTCACAGTATATTTTTGATAAGGAATTGATACATTTTAGCCAACATGGTTTTGTACCCAGACATAACACCGATACTGCCTGTTTCGAATTAACCGAGTTTATTACTGTTGTAATAAACTATGATCTTCAATAAGACTTTCAATTCATTCGGATAGCATGGCCTATACCGATTAAAAATTCTGGCAGTGTCTTCCAACCGGTCACTTGTCTGTTTTACTTAAAATCTTGGACAAAACAATTTCTAAAAAGAAGAGTTTTTTGTTTTTTTTACACAGGGTTCGGTATAGGCCATGCTATCCGATTGAATTGAAAGTCTTATTGTTATGTTATTGTTGAAAGTCTTATTGAAGATCATCACCATCATATTTATGTTATTGTTTACCTTGAATAAATATTTAATTTCCAGTATGTGATCAGTTTGTCGTATTTCTTTTATTATTATTAATTATTATTCACATAGTATTTATGTTATTATTTATTTTTTACACTCTAGTAATTTGTTGGATTCGTCAGTCAATAAATAAATTCAAAGTTGTATAGTTGAATTGAAAGTCCTACACCATCATATTTATTGAACTACAATTTTATTTATCTATTTATTTTAATTTAAAATAAAGATTTTTACAGAGCTTCATTTATTTTGTAAAACTGTATGCCATATTTTACAATTTTATAATAGAGTGTCATATTTCTTTGTGAAAATTTTTTATAAACATCGGTCGATGTCGATTCCTATTAATTCAACTTCTTTGGTGGATTTTCGAGCTTGATCTAGCGATGTTTCCATGCGAGCATCGGATGGGACCCGGGATGAAACCTTTATCACCACGCCATCCACAATCTTAATTCTTTATTATCTAATATTTATCTTCGGCTTCGTTTACCCTGACGCATTAATTATGGTTCCGATTGAATTGAAAGTCCTACACCATCAAATTTATGTTATTGTTTACCTTGAATAAATATTTAATTTTGTCGTATTTCTTTTATTATTAGTTATTATTCACATAAGTATTTAAGTTATTATTTAATTTTTACACTCTAGCATTATTGTTTACCTTTTAGTTTTATTTTCCGTATGTGAATAGTTAGTTGTTTTTCTTTAATACAGTCAATTCTCGTTAATACGAAACCGGTTAATACGTAATTCCGGTTAATAAGACGACATTTTGTTGCCCGTCCCCGAGAAAGCAATTACTATGTAAAATTTTCTGCTTTATACGAACATATTTTTATTAAAATACGGTTTATACAAAGGAAAATTTCAGATTTCGAAGTGTAAAGTTAATAAAAATAATTTTCAAAGTCATTTCACGTGTGATTGCTTCTGTCAAAAGTAAGATAAACGCACGTGTGATTTGTTTTGAAACAGCAAGTTTGAATTCAATTCCATAATCAATAGATGTTAGGGGTAAAAAAATTATTCTCATCATTTAAATTAACATTAATTCCATTTTTAGACAATATATCTACTTTCACAAATCTTTTCAACAAACATAATATAAATGACTCTAAATCTTGATATAAACAAAAATGATTCATGTAACTTGGCAGACTTGTACTTGAAGTTAATATTGTGCTTTTCAGTGCTTGCATGTCGTAGTAAATCAGTTTTATGAGCCCTCAAAACCACATTGCAGCAGGTACAACGTGCTTCTGTTGAGTTGTGAGGCACAGCAGACAACCATCCTATAAAATTAATAGAAATCAGCAAATTTACTATGATTTGCCCAAAAGTCGCATATTTTTTATTTATTCGCAAAAAAAAACGCAAAGCGCACAAATCAAATTTTAGGCGCCAATGGCCATTAAAAAACGCCCAATTTGTGGTTTATCGCCCAATCTGGTCACCCTGATTGAAGACTTATTTACATTATATTGTAAAGTCAATAGTGATTTAGAAAAAAAAATTGTTTTAGCGCGAAAACAAACTGTTATTACAGATTTTTTTAGGAGATGAATAAAAATTATTTCTAACTTAAAGTACTCTATTTCCGTGTTTATTTCATAACACTTTTAGTATTGTTGGTTTATACGAAAAAATTTCTTGGTCCCCACGATTTCGTATTAACGAGAATTGACTGTAGTTATTAATGACAAGAATTTCTCTGAACAAGAACGATACTGAAGCAGTTAAGTGTGGTAAATGTCCGGTTCTCGTACAATATAGCCTCCAAAGAGAGTTTGCAGGTGGCATAATTCATTTTTTCCCCTGACAAGGCGATATCAATTCAGACTAAAAGTTCCATATCAAGTAGTCATTTTGGTAAACAGGGATGGAGTAGTTTCTATTACAGCTTTTTGCAATTGGTAAAATGTAGTTTTCAAATTAGAAAAGTCAAAGAAATCAAATAATTTAATTATATATATTGTTATAGTACAGTAAATTATATAATTCTATTATATAAATATTAGTATTATAAAATTATAGATTATTATACAAATTACTGTAGATATAGTGTAAAAATATATAAAAACCTTATAAAAAAACATTGGATATTAGTACGTATTACCAGAGTAAATAACTGTATACAGTAAGAAACAAATTCAATTCTATCCTATCCTATTCATTGTCATCATCATTTTGAGGAATTTCTGGAAGATCATTTAAAATTTCAGTAGTGAATGCACTGCACTAAAAATTAGATTTCTCTGTTCATCAGTAATATTGGCATTTTTACCGCCTCTATGGAGACCTTGTTTATTTTGTCATGGACTATCTTGTTCTTCCTAATTATGGAATTAGTAAAAAATTTAGTGTAATGTTTTACGTAAATTGTGGAAATAGTTTATAGTATGCATTTTAGCTTATATTTATGTTATACGCGTTCGTTGAGCTCATCTTGCCAGTCTACTTAATACAAATAATTGCCACTAGAGGGTAAGGGAGAGTGAAGGCAACTGAGATGCTTATTTTTATTATGTAAATTATTTTGTTTCTTTGACTTATCGTTTATGAATTTTTTTCTATTTATTTTCCAATTTGAAAACTGCATTTTTTATTTTGAAAACCACATTTTTTCACTTGACAACTACATTTTACCAATTGCAAAAAGCTGTAAATAGCAATACTCACTATTCTAATGTAACAACCACAACAAATCTTCTCTTTGTTACATCTTGCTTATTCCTCAAATCTAGACCACATTGAGGGAACAAAACTTCTCAAATAAGCCATGGATTAGACTGTTGCAATCTTTGTCTCGTACAACAGTTTTACCCAATAGTCCTTACCTTAAGCAGATTGGCAGAAGCTTCCCATTTTTTTTTTATGGCACTCATTGAGAACTTTCAAATGTTTAGTCTTTAAAACCTAAATAGGTTCACTAAAACCATTATGTATTCATTTTGAAACAACATAGAATATTAACTTCTATATCTCACTGAACAGCCGACCTCCATGGCCGAATACTAAGAGCGCAGGTCCTCTACTCTCATGATCAGGTCATGGGTTCGAATCCCACAAATGGCAAGGATGTTTGGATTTGTTCTTTTTTAACCCTACTAACAATCTCTAATCGACATTTAGCCTGTACAGAGGCTTATTAGCCAATTTACCTTTAAACATAACCATGTTTTGGGTATGGAAAAAAAATGGTCTTAACTGAGAATATTAAAACTAGGTTTCAGAAATAAGATTTTAATAGCAACTAAAAGTCGTGCTTGCAAACAATTTTGCAAGATTTAAATGCTACGGTTACTTGGCTGCTGCCGCCTCACTTATGTATTTCTTGCCCTACGTCTCAGTCAATAGAAGGTATGGTCTATCAACACCACCTAAAGAGAAAGCCTGCACACAGAAATTTCATACATTGTTAATCATCATACCTATTCATAATTTAGGACTGCTTATTAGTAGAAATGCAATTAAAGAGACTATTTATGACATTTTAACAATATATGTTGTTTCTGTGTGCAGGCTCTCTTTAGGTGGTGTTGGGTCTTTGGACTCTTTAACTTCCACAATGCTATGAATCTTTAACAACGTATAGACTTTTGTGTATTAGCACTAGCTGTTGAGCGTAAATAACAGCAGACTGCTAGTCTTGGGTTGCGAGGTACAATTCAGGAAGCGCTCAACAGCTGGCACTTGTATCGCGAAGGTCTTTATTAACAATGCTTTCAGACCATAGCTATACCTTCTATTGACTCTGCCTATGTGTATTTTCACAAAAACCATCAACGTATGTGTATTGTCGCAAGGCATAGTTTTATTGCTTTGCAATTGTTTACCCTTAACACATGCACAAGCAAAATAATATAAGGATTATACGTGCCTGGCCTGTTTTTAACTTTCAAGTTTAGTGTTTAAAACATTGCTTCCATACACTGTAATGTAGAAAACCAACAATGCCAACTATGGTCAATCTTAAATGTAACATGCTATTTTGTCAGTTACAGTTGGCATAGGTCAGACTTTTTAAACAGCCTTAAACTGCATTCTCCAGAGCAACAAGGTTTCATGTTTTAAAATAATTCAGTATTCACTTTAATCATTTACTGTTTATATAGAGAAAGCCCAACTTCTCGTTTCTGAATGAAATGATAATTTAGATAGAGGAAGAAAAAAAAAAAACTTTATTTAATATTTAAAACTGACTTTAATTAAAATCATAAATTTACTTGTTTTGCTTGTACTGAACATTATAAAAATTACTTCATCATTTTAAAGAAAACGTATTTTATAAAAGTTTCAAAAATATAGAATTCATTTTCCTTATTGTTAATTCAAAAAAATTTTTAGGATTGCATTAAGATTATATACATATTTTCAATCCCTTATTTATTATTATTATTAATGCAAATTTACAGAATGGTAAATATATTTAATTCATAAAAAAAAAAAAAAAATTAATGCCCAAATTAAGAAAGATGTACTTCCAAGTTTGTGTCTCCAATGCCAATGAGCTGAAATTTGTATTGTACATAGTTTTCATAAAGAAGCACACATGAAACAAAAACTTTCTCAAACCTATAAAGAACCCTTTTGCAAAATAAAATTCCTCAAGAATTTAGAAACAGTTTCTCAATGATGATGATTGTGATGAAAATGATGAAAACGATGCTGATGACATTTGTGTTAATTACGGTCAAATTTCATCAAACAGTCTAATGATTGAAGTCGTCAAACGTCTTTAAAAATAACAATAGTTGTAATAACACTAATCTGCTGCGTCATAAGAGGTGGAATCATTATAAGCAACCCGTATATCAACTTTCCTTTTGCCTTTATTCGGAGGTTAAAACTTGAAATAAAATATGAAGTTGAACCCCCCCCCCCCGTTGCGGTTGTGTACATTATAATTGTCCGTCGTCTTTTAATCTTTTTGTGGAATTTGTAGGCAAGTCATTAGATTGTTCACAATTTGCTATGGGGCGCTTCTTGGAACTGTTCTGATTGATAGTTTTGCAGAAACGAACGATGATACACGTCATGTTGTCACATCCTGTACCATCACCAAATGTTGTAGGTGCCAAGCATTTGTCAAATAACTGTAAAGAAAATTTAGGAATCTTAAGTAGTCATCTTATCACCTCTCAGATAAAAAAGAATTATAAACAGCACAAATGTACAGTAGAATCTCCGTATAACGAACATCGGTATAGTGAAATTATCTCTATAATGTAATTTTTCTGTGGTGCTGGCAAAAAATCCTATTGATTTAATGCTTTTTCAACATCCATAAAGCAAAATCTTTATAGCGTAATTATCCCTATAACATAAGGATTTTTTTGGTCCCAACAATAAATTTTAAAGTATATTTCAGCTCATTATTATAAAATTTAGTTCCCACATTTACAAGGGAACCCCACATAGCCTAACTGCTTTAACAATGGAGTCCTTGTATGGCTAGGTATGCTGAAATTTTCTCGTTTTCGCAGTTTATTTTGAAAGAAACACAATTTCGCACTCTTATTTGCAAGCATCTATAGTAGCTTCAGATGAGTAACATATTTCAATTTGGTGGAAATCTGTGACATACATGTTCGAGGGATTTCCTTGTTAGCATAACATGACAGCCAACAAACAAAATTATTGCAAACAGCCAATAAGTTAAAAACAAGTTTTTGAGTCACAAGCTCTGTCCAATCAGCTGCAGCTGTAGAATTAGGCTTATTTTAGCACCAAAATTATGAAAATTCTCGAGAACAATGTTATTGCACTAAACTACCCATAATGCACTGCACAGCAGTAATGACAACCTGCTGATGAGTTTAAATGTGCATGTATGTTAAAATATTTTCGATAAGAATCTGCACGAGAACTGCTGAAGACGCTGCCAAAACTCTGAAGAATTTTTTATATTAAAAACTTTAATATTTGTTCAAATTTATGATTTTATTGAAAGTTTAAGCCCATAAATTTGTTTGTGAAATATTAATTTTATCAAAGCCAACGAAGGAGGGGGGAAAAAAAATGCTCGTCGGCCTTGATATATGCGTGTATGTGATACGTTTCATCAGTATTTGTCAATAAAATACTTATTACAATACTATTTTCAGTCTATTCTGCTTTCAAATTTTAATTATTTCAAAAATAATCGCGATCCATAAAAAAATTGTCACCAATGGTGACCTGCTAGACTTCAGATAGGCAGCGATATCATGTATAGAAAAAATTTCTTCTTAATGGTCCCGTGAATTTCATAATACAAAGGTTCTACTGTATTGCCTATTTCTTGAAGGAACAAAGCATAAAAATTTTAAAATACAGAATTCATTTTCATTATTGTTAAACTTTCAAAGAGTAAAAAAAATAGAGAGCATTATTAAAAGGAGACATTTAAATTATGGTTTAATATACTGTATTTTATATTAGACAAGTAAACAATTTTAAGGTAATTTGTACCTCTTCACATATAGAAGACAACTTAGGAGGTTCTGAAGTAAGATGTTCTCTAATAAAATCTACAACTTCCTGACTGTTCATATAATTCCTGAAAAAAAATCAACAAAAGAAAAGGTATTAGAACTCATTTTAAAATAAGGATCCCATAAACTGTCATTCAGATTACACTCTGGTCCAGGTAAGAAGGAACTAAAACAAAATGCGCACGCATTAGTTTTACGGTTTCACTATGCTCTCCAATTCACCATTAGATATAAACTTTCTCTTCAGACATTTGTTTTGTTATTAAAAGAGAAGGAAAAAAAATAAATAAAATAAATTCCTACTTGAATGCTATTCAAAGTAACTTGTTATATTTGTAACATGTTCCGATCCATTTTGAAAATATAATTTTTTGATTCTGTTACTTGGGACCATCCATAAATTACGTCACACGTTCAGGGGGAGGGAGGGATTCAACAATGTGTGACACGGGGAAGGGGGGGGGGGGAGTCATAAGCTTCGTGAAGTCACATGTATAAAGTATTAAAACTCTAAACTTCAACTCTAACGAAAACTTTAAAATATTATCAACTTTATCAGTATAATAATACGAGGTTGAATCAAAGTAAGTTACACTCTGAAACAGTAAAAACAAATGCACGTTAAGATCCCATACACACATTCTGAAGAAACATGCACCATTTATTTCACTTTTCTATTTAATCAGCCAACAATTGTAAACACTTGTCTGAACGTCAAATTAACTTTTCCATGCCGCTGCGGTAAAAATCCGCTCCAGCGTTTCTCAACCATGTCAGCACACTCCCATAAGAAACTCTTAAGCGTTCTGGGATTTCTTTAATTCTGATTCGTCAATTGTCCAGAATCATCTCATTAACACGGGCAATGAGCTCGGTAGTGTTGGATGAGGATGGTCTTCCTGTGCGATATTAGTCCGTCAAATCTGAGTGCCCATTTTCTTCACAATTGCAAGACGAGAAATCACATTATTCCCGTAGACACTGCAAATTTCCTCATGGATTTCAGTGCAGTTTAAGCCTTTCGCCCACAAAAGACTGACTGTTCCGCAAATCTTCAACTTGGATTGTACAACCAGTTGCTGCACCACGACAACAATACTCTTGCGTACACAGTAAACGCGTGAACATATTGCAATTATAGACATATAGGCAACATCCTTAAAAACTGCGAATGATATCGGTGTTCTTCGACCACAGACCGCGAGTTGTTAAATTCAACAGTTGCTCAGCGCTGCACGAACTGCTGCAGCAATGGAGTAGTTAACAGCATTGTTGAGCTCTGTTGAAGGATCAGATGTGTGCAGCAGAGCACTGGTTCGAGATTACAATTTGCAGCAACCCTTTTCGTTGCTTGATCTGTTGCATGAGCTTTCTTACAAATGGCGGCATTCATGAGTGAAAACGATTTTGTGTAAGATACAATTTTCGTTACAATTAGACACTGACACGGCTAAGAAGATTGTAAAAGGTATATTAATGATTTTGAAAAGATTTCTTATCGTGATGTTTAATAATAGGCAAAGGTGTTGATTAAATAAAGCCAGCGACTTGACGTGGGATCGTTTTCCTGTGCAAACGAGGCGATCGTGGCAGACAGCTTGCACAGACGGCTTGTTTGCAGCAGAGAGCCAACAAAACTGATTTTAATATTGCACTGCTGCGTGCAACACAGTGCAGCATGAAGTCATTTTTGATGCTGCAGTGCTGAAGAACTGTTGAATTTAACAACTCTCGGAGATGGTCCTGAGTGTATCTTACTTTTTGGTTCATCCTTGTATTATAAGGTTAAAATTTGTTTTTATCACTTTTTAGCACGTGACGGCCGCACGAGTTCTCGCTCACTTTACCTTTAAGTCAGCACGTTGGCCGCCTTTGGGACGTGCCAGGGAAGTTCTTTGTTGATAAACGATGACGATGCTACATGTATATGTTTGGATGAAGATGACGTCGATACATCAAATGTTCCTAACATTATCCAAATCGAGAACGAAGAAGCTGCTGTGCCAGTCATAAATAATATAAAGAAATGGGTTCAAAGTCCATGGACACAAGATGATTAAATTTTGATCGTTCATTTGATTGGTTATGTTTTGTAAATTTTCTAAAATGTTTGATTTATTGTTGATTTTATGAAAAAAGATTTTAAATAGAAATATATACCTGTAAATAATTTTGGAAGTGCTGTATTAATTTAATAATTTCTAAATTTAAAATTGCAAAATATGTGACGTCACACCAGGGGAGGGGTCCAAAAATCATGAAATTTGTGAGACGTAATTTATGGATGGCCCCTTTTTATTCTTTTGCAACTGAAACCTAAATCATAGAAGTTAATAATTAGACTACAGCAGTGTCATCTCTTGACAAGATACACAATACAGTCGAACCTCGGTAATGTATAACCGCTTATGTATAATCCCGCTTTATGTATATTTTTTTCTTTGTCCCAACCTCTTAAAAGCTATTTCTATGTAAATCCAACAGTTTAATAATATAATGCTTTTCTGTCAAATCCAGGGTAATGTATATTCTTTTGCCTCTAAAATTCATTCCTATAAAGCGAATCAGAGATGATTACTGAAAGAAATATTTTTTTTCATTAGTCATGCAGTCATCTAAGCACGTGTCATGCATTAATTCCATTTTTTCTGATTGGTTCCATTAAATGCAGACATCAAAGCACGTTATTGGATCGCAAATTGTGATCGGTTCTCATTATTTATATCATTTTGTGTAATAGCGCAATATTCACAAACCAAAGCGTGTATATAGTCACAACTATAGTCACTATATACCCACTTTGTCAGGGGCATGCGGTAGATTTTCTCAGTATGATGCAAGTCTATAAAAATGCTGGGCGCGCCCCCCCCGCCTTATGCTGATGCTGCCTCCTTACAGTGCAGACTGATGCAGCTGCCTCTCTGCATCATAGCATGCCAAGGCCCTGTGCTTTGTCACAACCCTATTAACCCACTAGCATTTAGCACACTCGCATCCATTTTATTATCATGGCTACATCGCAGAAGAGGAAGCACAAAATGATCTCACGCTGGACCAGGAAGTACATGTTCTGGATACTGGAAGTTGATAATGGAGTTCTTTCCCCAAAATAAATAAATAAATAAACAAACAAATAAATGCGTGAAAATTATATGCAACATACAATAGTCTCAACCTTATTTCATAAAACACAAGACAATTATACGGGGAAATGAAAAGTCGCCCTTATAAACAGTAGTCTTTTATCCAGCGTTCTTGTAAATGGAGTCAACTGTATTGGGATTTTCAGTGAATCATTTTGATCTCTGATAATGTATAATCCCACTTTATGTATATTTTTTTCTCGATCCCTTGAAATACGCATTAACAAGGTTCGCCTGATATAATTAACAATATACTACATATATACTCTCACTCACCAAAAGTCATGGCACACCCTCCAATCAGGTTCCCTGTCTGTAATGAGACAGATCCTGCTGCTTCCATTCTCGGAATGCAGGTGTGCACAGGACTCCTTGATATCACAATCATTGTAAGCAAAACTAGCTGCAGAAATGGCAGCACGCCGAGAGCTATACGCATTTGAATGAGGGAAGACTGTTGGTGCCAGACGGACGGGTGCCTCAATATCAGATGTAGCCAACACCCTGCAATTTTCCTGCACAACCGTTGCAAGGGTCTATCGAGAGTACACCCAATGAGGGATTACAACCCATGTCGGACAGCGGACGGGCTGCTGACTAACATTGATGTCAGAAGTGTTCGCCAGGTCACCCGGCTTGGAACTGCTGAGTGAAGGGCAACAGCGGGCCAAATCACCATGCGATACAACCAGGGACGCCCCACAACTGTGTCCGTGACGATTTGGCGAACCTTGGCAGCTGCAGGCTTTGGGAGCAGGAGGCCACAACAGGTGCCACTCTCAACAGCTACACATCGTCAGCAACGCCTAGCCTGAGCCAACCAACATCGACATTGGATCGCTGAGGACTGGCGAAGGGTTGCCTGGTCCGACAAGTCGTAGTTTCAGCTGTATCAGGCCGATGGTCATGTCCGTCTCTGGGACAGGCCATATACGAAGCCATGGACCACGCTGGTCAGGTGGGGACTACTTAGGCAAGTGGAGGCTCCATACTGGTCTGGGATGTTTTCTCGTGGCATGCAATGGGTCCATTGGTACATCTGACATCCACTCTGCATGCTACTTCCTACGTCGATCTGCTTGGGGACCAGCTGTACCCCTTCATGAAATGTTTTTACCCCGTGGGCGACTGCATCTTTTAGCAAGATAATGCACCTCCACACTCTGCCCTTGTGATACGGCAGTGGCTGGAGGAACATGCTACCGATTTCACGACAATGATTTGGCCTCCACGTTCTCCAGATTGCAATGCCATTGACCATTTGTGGGACATCATCGAATGATCCGTCAGGATGTCACCAACACAACTGGTAAATACAGCATCTTTATGGAGTGCAGTGCAGGCGGCATTGGCTTGCAGTGCCTGTGGATGTTTTCCGGGGACTGGTAGACTCTCTTCCACAACAGGTTGCTGCCGTTATCCAGGCCAGAGGGGGCCCAACACGTTATTAGGCAGGTGTGCCACCCTGTCTACATTGGTGAGTGTGTGTACACAAAAATAGGAAGTTGTGGGCGACCTATCCCATGGTGCACTTTTCATCATCCCAAATATGCAAATCCACACATTCAAATCCTATCTTAAAAACTGTAACAGATACACGAAAAATTCC
>JAHWFO010104889.1:327316-341316 GCA_023313115.1 Rhysida immarginata
GTGTGTGTGTGTGTGTGTGTGTGTGTGTGTGTGTGTGTGTGTGTGTGTGTGTGTGTGTTTCCATTAATCGGAGGTTTCAAATACAAGCAGTTACCTTAGAATAGTTTCATTTTCTTTTTCAATGGAAATTGATACCAGCTTGAGCATGCGCACTTCATTTTTAGTTAATGGATAACAAGATCAGACTACAGATGCGAATCAGTAAAATCTTTATCTTACCATATTCCATCACAAGCAACAACCATAAATTCATCTTCTTCAGGGTCAATTGTTAATGTCCTAATGTCAGGCAAAGCACTTATCATCTGTTCACGTTGGGAAAGCTTGTCATTCTTCTTATACGAATGATCACCTGCAAGCAAATAAAATAGTCCTTGGAATGTTTTATTTAAGAAATCAATGACTTTCAGCATTGTAATAAATGGCATTATCTTTATTAGGATATAAAAATAAACCTCCAATTTTCAATCAACTTCTGTGCAATAGCTATGAGCAATTTCCATTCATCAGAATGCTTGCAACCGGAGATTGGGGATTAACTAGAGTCAATGGAACACAACCACTGCACTTTTGTAAGAGCAGGGAGACGAAACAGAAAGCAACAAATATGATGAAAAGAAGGAGTTTTGCATCGTGGAATTCATGAAATGTGAATCTGTTGAGACTGTTCAATTTCAAGCAAAATATCACACAAACACTGGTTCAAGAAATTCAAGGAGGCCACTCCAGGATTAGCAGAAGAGACGAGCATTCACTAGGAGCCTGAAAAAGTCAACAGATTGTGCAAAGATCTAGTGTACATGCCCCAGATGAGTTCTGTAGCAGAACTACAAGACAGAATCATGCATGCATTCATTAGTATCGACAGTAATCTGTTGGAGCATGTGTGGCAGGAAATGGAATACAGGACTGACTTCTGCCTTGTCACCGAAGTACATTGTACATATCAAGCATCTACAGGGTACACCACAAATTTGCAGATTGTGTACCTGTTGATAAAGAGTGTTTTTGCACAATCCATTGATAAAATCCTAAAGGGAATTATGAATAAGCTTTTAATACATCTTTTGGCCGACCACGATATTTTAGTTTTTCTAATTCAATTTTTTCCTCTGAAATAAACTTAAAAACAACATGATTCAAAAGATATGTTGAAATTTTTTTTTTTACGGGGGTGGGGGAGGGGAATAAATAAATATCAGTCTCAATGTATGTGATCAATTTTGCACAGCTTAACTCCCTCCTAAATGGCAAATAGGAGAACCAAATGAAAATACAATTTTAAAGGATCCTTGAACTGTGCATTGATGTGGTTTTTTTGACAATTGGTTAAGCACTTTTTTTCCTAAAAATAATAAAATGTCATACCATTACAGAAATTTGACCTGCAGATTCCCAATTTATTTTTGTAAATAACTTGTCTGTGACGAGACATTTTGGAGTAATGTGTGGAGAGAGAAAAAAAAAAAAAAAGGAGGGGGGAGGAACAGGAATGAACTACTGACATTAATATACACAGAGGGCCAAAAAATTAAGAGACACCCCTTATTTAAAATTAAGCCAGTCCGAAAGTGACGTAGAGTGACCTAGCAACTCAGAGCTGCTCATATAAAGAACACATTTGAAAGAGGGATGATCGCCGGTGCAAGAAGAGCTGGTGCCAGCATCTCTGAAACGACGACCCATTTAGAATTTTCTCAGGTGTTTAGAAAGTGGCAGTTGAAAAAAAAATTTTCAAGTGATAAGGACTACTCTGGTTGAAAAAGGCTGGTGAATGCGAGTAGCACACAGCAACAGAAGGGCAACAGCACCACAAATTACAACTGAATTCAATGCAGGTGCATCACATAGCATATCCCAACACACAATAAGACAGACTTTGCAAAGGATGAGCTTTAGCAGCAAGAGACCATCAAAAATGCCTTTGGTATCACAGAACAATAGGAAAAAGCACCTGTTGTGGGCCCAGGAATGACGTCATTGGTCACTTTAGTGGAAAAAAAGTTGTCTGGTCCGATGAATCTTGTTTCCTGCTCCATCATGCAAATGGCAGGATCAGATTATGGTGCCAACATCACGAGTTCATAGACTCCTCCTGCCAAACGACAACTCCTGGAGGCAGTGGAATTATTATGTGGCGAATATTCTCCTGGAGTACACTGGGTCCCTTGATATCTGTGGACAAATCTGAACAGCACAGCTTACCTCAACAGCATTGCTGATCACGTGCACTTGTCTATGCCTATGATGTTCCCTTCTGGATTAGAAATGGTCACTTTCAGCAGGACAATGAACCTTGCCACCAATCGCTCAGTCACAAATTGGTTTGAGGAACATCACAATTTAGTCTGCTTCCATGGCTAGCTCAGTCCCCTGACCTCAATCCTATTGAGCATTTGTGGGACGAAGTCGAAAGATCACTTCAAAGTTTGGAAACAACCATCTGACAACTTAGACCTGCCATTATACAGCATGGGCCAACATTCCTTAGCAACAGTATCAGCATCATGTTGAGTCCATGCCAAGAAGAATATCAGCTGTGATCAGAGCTAAAGGTGGACTAACTCGTTATTAGAGGGTGTCTCTAATTTTTTGGCCACTCTGTACGTAACATAGTAATTTAAGGCATATAATACATACATAAATTATATGAAATAGTACAAAATACTGAATACAAAAGAGTAATAATACTGATACTGCATTTGAGGTGATATACTAGGATAAAAAGAACTTGTTTAAAATGTTCATAATTTACATTTACAAGGTGCGTTCAAGTTATAAGGTTTCCAATTTTTTTTCTCTGGAGTGAGTAAGTAGAAAGATCCACATGCTTTTAAAATTTTGCGGGAAATATTTCGTCTTTACTGACATAGATGGCAGCACTATACCGTAAACAGCATGAATACCGTGCGCGTTGCCGCGAAAGATGTTTCATATACTTAAAATGGCGAAGTTTAGTTTACAAGATCAACGTGTAATAATTCGTTTTCTGCACTTGCAGGGTGAAACACCCATCGAAATTCACCGCCAATTGACTGAGATATGCAATGAAGGCGTTATGAATGTTAAAAATGTGCGTTCATGGGTGTGAAAGTTTAAAGAAGGTCAAGAATCATGTGAGAATGAACCGAAGCAGCCTCTACCACAAACCAGCCGGATGGAAGCCATGATTGCTCGCGTGGAACAACTTGTTATGGAAGACCGTCGCTTAGGTGTGCGTGATATTGCCTCTAAACTTGGCATTTCCGTGGGATCTGTGGAGCTTATTTTGCCTGATGAGCTGAAAATACGGAAAGTTTCTTCAAGGTGGATCCCACGAATGCTGACTGACGAACACAAGTCTGCGTTGGTGGCAATTTCTCAGCAGATGTTGACACGTGATGCAGCAATGAATGGTGCTTTCTGTTCATCAGTTGTGAAGATGGATGAGACATGGATTCCATTTTTAACCCCCGAAACGAAACGCCAATCTTCACAATGGAAACGCACTGATTCACCGCCACCGAAAAATTTTAGAGTCACAGCCTCTGCCGAGAAAGTTATGGTGGCCATGTTTTGGGACAGCGAAGGCGTAATTCTCATGCATTGTGTTCCAAAGGGTACAACTATTACAGCTAATTCATATGAAAATGTTTTGAGAACAAAATTCCTTCCAGCACTGCATGAGAAACGACCAAACAAGACTGGACGGGTGTTTTTTCATCAAGACAACACCCCTGCTCATCGAGCACTCCTGACTCAGAAGTTTCTTCAAAATAACTTTGAGGTGGTTTCCCATGCTCCATACTCATCAGACCTCGGCTCCTAGCGATTTCTGGCTTTTTCCAATCATGAAGGACACTTCCCAACCAAGCTGCCGTTGCTTCAGTGATTTACCACTGAGCAAATCATACCCTTAAAGAAGAGTTCTCAGTAGCCATAGAATCATGGCACTGCCGTAGTGAAAAATGTGTTCGACTTCACGGTGATTACGTCGAGAAGCAACAGTAGTTACAACCTTCTGGGTTAAGTAGTTTGTCAGAAAAAAATTTGCAGACCTTAGAACTTGAACGCACCTCGTAATAATAAGAAAATTGCCTACATCAGTGTTTCTCAAAGTGGGCAGCAGGGTCATGGGGGGGGGGGGGGGCCCCTAAACGCGCAAATGATGGGCGGCTATGATTCAGTTTGTGAACTTACATAGTACGAGGGATATTTTTTTTTCAACCTTAGATGGGGTATAAAATAAGGACAAGTGTGAATAGCAAAATTACTTTTCGACATAGTCACTGCAGAGATTGAGACATTTGGCATACTGATTGGAAGAGTTTTCCAATATAGTCTTCATAGAAGTTTGCCGCCAGCATTTGACATATGTCACCACAGCGCTTTGAGAAGTCTTCATTGGTGCAGAAGCGCTGTCCTCCCAAACCTTCAGCTCTAGAAATAGATGAAAGCCACTCGGTGCCAAGTCTGGGCTGTACATTGGCTAATCAACACTTCCCATTGAAATTGCTCAAGAAGTTTTTGGGTTACCACTGCAGTATGCGATCGTGCATGGTCATGAATCAAAATTCCAGAAGACAGCATGCCTTGTATCATTGAAGAGCTTCAAGATGCTGTGGAGACCGGTTTCAACATGCTGGAGGCAAACTTCTATGAAGATGGTATTGGAAAACTCGTCCAGCTTGATGAAAAATGCCTCAATCTTTACGGTGAATATGTCAAAAAATAACTTTGATTTTATTGGACTCCTAGTAATAAAATCATTTTGTTATTCACATTTGTCTTTAATTTATATCCTATCGGAAATTGAAAAAAGAATAGCCCTTGTAATTAATTGTATCGCCATTGATAGTAGCAAAAAATAATTTTTAAAATTTATAAACCCTTTTACTTCTAATAATTAAACAATGGCGAGAGCAGTTGATTATGCAAACTGCCAATTGTCTTTTCGACCTATCACTATATCTAGCTTCTTCTCACTCCCTTCTTCTGAATCAGGGACTTCCCCGATCTCATTATCTCCGATTCCCAAGTGAAATTTTTTGGATATTTGCAGAAACCTTAAGATAGTGGTGGTGGTAGTTGGGGAGGGGTGGGCGGGCGGGGAGCATTACTAAATGAGAAGGCATTCATAGAAATAAGTTTGAGATACACTGGTCTACATCATAAGCTAAACATACCGATTGCTCTAGACAGATTAAGACCTCCATTCACACGACCATCAGATGTGACTTTTCCACCAGCTGCAATAATACGTTTAGTCTCAGGCTCGTCTTCTGGTTTATGATCATGTGACATTTCAATAGCTTTTCCATTTCGACAAACCACACATCTTGAATCTCCAGCATTGGCCACATATAATTCATCGCCACGAAGAATGGCAACAACAGCTGTACAACCACTATCATAACCAGGCTAAACATAAAACACAAAATGCAATATGAGGGGAAAATCTTCAACTCAAGACTATTATAGAAAATATAAGTTTTGGGAATAAAATAAAAATACGTTTCTATATACACTTACAAGGGAAATACACAAATATTTGTACCTCACAAATTCCCACCAAACTGAAATAAGTTCCATAAATCCTCTACTATAATGCGAATAATTTTGGCCTAAAATGCACCTAAATTTGTGGGATCGTATTATATACAAAAGGATATCAGCCCTCCAACGACCGCCGGGGGGGTGGGGGGGGGGGGCCCGGCTCAGTTGCATCCTGTCCTGATGAAATTCACACGAAATTACCACGTATTATAATTAATTATATACACGAAATTACCATGCATTATACATTAATTATACAGCATATACAGTCTGCAGATTATTATACAATAAATTCACTTTTTATTTGAATTTCTCGTAGCCAACAGTTAATACGAAAATAACTTCTCCCAAAGATCGCTACTTCCAAACAGAGACCAACAATATTGATGGTCTCTCCTTCCAAACTGCTTCAAACTAATGAAGTTGTTGTCTGTCCTGATGAAATACACACGAAATTACCATGTATTATACATCAATTATACAGCATATACAGTGTTCAGTTTGTGATGGTGGGTAATGATAAATGCTTAACCCTGCGTTTAATTGTGATAAGAAAAAAAAATTGTCATGGACGCCAGTGTGACGGAGGGTTTGAAAGTTTTTTTTATCCTATGTTTAATTATGAAATTTTAAATGTTGCGGACGCCAGTGCTAAACGCACGATACAGAACTTTCTCTCAAGATTGAGAGAGATCTGTGAGAAGAAGTGAATCTATACACTTCTAAAAGTTAAGAAAGTTACAATCGAAGTTGATAAAATAAATTTAAATTCAATTGTTGGACTAACTATTTTACCTGGTTTACCTGCCCCAAAAAGGTAACTTACATACAACCCACTCTAAAGGTATGATCTATTCCCAGTGAGCAAATAAAATAAAGAAAAGATTTTTTAATTACTTCCTATTCCATATACTATGAGATCTACCCCCCTTTTTCTAAAATAAAAATTTTAAGAAAAACAGTAACTCCAAAATGAAATAATTTAATCTTTCTTTATTAAACAACTTCTTTATGATTAGAATGTAATTCAATATTATATCTTAGCTAAATGAAGCAGAAACTCAATAAAAATTTAAGATAAAAAGGTTAAAAGTTCAAGAAAAAATTGTTCTTACATCTAACACACGCGATGGGCCCAAATAAACTAACACACACTTATCTTTCTTGCAGCTGGATTTAGTTTCCGTAGATCACGTCGTGTTGAGCTGGGTCGTTCATTTGTATTTCTCGATATTCAACAGTGAGTTTCTCCTCTTACCATGGCTTACGATTTTGTGGCTGACACACAACAGGCTTCAGGCCGCCCGTCTGTTTCACTTGGCTCCCGTGAACCCAGACTTGCCTGTGATCCCGCCTACCGTGTATCATTCCCGCCGATGTTCTCGTGAAGCCGCCGCCTTTGCTCGCTGTTTGTGCCTTGGTTGTCTCCGTTACCATCGATCGTTCGCTGCATCAGTTCACCTGAATTCCAGTCGTGATTTTGACTTTTCATAACTCAATTTTAATAGCAACATACAATCCTGAGGCATGTTTCTCGGTTGTAACGCTTTCATGAGTTTTGCGTGTAGTTTCCCATCTGTTCTTACGGTTGTGTTCCGAAGATGAAGATTAAGAACCGAAAGATTGTATTCAAGGTCAAGAATCTTAAGTTGAGTTCTCGGTTATCTATTTCAAAATTTTGCACACATATATACCGCATCAGTTACAAGTATTCTCTCCTGTTTGCTTTTAAACAATCTTCAATCATTGGTCAGAGTCTTGGGGTTAATCGAAACAAAAGAAAGAAACTCCCCTCACGTTAAAATTCAGAACTAGGGTAGCGTCCATGGCTATTCCCAGATGCAAACAACCTCCCCCCTTTTTCTTTTCCCCTTCAACTGCCGAAGCAAACAAGAGAAAAAAAAAAATCAAAATGGAGAGTGACTGCTTCAAATTAATGAAACAACAAAACCACAAAGTTTAATTTTATAGTAAGCATTAACCTATTTGTTAATGAAACAATTTTAATTGAACAAGTATAAAGCAATCAATAATACAGACCGAAAAAGTTAAAGATATGAATGAAAATTAACGCTAAAATTGAGCAAACAAATAACACACATGTTATATTTTAATTAACATCCGTAGAGACATATATGTCACAAGTTCATTATACGATAAATTAATTCACTTTTATTTGAATTTCTCATCACCAAAAGCTAATACGAACTAACGAAGTTGCATTCTGCCCCGATGAAATTCAGACAAAATTACAGTTTAATATACATTACCAGTAATTATACAGTATATGCAATAATTTAAATCGTGTATTGTCCCCAAAGTGTACAAATAAATGTAGAAATGTAAAAATGCATGGAACTGAACATTCTTGTCTTTGTTCAAAATTATATAAACTTTTTTTGCTTGTTAATAGATCACCAAAATTCAATTTATTGAATTAAGATTTTATTCCACCCCTCCCCCATTAAATCATTTTGGTTACAAACGGACACGATATGGCGAGTCATACCGTAAAAACAGTACATATAAGCAAAATTCTTAAGCCAATGGGCAATGCCACCCAGTACACCACTGTGTTGATCGGTTAGTCTTGATTAGCAATAGCACTGCAACCACTAATCACTCAAGAATCACTCTCCAGCATCTTTATTTAGTGATTCTTTAATAGTAAAGATCTAGAATATACATGTTTAAAAATGTAAAAAAAATAGAGGTTTTTTTCTGTATATTTTTGCACATTTTTTTATTTCTCACGAGGAGTCAAAAATGGGGATCGTATTATACAAGAGGATAGCATCTTTGCTGGTTTTTTGGGCCGAAAAAGTGGATTCGCATTATACAAGGGGGCACATTATAGTAGAGGATTTACGGTACTCATCTGAAGCTACTACTGATGGTTGCAGAATATAAGAAAATCCAAAATTTTGTTTCTTTCAAAATAAACTGCGAAAACAAAAACAATTGAGCATACCAACACTATTGTTAAAGAGTTAGGTGTGTGCGGTGCGTGTGTGCGTGTATGTGTGTATGTGTGTAAGGGGGGGGGGGCTTGAGGAAACTTCTTTCTTCCACTACTCAGCAATAAGCACGAATCCACTTCACAAGAAAGCAATGGAAGAAGCAGCAGACAACAATTGAAGGAATTCTGAAGTTTCTAAACAAAACTTAGTTTTTAAAAATAGATTATTAAAATTAACTAATTGCCTTCCAGTAAAAGAAAATTTGTATAGTAATTAATACCATTTCATTTTATTAATTAATTCGGTAATCTTCATAAATTTTCCAGGGCTGGCGTCATGTATTTGCAAGTCAAATGAGGCTGTCAAGTGATGTGTGTTGGTGAGGGTATGTATAGTGGTGAAATTTCAGGTTTAAAATTATTCGAGAAAATAATAGCATGAGTAAAAATATGTTACAAGATAATTTAATTAATAAAGGCCTATTTGCCAAGATAATTTAATTAGATAGATATACCAAAATAAGAAAAATATCAGAAATTAAAAACGAAATTATTAATACCATAAAAATAAAAATACTTTTCCACATACAGTTAATAAGAACATAACACGTATGTACATTTCTTCAGCGCTTGAAGACTGACTATACAGTAATTTATGTATATAATAGATCTAAAGGGTTACAGAAAAGAACCAATCTGATAAATTACAGATAGGGACCAATCAGAATACATACAGATAAGCATCAATGAGAGAAAGGTTCATAATACTGTTTCTACCAATTTCGTACATACAACAACCAACAAAAAACAAAAACATCACGCCGCTATCCTATAAAAAAGGGTGGGCAGCACACAAAAAGAACAAAAAAAAAACAAAAGCGGATCGACCAAATCATACATCGCTAATCAATCGGCGCCACACATTCCGGTCTCTACACACCATCCCAGCTTCTTCCACGGTCATTCTCTTCTTCAGGCTCTCAAACCCATACAGCTTCAGATATTCATCCAACTGCTCTCTCCACTCTTTCCTCGGTCTCCCTCTTCCTCGCCCGCCATCAACATTACCAACATAGTCGTTTCGTCAGTCGTTCCTCGTTCATGCGTTCCACATGTCCAAACCACCTCAACGTTGACTTTGCCACTACATCAACCACACTATGTCGCATTCCACAATCATCTCTCACTAAAACATTTTGAATAGTCAAGTTTCGTAACTCCAGCTACACCTCTCAGATACCTCATTTCAACTGCACACAGTCGCTTTTTATGCTTCTCAGTCCACACCCAGGTTTCACTCCCATAAATCAGAGTTGGTACCAGCACGCTCTGATAAACAGAAATTTTGGCATTCTTCGATAAACGCTCATTCCTAGCATACTTTCCAAGTGCGCCTACGACCTTCAAACCAGAATTCACTCTCCTTAATATCTCACCACCAATGCTCCCGTCCCTCTCAAACATGCTCCCCAAGTACACAAACTCGTTCACTTGCTCCAAGTTCACCCCGTTCAGCTCAATCATACATCGCGTTTGTTCCTCTCCCCGCTCAAAAACGAGTACTTTCGTCTTCTCCACATTTATTCGCATATATTGCCCATTGCACACCTTGTTCATTTTTACCACTAGTGTCCTAAGATCCTCTTCACTCTCCGACAGGATAAGAGCATCATCAGCATACAATAAACAGCACACTCATCGCCCACTTTCACACCCAAGCCATTAATCCCGGCTGCCCTAACACATGCATCCATGAAAATATTAAATAACCACGGGGACATTACACACCCTGCCTCACACCTTCCTCAATCGCAAACCACTCGGATAAGCCTTTGTTTGTCTTCACACTAGCAGAGCTGTTCACATACATTGCCTTCACTGCCCCAAGTAGTCGTTCACTCACACCATAATCTCTCAGCACTCTCCAAAGGGCGTTCCTTTTCACTCGATCGTACACTTTCTCCAAATCAACAAACGCACAAAACACTTTTTTCCTCACACGGAAATATTTCTCTACCATTACTCTCAGCAAAAAAATTTGATCCATGCATCCTCTTCCATTCTTGAAGCCACCCTGCACATCCCACACTTTCTCATCAGTCACGCTCTTCACTCTATCAATCACAACTTTTCCATAAACCTTCCCCGCTACACTCAACAAACTTATTCCTCTATAATTCTTGCAATCACTTCTATCACTCTTACCCTTATATATGGGAACAATCATAGCCTTAGTCCAATCTTCGGGAACCACACCACTGATCGAGCAAAACTCAGAGCTTCCACAACCATTCTACAACTTGCTTTCCACCATACTTTAACATCTCTGCGGTCACACCATCTACACCAGGGCTTTTACCACACTTCAGAGCGCTAACTGCATTCAGAACTTCTTTCATACTGATTCCATCTTCTTCCGACTCACTATCCACTCTCTTCTCCGCTCTTTCATTCCAGTCACTTCTATCAGTAACTCCCACAGGCATAAAGAGCTCGGAAAAATATTCCTGCCACCTACAACTACATCGGATTCATTCCACAGCATTTTGCCATTCTTGTCCTTCACACTACATTCCCCTTCTGACCTCCTCTCATATCTCTAACATACTTCCAAAACATTCTCTTGTTCCCTTCAAAGTCATTCTACAGTTTCTCATCTTTTTCTCTCACCACTCTCTCCTTACTCTCTCTAATCACTCGTGCACACTCTCTCTTACAGCTCTTGTATTTATCCGCACCAACACTGCCATTCAACATTCCCAGATATGCCTTTTTCTTCTTTGCCACCATGTCTGCAACATCCTTATTCCACCATACATCGCCTTTCATCCGACCCAAACTGACTTCACCACACACCTCTTTCGCAGAACTCACCAGACAATCCTTTATATGCTTCCACATATTCTCCACATTATCCATACTGTCATTTATTTGACCCAGACACTCAGATACAAGACTCTCATACATGCTTCTCTTCAAGCGCAGATCCTCCACTTTTATTCGTTTTTGTACAGTTTTCACCTTTCTTACTGTCCTCCAGCCACCCAGTAGATTCATTCTTGACAACCAGAAAATGGTCAGTCCCAATCTCTGCACCCCTTATCACTCTCGTGTCCATAATTTTACCACGCAGCCTGTTGTCACAAACAATCAAATCAATCATACTCCTCTGATCTCGTGCCTGATTCTCCCAAGTATACATAAGGATATCTTTGTGCTTAAAGAAGGTGTTTGAGACAAACATTCCTCTCTCCGCACAAACCTCCAACAGCCGCTCGCCATTGCCATTCACAGGCGGATCTCCATATTTTCCTACCAGACCTTCTATCCTATTTCTCTCCACACCAACCCATCCATTCAGGTCACTCGCCAGAATCACGCGCTCATTGTCACAGCTTTCATTCAAAACCTCATTCACGACATGCCAGAACTTTTCTTTCTCACTCTCACTCGCAGCATCCACTACAACTATAAGGATTTTATGTATCCGAAGTTTCATTCTCATCCACAATACTCTTTCATTCACGCACTTGTACTCAGTCATACACTTCTTTGTCCTTTCATTCAGCAGCACACCTACACCAGCTCTTGCCCGTTCACACTCCTCCACCCCAGACCACAGTCCTACAATATCATCCCTCACACTATCAAAACGACAGCCCTTTCTAAACGTCTCACTCACGCACAAGACATCCAGTCTATACTTCCTCATTTCATCCACCAGTTCTCGTTCACACTCTTTGACACGCCCTCTCACATTCCACACACCCATTCTCCATTCACACCTCCTCCTCCTCTCTCGTCGAAAACCTTTTGCCCCCGAAGACCAACCTCTCCTCCACGTGGTGGGAGCTGGGCAACGCGCTTGGCGGCTAACGAGGCTCTGGCAAACTTCTCCTCGGAGAGGGTAGGCTGGGACCCATAGAGGGCACTCCCCTCACCAGTCTATACCACTACTGGCTGATCACTAGTATGGTGAATCTTACTTTATGATTTTCAGAACACAAAAGAAATTAAATCGTACATACAGATAAGGAGTAATCAAGATTTTATGAAATTTCCGATTGTCCTCCAATCAATGACATTCATGGGACCCTGGTCTACAGGTCTAGGAGCAGTAGTCCACCAGTAAATGAGAGAGAAAAGAGTATAATTGCAGAAAAAGAGACTGAAAAGAGACTAAATTGTCAAACGCTCAATATGGTCAAGGAATGGCTTGATGTTTGCACGCTGACGATGTCTTTGAATCGTTGAACGAGAAATTGTTTTTCCACGCTTGGCTTTAATTTCTTGTGCAAAGTTGACACAGCTGCGACGTCTTTTGCCACTGTTATTAGCAATGATGTTTTTGCTTTCCTGTGATAATTTCTCGGGCCTACCCTCAGCAAATTCGGCATGGCAGTTATCATAACCTTTCTTCCAATTGTCCGTCACCCATCTATCCGATCGGTTTTACTTGTTCGCAACCCATTTGCGATTAATAAAAGACGCACCTGCTTCCATTGCCTCTCGATATGCATTTGCACGAACTCTATCCATGAAACGCTGCTCTTCACTGTCATTTATTAAACCAGCCATATTTGTTTGATACCAATAGACGCACAATGAACTACTCTCTGCCGAAGCGTCATAAGAGTGTGCTACAACGCTGCGGTTTAAGTCGCAGCCCCCTAGCAAAAGGTTATGCACAACCCCGTATATGTTTGATCTGATATATTAATAAGATATTTATATTTTTTTCATACCCCTTTTTATTAATTCAAAATTAGCTTAATTCAGAGCTGTCCAAGATTTCTGTCCGCAGGCAGCGCCCGTGCACGTGGGTAATCTACCTTAGCCCCCATTGCACATTACGTTGATCAGTTCCTTAAAGTCGAGCGGCTAATTATCAATTCGACATTGTAAAAAAAAAACAAAAAAAAAAAAAACAGAGGCAGTTTACCATTTTATTTTCTTCGTTTTAATGTGATAATTTTCTCGATATCAGGTAGAATTGTAATTTTCACGACTCTAAAGTTTTGATTCAAAAACATAAATTTATGAAATATAATGTTATGATGATACATTTTCTCCAGAGATTCTTTTAAATTTAACACATTACTGGAAAATAAATGGCCCATCTATTCGGAAAAATCAACTGAGCCACAGATAAACAAGTAGCAGGTTATTGCATTTTATTTGTAATTAGGGTTCGGATATAAATGCACTAAAAAGTGCAAAAGTATGCGAAAATATGGTATATGTGCTGAAAAAAAAAAAAAAACCCGCCAAAATATGCAGTAAAATCTTACCTGTTCAGCAGCAAATACTTGGATAAAAATGAACTGTAGTTATAAACATCCCTTCAAAAATATGCGCTAAAGTCAGAAATATGCATTTTTATGTACAATAAAACTTAAGCTAGAAGGCCCAGAAGGGTTATGTGCTTAAAAACATCATTTGAGCGAATTACTAGTTCGGAAAAAAATATGCATTATATGCAAATCCGAAGCCTACTTATAAAAAA
>JAHWFO010104889.1:341416-354706 GCA_023313115.1 Rhysida immarginata
TTTAAGTACCGGTATTATTTAATTTTAAAGCACTCTTCTTTAAAATTTTTCGAGGTGGTAGTCTCCCGCTGGTAGACCTAACAAGTCGTATTGATGATCTCGCTGGAAGTACGTCTGCTCCCGTGTATTCAGTGTAATGATGGCATGATTTCAGATTTTTTTAATGCGTTTAAACTTGTTCACCCAAAATTTTCAACATTTATCTTTTGGAAATGTCAAATATTTTATGAGTTACGAGTTTTAGTTTTTCTAAGTAGTTATTAAATTATATTATACGCGGCAGCAGAACAGCATATTCCAAGCATTTCTCCTGCGCTGCCCGCTCGTCGGGTCTAGGAGTGACATCACAGTTAGTTTGTTTGCAAATTTCCTCGCTAGATGGTAGCATCGCATAAGCAATCCTTGTTATTTTATCATCCTTGGCTTGCTACGAATGACAGCAAACACCTACAAAAATGGCCACTTCCGGTAATGGCAGATCATCGTAGAAAGTGCTTCAAAATTACATTTGGCCACTTGCAGGCTCCAAAAAGGAGAGGAAAGAGGCTTCTTAAATAAAGAGACTAACATGGAAAAAAGAGACTAAAAGCTAAAAAAGCAGCCTGCTCCGAGGCCTGGGTCTACTTATTGGAAGGTTTGACAATCTTTACTGATTCAAGAAAGTTCAATAATTTTGGATCATGGGCAATATGGAGGATCTTAACCAAATTTGGATCATAGTTAGGTTTACATTTAATGATATGGTCAGCAAATTCGATGCTTCCGTAATCCAATTTTTATATAGTTGTCCCTCTGCAAATCAGCATTCCACAAGTCGGGAAATTCCGTAAGTCAGCAATTTTTTCCTGTAAACCAAGATAGCAGACAACGATTTCCGGTCAGGGATTTTTGCCAACAAAAACAAAATCGGTAAAGATTATGATGATTAAAATATACAGCCTGTTTTGGGGGAGCTATGAAAGTTAACTATGGAAATTACAAGAATTGTTATAAGCCGGCTTTCTTCAAGCTGGTTGTTTTACACAAAAGTCGGAATGGTGACAGATTATAGATGCACCCCCTCTCCCAGCATTAGCTGCTACATTTTCCCTTAAAAATTTAAAATGCAGACTTGTGATTACCATATTTGCCCGAAAATAGGCCGCACTTTTTTTCCAAATTTTATGCCTCCAAAATTGAAGTGCGGCCTATAATCGTAGCCTAAGAAATTTGCATCCAGTTATAGGCCCTATTGAGACTGGAGTACAGCTCACCTTGTATATCGTCGATATTTGCCCAAACATCGCGAAGTAAATCAAGAATTAACAAAATTAAAAATTTGCACTACTTTTAATGAAAAATTGAAAAATAAAAATAAAATGAAAAAATAAAAATAAAAGTGACTGTTATTCTACGAGACTTTCTCTACTCTTCACCTGTGTTTTTTTGTTCCACATCTGTCTCCATAAGACTTTCTCCACAATGGGAGACTTTTATTTTTATTAATTCACACTACTGTTTAATCGCAGTTTTTTTTTTTTTATTTTTTATTTTTTACTAAAATCTTGACTTGAATTTTAAAAAAAATATCACTTGTAATATTGTATACAATAAATTATTTCGATTTTTAAAAAGCCCGATATAAACTACAATACGAAGTGGCAGCCATTTTTTCCCGTGAGTCTTTGAGATATGAAACCAGCCAATGGTAGAGCAGGTTACATTTTTCTTTGGGTTATTCGGATACGAAACAAGTGAATGGGCATAAAAGCTAATATACTATTGGTGGAATAAATTTTAGCGGGCGTTGCTTATTTGACGTAATTTTTCCTGCCCCTTTACTACATGTGCGTTTATTTGGTAAACAGAGTTGCCGGCATTTGAGTTTTTTTTTACGGGAATATCACGCAAAAAATTTTACATTATGGGAGATCATGTGGAAATAAAAGCATCGGCATTCAATAAAGGAATGAGACGAAATTACACTGCAAATGTCAAACGGATAGTTATTAATTATGCAGAAGAAACGAGCAATAGAGAGGCTGCCAGGAAATACGGAATTGACGAAAAAAATGTATGTCGATGGAGATTAATGAAGACAAAACTACAATATGCATCTTCCTTAAGAAAATCTTTCAGAGGGCCTAAACATGGTCGATATCCTGAACTTGAAAATTTGGTTTTTAATTTTGTCCAGGAACAACGAAAAAATGGAGTTCCAATCAGTCGAGAAATTATTCAGTTAAAAGCATTAGAAGTTGCTTCGCATCTCCAGATTTCAAGGAGAGAATTTCGTGCAAGCATTGGCTGGTCTCGAAGATTTATGCGAAGACATAATCTTTCACTTAGACGCAGAACAACACTAGCCCAAAAATTACAGTCAGATTTTGAGGAGAAACTTATTGCTTATCAAAGATTTGTTATTGGTCTCAGAAGAACTCAATTATTTATTAGTCAAATCGGAAATGCAGATGAAACCCCTGTTTTCTTTGATATGCCAAGCAAAACTACTGTAAATCAAAAGGGTGAAAAATCAGTTATTGTTAAAACGACTGGAAATGAAAAACTTAGAATAACAGCAATGTTAGCTGTAACAGCTGATGGCAGGAAATTGCCTCCGTATATTATTTTAAAACGAAAGACAATGCCTAAGGATCAGATTCCAAAATGAATAATTTTAAGATGCCAAGCAAAGGGATGTATGACGAATGAATTAATGCTGGACTGGTTGTCAGTTGTTTGGAATAGAAGGCCTGGTGCTCTTCTCAGAAAACGAGCATTACTAACATTGGATGCTTTAAAGGCCATCTGACCCCAGAGGTTAAAGAAAAAATTAAATCACTAAACTCAGATCTTGTAGTAATTCCTGGGGGTATGACATCTCAACTGCAAGTGCTTGATATTTCAGTTAATAAGCCTTTCAAAGACCATTTGAGAAAGCAGTATTCAGATTGGCTATTGGCTGGAGATTATGCCCTCACACCAGGAGGAAAAATTAAGAAGCCATCTGTAACCCAGCTATGTCAATGGATTCTTGCAGCCTGGGATAACATAAAACCAGAATCAATTGTCAAAGGTTTTAAAAAATGTTGTTTGTCAAACATGATGGATGGGAGAGATGATGGCATATTATGGGAAGACCAAGAAGAAAGGAACAATGAAGAAATTGAAAGTGATGAAAAGAGCAGCCAAAGTGAAAGTGAAGACACCTGCCAGAGTAGCACTAATGAAGAAAACAGTGAAGAAGAAAATGACTAATATGATTAATGCAACCATAAGTCTTAATCATAAAATACTGTACTCTTATACTGTAACATTAAGTTTTTTTCTCTACCAATATCTTGTTACTGTTATTTAACTTTTTCTCATTTTTAATCGAAGTAAAAAAAAAAAAATACTGATATTAAAATATTTCATACATATAAGATGTGTATTTTATTTTTTTCCTAAAAACTGCTTCCAAATTTCACCATGTGGCCTATATTCGGGGGCGGCCTATTTTCGGGCAAATACGGTAATTGCCTTAATTTGAAAAAATATTACTGTATTTAATCTAGTTTAATTTTTCCTTGCAAATTTTCTTTTTTGAAAGCTGGAAATTTACTGAAAACTATGTATTACGAATGCAATTCGGTAATGAAGTAGACGCAAATGCATGTACCTTTCTTTAATTGAAGAGTGGTATTGCCGATGTTTTATCGTTTGAAATGCTTAGCAGATAACAGTTTAAAAGATTTTTTTCTATTGTACTTTATTCGATTCATTATTTTAAGTTATTCATGTGTTATCATTAAAATCAATCGAAAAGTTAGTTGATCAAATCCAAAATATCACAGTCACTTCATGCTCTTCGTTAATATATTTTTTAATAGCCTATAGTGAAAAAAAAAATTATTAAACTTTTTCAAATCTGTGAATATAATTAATGCATTATTTCTCAATATTGTTAATGCTTTAGTCAAATAACTTCATAAAAGCCTTAAGTGTATTCGTTTTAACAGATCTCAAACAAGTGTAAAGGAAACATCGCTGTTATTTGCGAACTTGGCCTCTCTAAACGGAATGCTTAGCGATGAATTCTTTGCCTCTCTTAAATGGCCAAAATTATACCTATCTATAAAAATGGGGACCAAAACGATTTCCATAATTATCGCCCAATCACAATCTTCCCAGTATTCTCTAAAATATTTGAAAAACTATACTTGCTTAACCAATTATATCCATAACAATAAACTATTATCGACAGCTCAACACAGATTTTCTCCTAATCGTAATAAAGATACAGCCTGCTATGAACTAATAGAATACATATCTCTTCATATGTCCAAAAATAACTTTGTAGTTGCTCTATTCTTAGATTACATCTAAGTCTTTGATTCAATAGCTCACCAATTACCGATTCACAAACTCTCCTCTTTCTTTAACATTCATAGCCCCCCCACTTCACTGGCTCTCAGATTTTCTTACTGATCGTTCCTATTACCTATCTGCCAAAGATATCACATCATTACTAGTTTGGAATATTGGAGTCCCACAGGGATCTATTCTCCTGGCATTACTTTTTAATCTTTTTATTAATGACTTAGCCTCCTCTTCAAATTTAATCTTATATGCTGACGATGCAACTTTATTATTCGCTGAGCCAAATATTGATAATCTCTCCACTACTAATGTTAACCAAACTTTATCTATCTTAAGTCAATGGAACTCAGTTAACCTGCTTGTCCCAAACCTTAATAAAACTAAATATATGTTCCTAACTGTCCTGCCCATTTTCTATAACTCACATCTATTATCAGTTACAAGCACATTTAAATATTTAGGAATACATTTAACACACGATTTTTCTTGGAACTTGCACATCAATACTTTGCTAACAAAACTTAACAAAAGACATTTGCAGAACTTAACCTATCCCTTGTTCTGCTATACACTGAACGACCAATATATTAGAGACACCCTGCTAATAGCGTGTTGTGCCTCCTTTAGCGGCAAGCACTGCCTGAATACGTGCCGTCATAGATTAAACAAGGTGTTGAAACTGTTGCGGAGGAATAGCAGCCCAGGCTAACATCGCAGTGTCCCGTAATTGGTGCATGTTGGACGGGAAGGCGTCGGATGGTTCTCTCCACTTCATCCCATAAATGCTCGATCGGGTAGAGATCGGGCAACCGAGCTGGCCACTGAAGCAGGTGGGAGTCTGTGCCATGTTCCTCGAACCAGTCCAAGACCATTCGAGCACTGTGACAGGGAGCATTGTCCTGCTGAAATTGTCCCGTCACCACCAGGGAACACAGTCATCATGAACGGATGCACCTGATCGGCAACAATGTTCAGGTAGTGTGTCCCAAGAGAAGACACCCCAGACCAGCACTCTTCCTCCACTCGCCTGTAGGGTTGTCTGCCGACAGGATGGGTCCATGACCTCGTGCTGTCTGCGCCAGATGCGCAGTCTGCCGTCCGCATGATGAAGTAGGAACTGCAATTCGTTGGACCAGGCGACCATCTTCCACTCATCCAGTGTCAAGTGGCGATGCCTGTGTGCCCATAGCAGGCACGCTTTCCTATTTTGCAGTGACAGCGACGGTACCCGTACTGGCTACCTGTTGTTAAACCGCACCATGTGCTCCGAAATGGGTTGGGATGCTTCCTCATTGAACTACGCTGCAATTTGTTGGGCTGTTCCTGTCCTGTAGCTGTGGATGATTCATGCCAGTCGCCGTTGGCCTCGTTCATCCACGGCCCTGTTTCGTCTGGAGTTGTATTTGTTGGAGGTTGTTTTTTGGCATAACTACCATTCACGGAATACCCTTGACACTGTTGTACTGGAAAGCCGAGGAGGTTCGCGGTTTGCGAAATGCTCAATTGTGCCCGTCGAGCTCCAACGATCATGCCTCGTTCAAAGTCGGTCAAATCCTTGGATTTATCCATATTGAGTCCACTTCTGCTGCTGACTGCAACTTGTGATCCAATGCATCCCTTTTATACACCGCTTCGGCCTATTCCATTTTCTGTAAGAGATGTCTAATAAATTGGTCGTTCAGTGTAAAACTCTTGCACTTATTTCTCATCTGCACTTTCTTCCCTATTATACACGGATCTTCCTATATAACTCCGTAATACATTCGGCCCTCTGCTATGGGGTCCAATTTTGTAGTTCAACTACAAATTCTAATCTTTTATGCTTTACAGTCTACAAAAATGGTTAAGAACCCTGCTTAATACAATAACGGTTAAGACGACTTTCTGCATAATAGGTGCTGTTGTGTCAGTCCCTTAACACGAAGTACCTTTAAAGTATCTCGTTTAATATGATCTTCCCGCATATTACGTTCCTTTGCGCCGCTGTGCTTACGAGATTGAGCTCACTTACACCAAGGCAACTGCCACTGACGCATGCACATCCAATCCTGCGAGTCTCCAGTTCCCCATCTTCAATGTGCCATCTTCAGTTCTTTGTTTTAATCCATTAGTTCTGCTACTGCTCGTCACAATTGTACAAAATTAAATGTAAAGCGTTCTCACTAGATGCTTATTTCAAGTAGGATATTATGTACAAGGTGAGACCGGAAAGTTCGTTGAATGATTTGGAAAAACAAACTGGGACAGATACTTCAGAAATTATACTTTACTGTCTTTCAAAGTAGGCTCCCATGGTCACAATATGCTTTTGACATAATTCATACAACTGGTGCATGGCAGTACTGCTTGAAGTTCTTTCGCCACAGCTGTTTGATTTCACGAACACGTTTTATATTGTGCGGTGTGGTGCTGGTGGTCGGCCGTTCACGTCATGGTCCATCTTCAAGGGTTTCTCATCCTTCACGAAAACGCTTAAACCACTCATACAAACATTTTCGTGTCACAGGGTCTTCTCCATACACTGTCTTTAACATTTTGTGGGTTTCCTTTGCAGTTTTACCCAATTTAAAACAATTTCATATAGAGCTTTTTCAC
Organism: Rhysida immarginata; assembly: GCA_023313115.1. Classification (NCBI taxonomy): domain Eukaryota; kingdom Metazoa; phylum Arthropoda; class Chilopoda; order Scolopendromorpha; family Scolopendridae; genus Rhysida; species Rhysida immarginata. Next base: position 348,353 of record JAHWFO010104889.1, read on the forward strand.
TACGCATGATCGTGTTGTCATTGTGATGTCATCGACACGAGGAAAGTTTATGCCGCCATATTGGATAACAAGCAGACAGGTACTCGCTTTCTTCGGTATCAGTTCGCTACTCGCATATGCTCTGGAAATCATTATACAATGTCTTTTTGCTGCATCTTAGGATGCTCTAATCGGCGAACTACAGATAGATTAAAGTCTTTACAGAATACCTGTAGTTCAGAGGCACCAAGGTAAGCTAACCTTCGAAAGAACAGAGGAGAAGAAGAGCTTGGCTCGCCGCGATTAAAAGAGTTGTACCTCACGGCTGCGACTATAAAATACTAGCGTGTCTGCTCCGATCATTTCTTAGAATGAGATTAATTTGGATACTGCGTAAAGAAAACGCTTGTTTAATTAAATAAATGCTGTTCATCATAATTTTTCCAAAGGAGTCTGGTGTATCAGAAATTGATAAAGTTCAGATTAGCATCCCCCAATTTTCTTGGCTGACATCGATCAGCCTAGTCACGTTTACGCTGAATTTATTATCGTAACATATCTAATATGTAAATGATTTATCATATAATTACATTTTATATTATATTTATTTTAAGAAATTTGTGTTGGAAAAAATACGAAAGTTCCATGACTGTGTACGTTAAATGATGGGCGGCCAAGCCGACATGAATGATCAATGGTCGCCCATTAGCTGAAGTACATCACCACGGAACTTTCGTGATTTTTTTCCCTGCATATATCTCTTAAAATATAATTTTGATAACATGATAAATCATTTACATATTAATTAGATATGTTACGATAATAAATTCAGACCATAAACGCGACCAAGCTGATCGATGTCAGCCGAGAAAATTAGGGGACGCTATGCTGAACTTTTATCCTGAAATTTTATTTTCAGTGTCTCATTTATTACATACCTTGCTATAAATGAGTGTATTAACGTTAATTTGTTTGTAGCTGACTTTGAGGACCCAGTCACACAATAAATTCTTGTATGCATCAAGTGATTTGTAGGCCCTCGTTTCTTTGCGTGTAATCCAGCTGTGCTTGTGGACGATGTACCTTGAAATTTCGATGAGATTCAATGAAGGCAAACTGCTTTCCTCTAAAGTAAACTCCTGATTTAATAGGGTATAATGATCAATACTATCAATATCAGCAATTTTTGTTCATATCTCAGTTGTGTGTGGATTGGGAGATTCGTGTAATATGCCGATCTTGCCATAGCAACTAGCGCGTGCAAAGTGCAGAACGCCTTGCCGCGAGTCGGACATTTCCCATTATCACATTAATGGGAAATCACCGAACTTTCTGATATCGAGGGGGAGGGGTCTGCCAACTTGGAATTCTTCAAGTCGCGAAAATCCGCAAAATGGCAGAGCCCTGGAACTACGGTTGCTGACTTGTGGAGGGACGACTGTACAAGAATTAAAGAACACATTGCATTAAAAACAGGAATACAGAAGCATCGAAATTTGCTAACAACATCGTTAAATGTAAACATAACCGATCCAAATTTGGTTGACATCCTCCATATTGCCCAGGATCCAGAATTATTGAACTTCCTTGAATCAGTAAAGATTGCCAAGAAATCCACCAATCAGCTACTTAATGCATACCAGGATTACATGTACACTGATTGGATGACAATCAAAAGTTTCATAAAATCCTGATTAGCGTTATCTATATTTATTCTGATTGGTCCCTATCTGTAATTCTTTAGATCTATTGTATACATAATTTATTGTACACTCAGTCTTCAAACGCTGAAGAAGTTGGCTTTGCCAATGAAATGAGCATACATTTTAGGTCCTTGTAAACTGTGTATAGAAAAATGTTTTCATTTTTATGGTACAGTCGTACCTCAACATAAGGTTACCTGATAAAAGGATAATCCGCTTATAAGAATACAGAGTGTAGTCTTGTTTTACTTTATCCTTTGTAAATCCAGATAAAAGGATACTTCGCTTATAAGGATATCCTTATAGGGAGGTTCGACTGTATTAATAATTTAGTTTTTAATTTCTGATATTTTTCTTAGTTAAGTATACAAGGTCTGTTCAAAAAATAATCGAACTTTTTTAATTATGCGGCAACGGAACGTCGTAGAGATGAGTGGTTGACAGCACCGCAATTGTCATATCCTTCCACCTAATGGACCATTTACAAGTTTTTACATGTTGTTTAGTTTCGGAGTATTGCCATTTGAGTGCAACGTGTTTCAGTGATCATGGCAATTTTTGCAATGTCCGATTAAGAAAGCAACGATGCAATGTGAAGATATTCATGGAATCGCAAAAAGAGACCACTGTTGTGGCAAGACAACTCATGGTTCCTTCATCATGACGATGTGCCTGCCCACTCAGCCTTGTTAATTCGCCAAAAATCAGATGACTATCCTCCCCCAGCCTCCCTACTCCCCAGTCCTAGCTCCCTGAGACTTTCTAGTTTCCAAAATTAAAATCTGTGCTGAAAGTGCACACTTTCGATCCACTGATGACATTAAAAAAAATTTGGCGCTGGCATTGAAAGCTATTCCGAAAGAAGCCCTCCAGGACTGCATGGTAAAGTGGGAACACCACTGGAACAAGTGGAATAGAGGAGAGGAGTACTTTAAAGGAGACAAAGACAAAGCTCTATATTATTAAACAAACAAAAAAAAACAAAAAATTAAAAACATTAAAAAAAAAAAAAAAGTTTGGTTATTTCTTAACAGACCTCATATGTATCTCATATTTGAATTAGTTTAGATTTACAAAAACTTAAAACATGTTATGATCAATATCGTTAGTTGAATTATTGCAGCAACTTTAATTTTAATGGAATTAAAACAAAAATTATTAAAAAGCTTGGTCATGGGGAACTGACCGGGGGGGGGGAAGGGGGGACAAAACTCGAAAAAATAATGGTTCGAAGCCCTGATATATCAATTGCGTATGAAAATCCACTTGTACTGTTGAATAGCAGCACTTACTTCCTCTTTCTCTGGTAATATTATCGAGTCTTCCTCCCTGTCCTTGTCACTTTCGTCATCATCGTCGTCGTCGTCATCATCATCATCATCATCATCATCGTCGTCATCATCGTCGTCGTCAACATCATCATCATCTTCCTCTTCTTCCACGCCACCATCATCACTATTTACTTCAGTAGGCTTTGTTAGCTTTTCTTCGTTCTCAGAACTGTCACCAGTTTCATCATGTTCACTTGTGTGGGAAGAAAAAAAAAAAATGAAACATTTTTATATAAAATAAACTAATTTTGCTAATTGGAGAAAGGGATATACATATTTGGGACCTTTCATTGTTAACCATACTGTAACAACACAGACCATTATCTTATCTTGCAAAAAAAGAGAAATAACCTTCAATTTAAGAGCCCACTACAGTATATGAAACTACACTACCTACCGAAATTTTATGTAATGACAGATTATATCAAATCAGATTAAGTATACTGGAACTGCACTACCTACCGAAAAGTAATTGGAACCTACACAAAAGTGTTTGTATGGGATTTTGAACTGTCAAATCCTGATGATGCCACCTCTTGTGGTTGAATCATCCAAACTTCTTCCTTCTGACCTGATGAAGGATATGCCTACCCTTGATTTTCTTGGAACTATTCTCACCAGATGATACTCCTTTTATCCATCAAAAGGCAATTCTCTGCATATTTCTGGTTGCCCAATCATTATTTCAGAAACATTTCCACACCTGCATGTTCCGATGCAACACTGCAATCATTTTGGTTGAAAACTGCATTGTGTTTAAGTTTTGGAGGGGAGCATATATAATTAGTAGTAGTTTTCTGCTGCTATCTCACTATTTTAGTATTCTCCACAGTTTCGTTGGCTCCTCTTGTTCCTTTGTTTCACATTTTACATTTGAATAGCTAATCCATATCAGATTAATCCTACAAAATGATGATGCCAAGCGTAATTGTAGAATCAAATGTGTCGTCAAAAAATACATTCTACAGTAAAATCTCATAATAACGAACTAGGTTAAGACGAACACCTCGTTATTATGAATTATCTTTTGGGTCCCTACAAAGGCAATTGAAATCTATGCTATTAAATTCAGATATAACGAATTTAAGATAAAACGAACTGCGAACAAAATTTTCACCCTAACAGCCGCAAATTTCATTATCACAAACTTCAGAAGTTGCACGAAGGCGTGCAAGTGGATGGAGGAAAAAAAAAAAAAAAAAAAAAAAAAAAAAAAGACACACACTTATGCTGACTTCACATAATAATGTACACTCTTCCCTGCTCAAACGCATTCCACGTGTTGTACGATCATGGTGAAGCAGAAGAATGCAATAGATTTACAGACAAAAGTTAAAATACTTGATGAAATTGATCGTGGCAGTCAATGTAAAACAAAGATTGCTGAGAAGTTTAGCATCCCCAAATTAACATTATCAACAATCTTAAAAAATCGTGAAAAAATTACAGAGGCGTTTGCTTCATCAGACACGTTGAAACTGCAAAAAAATTGCGTGGGCTAAACATGAAGACCTTGAAAATGATTTGCTGCAATGGTTTAACCATATGAGGGCCAGCAACATTCCTGACAGTGGGCCACTTTTACAAGAAAAAGCGAAGAACTTGTGCCAAGCTCGAGGTATAACGGATTTTGATTGTAATGGAGGTTGCTTGCGTCGATTCTAAAACCAGCATGGCCTATCAAGCATGAAAGTGTGTGGGGTAAACAAAGTTCTTCCAGAAAGCACTGACAGCTGGAGAGAAGACTTTAAACCAATGATATCTAAAAACTGGATCACTGACTCACTGGGAGAGAACTGTGTCCATAATTCTAGGCCACCTGACGCTACTAGTCAATGATCTGACGAGAGCATTTATGAGGAATGAATAGAGAGAAGATGTAAACATATATGCTTCACTACAAAGCTTTGCAGTATTTCTGCATTATTATACTTCTTATTCAAGCCAAACCACATAACTTGGCCCATCACACAATTTTATGCAACCTCAAAATCATTTTATTTTAAAGGACAACTCTACGGTCACACACAACTTTACTTAAATCTAAAGACTAACCTATTAATAACATCATAGCATATTTAATTTTTTTAAATTCGAATCCTAAATGTGTGAAAAACGAAAATTCCGAGCGCGATTTGAAATCGGGAGGCATCCATCTTGGATGGAGGCGTGACGTAGTGCGAGGATTGCTCCCATCCAGCTTTGCAGTGAAGCTTTAACATTCACTATAGATCTACATTCACTCAGTACTGCATTCACTACAATTTTCACAATGTCTGGACATGAAAGCCACGATTCAGATATTAGTTTTGAGACTTACGAAGATATGGAGGCTTATTTTAACAACTATCTATATAATGAATTGGACAACGATTTGGAGAACCTTGTGGGTGATGTGGATGGTTTAGGCGTGAAATCATAGTTTAGAACCTCTCCTGCGCAATCACCTGTCATTAGTCGAGGAATCCAGTGTCGCCGAATCGACGGAAAATGTACCACCCGCAACAAATTGTCAAGTATAATTAATACATGTATTATTTAAATGTGAACAATTTCATGATATTAATTTTCAAATTAGGTATCAGTGCACAATACAGTAGAACCTTGTTTTTACGAACTCGGATTTTACGAAGTAATTCTGAAATCCCGACCCCCTCCTGTTAGTTTCCATATAATAAACTTTAAATTTTACGAAGTGTTTTTACGACGAAATTCAGATTTTACGTAGTTAGAAGTTGTAATTGGTAGTAAAAAATTTTACTAAAAAAGTGAAAATTTTTTGCGTGAGCGGCCTGGTTACATTTTGTTCATTTGGCCTATGTTTATCGCCGTCGTGATCGATGATTAACTGTGGACTACTTTCCGCCGTCGCCAACAGAGGGCGCCATAAGTAACTAGAGAGCCTAGAAAGAAGAACTGCTTGCTCTTTGCAAAGAAGTAACCGAAGTGCTCTCTATGCAACAAAAGTGAAACTGAACTTGCAGTCTCACCTGAAGATGATGATAGCGAATTTGAAGGATTTGAAGAGTGGGAAATCCTGAAAAGTAAGCTGAGTTTTCGATCTAAATTCTCCGAGTTTGTTAATATTGATGCGGAAGTTTTAACTTCTCCGACGTTAAACGATAACAAAATTTGCGATCTTATCAAAGATGGCGGCGAAGAATAACATGAAGATCACTGGAAAATACGACATTCAAAGCAACACCCTCACAAATTAAAAGCTCCTTAGAAACTCTAAAAAACATCTGTATGCAACTAATAAATGTACCAGACGATATTTTTGACAGTTTTTTGAATTTTTAAACTACTTAAATAATGATATAACTTCAAATATGCATCAG
>JAHWFO010104889.1:354806-367347 GCA_023313115.1 Rhysida immarginata
TGAAGATATGCCGACATCACAAGTGCGAACGTATGCTGCCGTGATTATGCCGAGAACGATTGCATTCGCCCAGTGGTTCAACGTGCATCACCGAAAATTCTATCTTTTCAAAAAACTGCCTGGATTACAATATACCAACAATCTAATTTGTCCATTAAATTTGGGTGCACATGGGAAGAAATAAAAGAAAAGTTCTTCCCCGATGCGTTGTGACAGCCATTCGAAAAATCTTTCCTTCACAAGAACATTGTGGTTTCAAATACTGTAAAATTTTATTAAAACTAATTAAAATTCTCTCAAGCAATTTTCTTTGTTTATTTGATCATAACTAAAATTTATGGAAAAACAAACTAAACTTCAGGTTATCAAATGTATTTTTTTTACACTGATATGTTTTAATTTACAATCATCACTAGATATAAACTATTTCAGCCAGTTTAAATGACAAATGCATTAGCTTCAAAACATTAAAACAAAAATTTGCTACTGTTGACACCATTTACTTATTTAACTAGATTACCTAATATAATTTTAATGGGGTCTTAGTCAAACGTTAAAAGCAATAGCCAATAACTAGTCCCCCTCCCCTTTTCTATTTGTGAATTTTAACCAAAAAAGTGGCTTCAAATCATAATCAATTGGCAGCCTCCCCCCTCCCCTCTCTATTTTTGGTTGGCTTCCATTAAATGCTTCAATGAACAAAATTCCCCTTGACGAAGTAGCAGTAGCTCTGAGTTCGTCTATTTTTTGAAAAATTGAATCTCTCAAATGTAGTATTTAGAAATGAAAACGAGCTCTACGTTCTTATGTTTCTCATCATTTTCAATCCAATGTGGTCATCTGAACACTTCAAAACGTGTAGTTGCATTTTGTCCAAATACCTCTTTAGTTACATAGCCTTATGCAAATAGATAGTGAGCTTAATTAATACCTACATACATTAATACAACAGGATCAATAACAAAACAAAACTTTTCAAAGTGAGCGGAGCAGAAGCCAGTTATCTCTTCAATCAAAAATTATCCATTTCTTCCTAATTGGCATTAATTGTTTGAAAGCTTATGTAGTGTGATTTTTTAGTAAACAAACTAAAAAAAAAAAAAAAAAAAAAAAAAAAGTTTCAAAATTCATTCATTCTGTGAAGTCTCGTTTTTTAAAATCATCTATTCGTGACTTCGCTTTAAAAGCTGCACACATTTCAATAAATATTCATTTACATAGAGTACATTAAATGAATTAAAATGACCAAAATAATTATTATACAATAAAAGGCGTGGTTTGATAATATTTCAATAACATATGAATCGCCTTTTTTAATTCCCTCCTTCATTAGAACTTACATTGGTGCCTTTCATTTATTTATTTTATTTTTATTTAATTTTCTTTTCATTCAAAAAGGAGATTCACATTTATGTTATTATAACCAAAGTAATATTTGGAAATTCTTTCTAGTTTTTTTTTACTTAAAAAAATCACGCTGTAGAAGCTTACAAAACAACTGGGATTAGCATCAAAACATTAAATCGACCCTAGCAGCTAACCTCGCACTACGTCACTTCCGGAAAAATAATGGCCGGCACGAGGGGAGTGCAAACGAACTATTTTTCACTTTTCAAAGCATTTTTTATATAGAAATTATGGACCAAAATTAAAAATTTCAACGGAATCGTGTTATATTTATATCAAAAATTGATATTCTGTAAAAAAATTATAATCGAATTTTTGCGTAGAGTTGTCCTTTAAATAACTAAACTGAACTGGTATTTAACCTTGCTTTTTAGTGTTTTAGTATATACTGCCACTGTTATTTGTAATACATGTAGTGAAAATAAAATGTCAGTTAACGATAAATGTGATTGTATAACTTATTCACTTAATTTTTTTTTCATATTTATGATACGATTTATGATTCACTTTAAACACTCTTCTACAACGAAATTCAAATGCTCAAGATCTATAGTGCCTGGCACGAAAGAAAAAGGAAACCGGCGCATATATAAATGAAAACAACTTGTTCTACCAATCAGAAACTGACAGGAATCGGAGCATTACTTACTACTGATGCCAGGAATTAATAATACCCAGTTTCCAGTCCATTTCTGATTGGTTCAACGAATTTTTTTTTCATTTACACATGCACCAGTTCCCTTTTTCTTTCGTGCCGGGCACAATAGGAATCACATTCAACTCATAACTACAGTGAAACCTCTATTCTCGACCACCTCTTTAACATGATCCCCTCTTAACTCGACCACTTTTCCTCGGCACGGAATTTATGTCTCATAGGTATAATGCATTTTTTTTTCATCTTTAAGCCGACCACCTCTTTACTCGACCAACGGGGAAACTGTCGGGGGCAGCGTATGCCTTTACCCAGGAGGAGAAACTGGTAAAGCGACAACGGGATCGGGTGCTGTCAATCGGCACTTGGAACGTATTCGCCATGACAGGAAAGGAATCAGAGTTAGTGGAGGAAGCCAAACGGTATCGACTGGATATCATAGGTATTACCTCCACGAAACGTCCGGGTTCTGAAACTGTGGACTTAGGAGGGTGGAAGCTTTTCTACTCTGGTGTCAACCCTAACATGACTGCCCAGGGGAGTGGGGATACTCAAGTCCACGGCTGGCAGATTATGGTGCAGATTGGACCCCCTGAGGTGGAAGACTGTCTCCAGAGGCTTCAGATAGGGAAACTGTCTCTCTCTCTATTCGTTGCATATGCTCCGAATGCAGTCACAGAGTACCCACTCTTTCTAGATGAAGTTGATGCTGCTCTTAGCAGGAGAGGGAGCGCAGATTCTGTCATCCTGATGGGCGACTTCAACGCACACATGGGGGCTGATGACCAAACGTGGAAAGGCGTCATTGGGAGGAATGGTGACCCCGATTTAAATGTGAATGGGAGGTGCTTGTTGTATCTCTGTTGCAACAATGGTCTTTCCATCACAAACACCTTCTTCCAGCACAGGGATATCCATAAGTATACCTGGTACAGGGATGCAATGGACCAGAAGTCACTGATTGATTTTGTAATCGTTTCAGCAGACTTATTCCGATGAGTGCTGGATATTCGTGTGAGAAGAGGGGCAGAACTATCAACTGATCACCACCTTGCTGTCTGCACTTTGCTGTTCTCTGAATCCATGCCAACCAAGCGAAATACTAGGTTCAGACAAATTTGGCGGATCGAATGGAAAGCATTGGAGGATGGAGCTGTGAGAAAGACCTTTGCAGATAACATATCTTCAAGCTTCAAAGAACTACCCAGTGATCGTGGTACTGTTGAAGAGTGGCAGTTGTTTAAAACTGCTGTGATTACTTCGGCTGCATTGTGCTGTGGTCATAAGCGGCCGAGTGTGGCACAGGGCGGTGAGAAAAGGACTGCATGGTGAAACTGTGAAGTCCAAGAAGCTGTCAAGGCAAAGAAGGAAGCCTATTTGCTATGGCTTGCAATTAAGTCAAATTCGAGTCGAGTGCAGTACACTGAAGCACGAAAAGCAGCAGTAAAGACAGTATCAACAGCTAAAACCAAGGCCTGGGAGAAGTTCGGGGAGAAATTGGAGGCCAATAATAATTCGGCAAACAAGGTATTCTGGCAGACCGTGCGCCGCCTCCATGGAAAAAAGCCTCTTTCATCACAAACTATTAAGAGTTCAGATGGGAGGCTTCTGAAAACGGAGGAGAGCGTGTTGCAAAGGTGGAAGGAATACTTTGCATCTCTTCTTAATCCGGTGACAGCAACAACTGAGGCACATGAGGTGCACCTTGGAGCGGAGAATAGTCACGGTAGTATCACTGAAGCAGAAGTCAGATGGGCAATTAAGTCCCTGAGGACTGGCAAAGCTGCAGGTGATGATGAAATCAGGTCCGAGATGTTAAAGGCCTTAAATCAGGATGGTATCCTGTGGCTGACTCGAGTGTGTCAGGTTGCTTGGATATCTGGACAGGCCCCTAAGCAATGGCAGACAGGAATTGTGATCCCTATCTTCAATAAGGGAGATCAGAGAGATTGCAACAACTATTGAGGCATCTCTTTGCTCAGCTTCCTGGGAAAGTGTACGGTAACTGTCTGGAGAAGAGAAGTTGGGAAATAGTCGACTCCAAACTGTCGGGGGAGCAGTGTGGTTTCCGACCTGGCCGAAGCACGACGGATCACATCTTTGCTCTAAGGCAAATCTTTGAGAAATCCTGGGAGTATGCAAAAGAGGTCTACGCTTGCTTTGTGGACCTCGAAAAAGCATATGACAGTTCCTCGGGAGAAGCTCTGGCAAGTGTTGCAAGAGTATGGAGTGGATGGGCAATTACTGGTTGCTATCATGTCTCTGTACGAAAGCTCTGAGATTGTGTCCGGATAAATGGCATTAAGTCAAGACCGTTCACAGTGGGTGTTGGACTCCGCCAAGGGTACGTACTGTCGCCCCTCTTGTTCATTATCTTTATGGACTGGATAGACAGGGGCAGCCGAGGCGATGAGCGTATTTGTGTGGGCGAACGCTTGGTGGAGAGGTTGCTCTTTGCTGACGAGCTTGTTCTCCTTGGGTCTTCTCGCACGAACCTTCAGCAGGCACTAGACCGGTTTGCAGCCAAATGTGAAGAAGTTGGGATGAAGATCAATGTGCCTAAAACTGAGGTTCTGATCCTTTCAAGACAGCCTGCTCAGTGCACTCTCATGTTAGGGGAACCTCATTGAAACAGGTGGAGAAATTCAAGTATCTCGGAATTGCATTCACGAGTGATGGACGGCAGGAGAAAGAATTGGATGCTTGGATCGGTGCAGCAAGCTAACTGTGGCGATCCGTGGTAACGAAACGAGAGCTGGGTAACAACGCAAAAGCTCTGTTGTCTTCAAATCTATCTTTGTTCCCATTCTCACCTATGGTCATGAGGCTTGGGTAATGACCGAAAGAGTGCAATCGCGGATACAAGCGGCCGAAATAAGATTTGAGAGGTGTGGCAGGTGTTACCCTACTAGATAGAGTGCACAGCAGCACAATAAGGGAGTCTTTAGGTGTTGAGCCACTACTTCTCTGCATTGAGAGATCTCAGTTGCGCTGGTATGGCCATGTGACACGGATGCCGCAAACTGGTATTCCTAGGCAGTTATTTTCCAAGCCAGTGGGTAAGAGACCAAGGGGTCTGCCTAGAACCAGGTGGCTCGACTACAAGGAGAATCTGGGTTCGAGTCACTTGGGTATTACCAGGGAGGTCATGCGCCTGATGGCGGAAGATCGCGATCGCTGGAGATCCTCCATAGGGCTGCTGCCCCCACGACCCAAACGGATAAGCGGGTTTGAAAAGTAAGTAAGTAGAGCCAAAATACAGACTCTCATTCCTTACTTTAATTCAGACTAAGTTGATAGTTATACTATCAAATTTCACAATGACCTTATATAAAGTTGAGGATAACGTTAAAGTCATAAATCTACCGACTCGGATATTTTAAGCTCAGAAAATGGGCTGGATTTAACAATCCGAAATTGTGTTTCGTCTAATATAATTTTTCCTATTTCATTATAAGAAAATCACCCAAGGGGGCATTTTTTGGTCAGAAAGTAGGGCAAATCAGAGATATAAGCACACATTACAATGGTTACTTTATAAATCCAACAAAAAATGGCAGGGTGCGCTGAAAATGGGCAGGGCAAGATGCTACCTATATGCTACACTGATTAACAAGAAATTAATTCCTCCTCGGAGGGTATAGGAAAGTAGCAGAGTTAGTCTATTTTTTATCCCTTTTATCCTAAATTTTTAACCCCTATTTTTTTAAATCAAAAATAGATTTTCTCGAATGTAATATTTAGAAAATGGAAATGAATTCTACCTCCTTTTGTTTCACATCTCTTTCAATCGAATGATATATCACATGCAACATGCTGCTTTTGAAAACGTTAATAGTCAGGGCCGTTGTGAGGGGGGTGGGGGGGGTGCACCTAGGCTCCTGCCTGGGACCCCGTGTAGATAGGGGTTCCCCATTCAATGTATGGTCCAGTTCTAAAATGTCACTATTTTCTGTGAAGTAATGATTGGCACATATGGTCAATACTTGGATTTTGGATAGGTCTATGTTAAATTTGTTTTTCAGTAAATTTTGTTTAGGGCCCCATAAAAGCAGAGTGCCCAGGGCCCAAAATTTTCTCACTATGGCGGTTAATAGTTCTAAAGACCAGGTAACCGGTACCCCTACGTTTCCGGCCCCACTGGAAGAATTTGGTCCAAACTTCATAGTAATGTAGATTTCTTTTCTAGTTTTCATTAATAATCTAAACAATGCGATGTGGCATAGAATAAAATCCCTCATTATCCATTCTTAAGTCTTTCTTTAATGGAGATATTGCCTAGAGAATCTGCATACCAAAATCACCCCTGTAAATAAGTTTATACTATATCAACCAAATAAATTTTACTCCCATAACTCCAAGCTGGAGCCCGCTGAGTCAATCGAAAATACAATAAACTAAATAGTGAAGTAGCACATGCCCACTGTAAACTACATTCCAAATTTTAACCATCTACAGTGTTCTCCCCAGAAAATTTTATCAGGTGGGCGGTAAGCTAAAATAACCGGGCGGACAAAAATTAAAAATAAAAACAAATAAAATATTATGCAGTGTTGTGCAGTTTTTCGTGTATTCTTCAGCCGGGCGGACGCCAAAATCAGCCGGGCGGCGCACCCGTTAAAAAGGGCCTGGGGAGAACCCTGATCTATATTAAAAAATGTAGGAAATATTAAAGGGACAGACTGACATAATAAAGCCAGTAAATAGTGCTAGTCTTTCACTATTTAACAAAGAACTGATATATATAAGAGAAGGACGAGACACAAGAACCCTGGAATACAATAAATAATAGTTATTAATTAAAAATACAAATTAAATAAAAAATAAGATATAATAAACAAAAATAGAAGCAAATAGAATATTAGAGAATTATCGTTTTTTGCTTTGATAAAGGATAGTCTCTATCCGAAACATCAGCTTTTTATTTTGATTTTGATTAATTATTTAATTTGTATTTTTAATTAATAACTATTATTTACTATTTAACAAACAAATTTGAGTCCCTTTCTTCCATCCACACTGATGAGCACCTCTCCCTTATGTCCCTTGACATCACCAACTTATACACTAACATCCCTGTCACCCCCACCCTTTCTATACTACAGCGTCTGTTACTTGCTGCATCTTTCCCTAAACCCGATACTATTGACCTACTAGCTATCCTCTCTGTAATTTCTTCGCAGAACTATTTCTCCTTTAACAACTCCTACTATTCCCAACCCACAGGATTCCCGTTCAGCAGTTTTCTGTCTGAGGTATTCCTACAGCACCTGGAATTAACATACGTTACCCCCCTCCTTTATAATCCCTCTATCATCGCGTATTTCAGATATGTCGATGACATCCTCATCCTCTTTGACTCCCGATCCACTACCCCCACTAATATTGTTAACACTTAACTCCTTTTCCCCACATATCCAATTTACTTTTGAACTAGAAACTAACCGATCCATCCCTTTCCTCGATATCCTCATTACCAACAACCCCCACACTAACCGACTCTCCTTTTCAGTCTTCCGTAAACCGACCACATCTTCCAACTTAATACACCATTCCTCCTCACAGCCCCCCCCCCACCCACAAACAAGCCTCATTAAGATTCCTAATTGACCGTGCCCTGAAGCTCCCCCCTCAGCCCCCTATCCAGATCATCCGAACTCCACATAATCCGGAACCTCGCCCATGCCAATGGATATTCGACCTCCATGTTCTCCCGTATTCTTCACCGCCGCAGACGGGCCCTCTTCTCCCCCTCCCCTCTTGTTTCGCCCCTTCCCAAGAAATGGACGTCCTTATTGTATCTGAGCCCTAATTTCTCCCAGCTCTCTAACTTCCTGTCGTCCCTCGGCCTTCGAATATCTTTTCGCACTCCTACACCATCAGCCCGCATCCTGAACCCACCCGCCGCAGTCACCACCGACAAATATTCCCAATCCGGAGTTTACCGCCTGAATTGTGCGTTTTGCGACAAATTCTATGTAGGATTATTGACCCGCAATTTTGCAGTACGATTCAAAGAACACTGACTCGTATAGAAAACGAGATCTTATTTCCCACTCTGCAAACCACCTCGAAGATTCCGGACACGCTTTAAAGACACAAGAAGATGTTATGTCCATCTTGCATATCTGCAATAGACCAGAAAAAACTGCTACCCTCGAAGCGATCGAAATATTCAAGGCCAAGAAGTCCTCCCCCCACCTGCTTCTCAATTGTCAAACGGACTTTAATGTGTATGCAATACTTAACTCTTTATCTGATCTATTATGATTCCTTTTTTCTGTTTCTTTATTGTGGTTTTTGTTTTCTTTTGCATTTTGTTATTTCTTGCCTGTTTATCTTATTTTCTGTAAATCCTCTTGTCCTCAGACAACCGGATAAGTTCTCTTTTCGGTCCGCGTATATGCGCACCATCCCTTTGTATATTTTCTTTTTGTATAATTTATAAAAATTAGCGTTTACACTCCTTTTATTCTATTGGCATTATAATTCAAAAATCTGTGCTTATTCTATTTATCCTATTGGCAATTATTTCCTCTTTAATTCTTTTGTATCCTATTGGTTCATGTATTTGCATAATTTGTACCACTGTTCTGTACGGGGTTGTGCATAACCTTTTGCTAGGGGGCTGCGACTTAAACCGCAGCGTTGTAGCACACTCTTATGACGCTTCGGCAGAGAGCAGTTCATTGTGCGTCTATTGGTATCAAACAAATATGGCTGGTTTAATAAATGACAGTGAAGAGCAGCGTTTCATGGATAGAGTTCGTGCAAATGCATATCGAGAGGCAATGGAAGCAGGTGCGTCTTTTATTAATCGCAAATGGGTTGCGAACAAGTTAAACCGATCGATAGATGGGTGACGGACAATTGGAAGAAAGGTTATGATAACTGCCATGCCGAATTTGCTGAGGGTAGGCCCGAGACATTATCACAGGAAAGAAAAAACATCATTGCTAATAACAGTGGCAAAAGACGTCACGGATGTGTCAACGTCGCACAAGAAATTAAAGCCGAAACGAATGCGTGCTGTTCGAGAAGCAGGTGGTGGCCACACTCAAATATTGATGTGATAAAAGCAGAAATAAACGTACTTTTTGATTATCAACCGCAGAACATTCCACTTAGTTTTATTTTCCAGACCCCTAGCAAAAGGTTATGCACAACCCTGTATATAAAGGCTTGCATGCCTCTTGCTGTATATATCCTTGACAAAGCCGGGAATAAATGGCGAAACTAGTTGGAACTCCTGATGTCCCTCTGTTATACTGTAAGGCCACCACCTTTGTTTAAATTTGAGTTATTTCTTTATCTCCTTTTGAAATTATTTTTCATTACTGTTATTATTTTGGAGTTGAAATTTATTTTTTATTATTTTAATAGTGCCACCCCCCCCCCCACTTCCCTATTTTTTCTCCTGTGCCAATTTACCAAACTGGAAAATGAACCCGTTCACCAGTTCACGCGAAAACCGCAATTATCACCATTTGTCGATTATAAACACTACTTTTATAAACGATTAAAAACACGTAGTTTATAAACGATACTGAAACTTTCCTCATCCAGTTATCCTTCATCTTTCTCATTCATTTCATCGGTCTCATGAGTGAACTCAAGAGTTGTAAATAGATTGGTTATTTCCATAAAGACAAGTTTAACAACCATTTTCAAAAAATACTCTATCAGTATTCTCCCCAGAAAATTTTATCAGATGGGTCGAAAGATAAAACAGCTGGGCGGACAACAATTAAAAAAAAAAAAAATAATAAACACTACGAGGTGTTGTGCAGCTTTTCATGTATTCAGCCGGGCGGTGCGCCCCTTCAAATGGGCCTGGGGAGAACCCTGTCGATACTGCCATCAGATACTCATAGAAATACTCAATACTTTCGATACTGGAACTTACTCGATACGTTGAGTATCGATATTTAAAGTACTTAATACTATCGGCATCGGTTTTGGTATCAGCACATCACTAGTGGACTTTACGTTTGCTTAAATATTTTAATGCAGTGGTATTTTTTGCTATATTTAATTTGAAAAATAACTTGCATTTTCTATTTTAAAATAATTCAGTATACATGTATAGAATAATTATAGCTATTAATGTTAATGCTATGAAAATATAATATGATATGGAGTTAAGCAACTTCAGGTGCAGCTAGCTGCTGGCTGGGTGACAGTCAGTGGCTTGAGGACCACTGCTGGGTAGGATGGCTATTTGAGGCACAGCTGTTGGGGGACTTTAGTCTGACCCATTTGCTAAGTGACCAGTGCTGGATGCCCGGCAGTTGGTGATAGCCACTGGTTTGTTCATCCGCCAGCAGCTCTTCCATCATGACCCCCCCGTGCTTCGGAGGGCAGGCAAGCAGTCGGTCCCGGCTGCTACTGTCATTTCATAGCAGCCATTAGTTACTGGGATGGCGCACAACTCCCTCGAAGGAGTAAGTGTCGCAGATTATAGTTCTGTGATAATCTACCCTGTGTACAAATTAAGATAAGGAACACCATATTGGAAAAACATTAGTTTTATCTGCAATACAGTATCTTATCCAATGCTTGTATTGTAATTATCCAAGTTTAAATATCTGAAAACAAGAACATTAAAAAATAAAATCTTTGTCATGTTCAATTTATTAACATGTACAGAAATCATGCACACAGACTATTTTTTACAGCAGCAGATACTTAACAGCAAAAAGTGTAACTTCTGTTTTTAACCATGATTTACGGTATGGATGAAGCATTTACTTTACAGATTGTTTCAAGATACTAAAATTGTTATTTTTCCATAATTAAAGATAAAACAATTAAAAAAATAAAATTTATGTTTCAGTTTAAAGTAAGCTATTTATTTATTTATTTATTTATTTATTTATTCTCAAATAAACGGGGCCCACACGCAGTTTGTGCAGTAATAAGTTTTATCAAATTCATTTCATTCAAATTGTTTCGTTGGATGAACTCGAATTTTCTCCTTTATTCATAGTTTTGTGATTGATAAAAATTTTTTCTCAGTGACTTGTCAGTTCCGGCGTGTGCTTTAAGTGAGCGCCAACAATGCTTGAAAGTGCAACAACAATGCAAAACAGTTTCCATGACGAACTAACATGTTCTCCTTTATTTATAGTTGGATTAATTTGCTATCTCGATTTAACGAAGTTTTTGTTATAATGCAGTAAACTGTTATAATAGGATTCGACTGTATGATGCACAGTGGAAGATTACATTGGGAAATATTCTGCATAAGTTAGTCAAAAAATTTTTCCCCACGATTTTTTTTTTTTTTTTTTTTTTACCCTATTAAAGTACAGTGCTCCCTCTACATAATGGCACTAGGCTTATAAAGCAAATTTATAAAGCCAACTCCATATGACGAAGGTTTTTTTCCAAAAAAAGATTTAGCAATTTAATCAATTAGGATTTTATCAACCATCACCTCCAACCATAAATGAATCTGCACTTTTTATTTTCCGGAAAAAAAAAACTTAGTTATATGGAGTTGCCATTTTAAATTTGCTTATAGGACTAGTGCCGTTATGTAGAAGGAGTACTATATTGTGTGTGTGAAATTGAGTTTTCCTTTTGTCTTTTTCTTGCCATTTTGAGGTTTTTCATTCATTAAATGAGGTGGGTCAAAAATTAAATTTTGAAAACTCAATGATGCTTTTCCAGTCTTTGCAAAAATTAGAAGATCCGAGAGGGTACGGGTCTTATCTGAAAATACTTTTGGCTCATTTTCATCTAAAATATTTCTTGATGTATGCGTCAAATAAGCATCATATTAATCAATGAAAACTCTTTATGGTTAAATTTGAACTTTTTAATCATATGACAATTTCTTTGAAAAGCTTCAGTTGGTTTAGCTAAAAATTGGCAAAGCAGGAGGCTAGTGAACATGATTGTACCAATTTAGTATTAAAAAAAAAAAAAAAAAAAAAAAAAGCTGTCTGATTTGTAGAAGTGTAAACCAAATTTGACACACGCAAGTGAAGAGTGAAGGCTGAAACCCTTTTCTCTGGGGAACCACAAAAAATCAACTAAAACAGCTATCAAATTTGGCAAAACATCGTCCAAGACCCTGGAGAACCTGCCCATAAAGTTTCATGAAATTCGGATAAGATGGAAAGATCTCCAAAACTCATCCACTTGACATAGAATGATCCTACATTGGAAAAGTCAAAATACTGAAGCCATATGCAGAATATAAAATACCGTATTGGCTCGAATATAAGCAGACCCTTAAATTTTCATGGAGTTTTGGAGGAAAAAAATTTTTTATGTAAAAAGTTTAGTTATTAAATAAAATTAATAAAACAACTCCACAAATAATTCAATAAAACATTTTGTTTTGAAAAAGAAAAAAAAAAAGGTGAATATTATTTATACAAAAATTATAGTATTGTAAATATTTACCAAAAGTATAAAACACAAATATTAAAAAAAAATTCAGTTTAATTATTCACTCCAAAGTTGTGA
>JAHWFO010104889.1:377733-390377 GCA_023313115.1 Rhysida immarginata
TTTTTTTTTTTTTTTTTTTTTTTTTTTGTTTTTCTTCTTTCATTTAATAAATTTAATAAATTGCTATTAAAGCTTCTCATCCAAATAGATCATGAGAAGGGAAAGTAATTTTAAAAAGAATTTTAAATGCTCTACAATGGTGACTACTGCCAATAATGCTACAATATATCGCCATTAGTCAACAAAGAAAGAAGCCATGTTAGGCTTATTATACGAACCTCTTGAGATACGCGCCACCCTTGCATGGAACTCGCTCCGTATATTAAACGGTCAGTTTTATCATCTTCAGAAAATTTTTCCGTCTCTGGTTCTGATAAATAAGCGCCCATTTTAAATTTTGCTTTTCACTGTGAACGTTACTCGATTTCAAGGGAATGTCACCAACGATGACAGGCTCTACCTCCGCTCATTACACGTGCCTGCCATGGCTTCGGGTCTGGGATGACTCGAAAAGGTGTAATTCAAAACCTTATTACAATAAACCGAACTATATCAAAGCTGTAAAATAAAAAAAAAATCAACTTAAATATATCATTCAAACTATTTTACGAGTTGATGGTATTTAGTTTATATATGAAACAATAAATAAAAATTTAGGATTTTGAAATTTTTCCGCGTAAAAGTTTCATCTAGACTCTCCTTTTCTCTCCCTAGTTATATGAAATACTACTTCACTTGGAGCGTACTATTGGTTCTTGTGGAAAACATCACAAAATTCTACGAGTTGATTTTTATTTCTTTTAAGTTTTCAGTAAATGGAAAAGTTGTATTGTAATCCGTTAACAAAAAGGTCTCGATAGTCCAAAAAGTTGAACAAAATCTAAATATACAGTAAACTAAAATTCCCGAAATAATTGCAGCAATAGATATTTAATAAATTTTTTTATGACTTGGTTATTTCTAAATTGCTTATGTTGCTTTGTTTTGATATGTAAATTTATTTAACTTTAAACAAGCAGGGATTTAAACCAAAATTTTCTTGTTTGTTTTTTTTTTTTTGTGTGTGTTTTTTTTTTTTTTTTTTATTTTATTTGATTCGCGAAAAATGTAATACACGTTTTCGTTTTAATGGAGGGATTCGTGAGCTGTTGTTGATTAGTCTGATGATGGCATATTCTTTGATTGATGTAATGTGATAGATGCTTTGCTATTGAATTTACTGCATATAATTTTGTTTTATTTTTTAATTACGTTGTTTAAAACTTAATAGTAAAGGCGTTTCGTTCGTTCAGTCATTAACATTTTCTTTAATTTTGTGTTATAATTTATATACACATTAAGACGTTTATTTTATTTAATTTAATTCTTAAATAAATCCTAATAAGCTCGAGTGGAGATTGAAAGACAACTCGCCCTGCTTAACTCGCTAACATGCTTAATTAATTTTTTGTGGATTTTAAAACTGAATAAGATTATTAAATACTGTTATAACAGTATTTATTATAAATTATTATTTCCTTTATTTTCGGGGTTTGATACCAGTGTTTTGATTATTTAAATCGTATATATTTATAATATTTAAATGTACAGTAACAAGAACGGATGAAGGAAGGTCTTCTCTTCATCCGTTCTTGACAGTAACCATTACCAGGTATGGATGGACTACCTTCATCCATCCTTGCCATTACTTAAAAGCTCTCAAGTAAAAGTGAGATAAGCGTTCCATAACTTTTCCGGACCACAAAGACTAAGCCGATGCAGGCGGTCTTACATTTTAATTGAAAGTCATCACTAGTTAGTAGTTAAATAAATTGTTTTATGTTTAAGTCTTATTTATTGAGACAGTCACTGTATAAACAAAAAAAAAATGCCAGGCTAACGGATTTATTTGTGGAGTAATGACCATAATTCTCGTTAATAACGGCATGCCCACGTTCGACTGACGTTCGCAGACTCAGCATCTTTCTAATTTTTTAACACGTGAATTTCCTAATAAATACAATCGAAAATCGAGTTACTTATTGTTTTGAAGTGATATATTATTAAAATAACACCATGATTGTTGTTGGATTATTCGGAGAAGTAAGGGGACGTTTATCTGCACTTAAAAGCGTTGTCAGCAGTAAAGACAGGAATTTCCGGAGATTTTGGCGGGAGTGGAGAACGGCGCCATCTATATCATATTGAATTTATTCTACAAGCTCCTTCCCCCCAGTTTTTATATTATTATCCACTAGCTTTTATATACATTATTTGCTATGAACTTGCAGGTATAAACTTATAGTTTATGATGGAGTTAATCACACCACTCATTAATTATTTAGATAGTCAAGAAATGTCCTTTGAATCACACATGGTTATGAATTGGCTGCTATTCTAAAATAAATTGGCATTGAGTCGAGTCGTTAAACTAACAGTAGTACTATAGTTTGTAATGGAAATACAATAGTCCATTCATCTAATCTTGTTCGCGACAGGCCACCGAACATTTAGAGCAAGATGGTTTAATTTTGAAGCAAACGTTTCAATGCTAAACATCTTAAATAGTCACAGAGAAGTAAAAATAAAAAGAGATTTTAGGAAGAGAGTAACCTATGTTTTGAAAGCAAAGTAAGTTCGACGTTATTATGTTTCATCTATATTTACACAGCAACGACACGATGATACAGAGCGATTCATACGAGTAGTTCATTCGTTAATAGGAGTCGAATGGATTACTACGAATTTCAGATGACGTTAAAATGCTGCTAAATTTGTCGAATAACAAATTCTAATGTGATCATGATTATTAATTATATATTTATTTATATAAGTATGACTATTGTTAAAACAATTAACCTTTGTTTAAATAGCAATAAAACTCGTGCTATTAGTTTACAGTGTTAAGTTTCATTTTTTGTTTTGCAGCAAAAAAATTAAAGAGATAAAATAAATTAAGCAATCGAACTTTCCCAATAACTTTTCCTGATGTTACACATTAACTGACACTCCCATTAGAAATCGAAGTGAAATTTAAAATGCAATTTCCTTAATTTTTTTTTTAAGAATTCATATGGGAAATATAAATTTTTTACATATCCTTTCAAAATGTCCGTATTTTATTATTTTATTTTTTTGCATGTTAATAGCTCGTGAATATAAATATAATTGATTATATCATCATATCATCGTTTCTGTATTACAGGAATGGAATTTAAATGGATTCGAAGTTGTCATTTCTTTTAACTTTTTTAATGCTTCACCCTTACAGATGGGAAATTCCCGGTAAAGGAAACTACAAGAAATTGTATTTCTAAAGTTTAAAAAGAAACCGTGTTCCGATCAGTTAAGACATAACGAGTATTCAAAGAAATTCTTGTAAACTAAAACAATGTGAGGGTGCGTTTGCTTATGGAATGGGAGCGCACTCACTCGTTCTTCAGTCAGTCGGTGCTTTTTCCCCGAGCGTTATCCGAATTCTCGGGAGAAAAGGGACCGACCAAAAAAGCAGGATGATCTATTTACTGAGGCTATATGATGGGGTCTTCTTGTACAGGTGTTTGTTTTACAAATCATTTAAATTTTGTAACGAACGGAAAATGCGAGTTTCTGTTAAAATTTATAACGGAAAAATAAAGTACAATCAAGAATGGATGAAGGGGAGGGGGGGTACAATAAATAACTCCTCTCATCCATTCTTTGTACAATAATAAACTCCTCTCCTAAGGATAGATGGGTAAAATCCTCACAGTTTAAAGGAATGCATAAGAAACCGTATACAATCGTATAAATTTAAAATATCAAACAAATAACATTTTGTTATTTTATTTATCATCGTATTTTCAAAATTTAACGAACTTAACAAATTAAAGCAACAGATAGGCGACTAAGTGACGAGCCCCAGCAGAAGAGCAAATTTCGTGACGAAAATACGTGAATATGAGATAAAATTTAGGTGTTTAAAATCTATCTCCTGTTAGCTAAAGGAGGGTGCCAGTTTCGCACGATTTTGCTTTGTGTTTAACATTTTGTTTCATTAAGCTAAATAAGTGACCCTGCTTTCACTTCTCGACTCACAGCCGCCATGTTCTTTTCTCTGAATTCATTTGTTTATCTTTCTCTCGGATTTCAAGCTCCCTGTCACGTGATCCCACTTCTCCGAGAAAATAAGCGCACGTACCCTCATTTTAAAGTTCAAAATGACGCGGGGACTTTTTCTATTGAATAGACCGAAGCATTATTGCAATTTCAGTTATATTTTTTTAATTATTATTAACCTTGGAAAAAATAATAATCTTAAAGCAAAATGGGATATTAAATTTTTTGATATTATTTTCGATAATCAAGGACTGGAAAAAATCAAAATACATATGAAAGAGGTAGCGCTTTTCATAAACTTGTAATAGTTAATTGACAAAAGTGGCACACAGCTCAGATATCTCTCTCTCACCCCCTCTCTGTCTCTATTTTTAAATCCGTAGAGAAAAAATATATCCAAGGTCCTTACATCATTGACTCATAGCGATTTTCCACCAATCACCGACGAGACCTTGTCACGGCTGCGGTGCTGCTCTCTTAAGAGCCAAGGGAAAATGCAAGGATCTAGAAAGGCTTCAAGATCCGAGTTCTGAGATGTTGTATACACTTAATTAGTAGGAACAAATTTCAAACTCATTTTCCAGGTAAAAATTCGGCTGCCAAAAGAGAAGAAGAGGGAATAGCATTCCATTTTACTATTGTATATTTCCCTCTTTTTTTAAAAATTTTTTTTTACGATTCAAAATTTATATGAGGATGCCCGGCAGTAAAAACAGTAATGAGCCGGAGCATTGTAAGTCCCCGCGAATAAGTGCCGAAGACTCGGAAGATGAAAGTGAAATTCTGGAAGAAAGCCCGTGTGGACGATGGCTTAAAAGAAGAGAAGAGGTAGGTTAAACCGTTTGTTAGCAAAGTGCGTTTAAATTGTGCGTTGATGATAAAAATCGAACATACTGTAGAATCTCTTATAAGCGAATACTCTTGTACCCATGCGTTTAACATTGTCATCATCATCGTTGCAATAACGACAGATGTCGTTGTTAAAATGGGGAAGGTTTCATTAGTAATTAAACTAACTCTCTTATTAAAATCTTACACAAACGACTTGGTTGCTTTCTTTTCTGTTCCTCTTGAAATTGACTTTCAAGCGTGATTCTTCCTCCTATGTTCCATAGGAAGCTTGATAATATTTCACACAATGTAGCGTTTAGAATATAAACGTTTTTTGGAATTTAATTGCAAGCGTGTACATAAGTTCAAAATTCAGTTTCTCATATGAGATATGCAAAACCTTAGAATGTTTTTACTAGTTTTTACTATAGATAAGGGAGCACTAAAAAATAATCCTTATGGCGTATTGATTTTGCTTTCATTTTTTTTAAACTTATTTATAGTTCAAGGCTGTGATTGCTCTGCTTCACAATATATTCACAAGCTTACAACTTCATTTTCCCTGTATTAAAATGCTGTTGATGTAAGTTGGTAGTAAAATATAAATGATTTGTAAAAGCCGACACTATAATAAAGCGTTACTCTTGGCTTTACAATGTAGAGAAGTTGATGTCGTGAGTTAAAATCTATAAATGAACCTTACAGTTTATATCCATTTATGATGTTGTAATTTGTGTAGAAATAGTCGAAGATATAAACTAAAATCCAAGTGACATGATAGTTTGACTTGATCCTTTTTTAAATGTTGAACCTTCCCCTAATAGGAAATTCATTAATGTTATGTGCATACTATTAGGATACTATAACATGTTTACAAGGATATTGAAGTAAATTTATAATTCTTGTATAAATGAAAAGACCCATGTTAGATTACCTCAAAACGTTTTTTAAGTTTTCCATGTGTTTTAAACTGTACAATACATTTCTGGTAGAAAACAAACATTTCATACTTAAAATACATTTTCAGCACCCATGCATTTTTAAAGAAAGGTTGAAATGTATACTGAAGTTTTGGAACAACAAACATTTGCCCTACATACAAGTGAAGACTGAACAAGTGTTAATAAAACAAATCAAGGGGGAAAAAATGTTGAAAATTAAAAACTTAATGATTTGAGATGACCTCGTATTTATAATGTAATAAAAAATAAAGAAAAATCCCATAGAAGACGGTGTTGGTTGGGCCATATCTGTTTGACATAATCTACTTTAAATCATCTAAGGGATGTTATGATGGTGCCAGTTGGAGCACATCTGAAGGTGCCAGGTAGTTGACCCCCCCCCCCCCTTCCCTCCCTCCCTCCCTTGGCTCATTCTTTTGACATGGGGATATTTGTGAAGGGCAGCTGAAGGGAATACAAATTTTGCCAGAGATACTTTTTAGCATACTTTTTACCCCTATTTTGCCCTAGTTCTTGCTTATAGAATTTTTTTTTCTTTTAATGTCTGTTCTCAATGACCCCCCCCCCCTTTTTGTTTTTTTGGATAAGATTAGCATATATTAAGAAATCTGTTGGTTTTCTGTTTGTCATATTTATTTTAACTATAAATATTTTAAATAGCAAGGCAATGTGCTTATTAAAATTAATGGATTAAAGAGTGGGCTAATGATAAGTTTATTAATCTTTTTTTTTTAGATCCAGGAATGACATGCAATCTGCTAAAATACATAGTAGATTATTCTTATATAAATTTGAAAGTATGTTTAACATGTAAAAATTATATAGAAAACATGTTAAAGGTGGAGGGAAGAATCTTCACTTGCACTACTGTATAATTACTTCTTAGTTGAGCAGCTCCTGTTCATACATGTGTGCATGCATGGGGGGGGGGGGTGCAACGATATTCACACTTCAGTTCTGGCAACGCTTCTTTATGTGTACTTTACTTTCAGACTGAGGTCATGTGTGCATGTTATCAGGATTAACAATGAATTTTTTACCGATTTAACTGGCATTTTCAATTATTTTAAAACTCGACTGAATTTGTTCTGTTGCCAATTTTTTATTTTTTTTTATTTTCAACTGAGATTTGGATAGAGCATCAAAAAGTAAGTAAAAGTAATATAGGCACACATATCCTATTTATTTGGGAACATGGCTAAAATGGTGGTCGAAGTTTGAAAGTTTGGTCAAAAGTCTGAAATTTTGTCTGTCAATCAAATGATATTTCACATTAATCATTGCTTTTTCTGATCAATGCAACGTCATTTCATCGACTGAAATAGGTATTAGATGGACTTGTGTGAAGCACTAATTGATTGACAAACATATTTAATATTACAAACTTAAAATTTTGACCACCATTTTGACTACTATAACTGATGCTCTATTTGAACCTGAAGTCAAAATCAGAAATTGGCAATGAAATGACAGACTTAACAAATAGAGTAATGATGTTTATAAATGGCTCGCACTTTTAACATCATTCTGTCAATTTAGTACCATGCATTCTCAATTGTTTTTCTTTAATGTCTGCCTCTATTTCCATTTGATTTAGGTATTATTTCACACCCCTTAACTTTATCATTGATGTACATGTAATTAAAATCTACTTGAAATTAATACCATAAGTAAGCAACTGCTTGTTTTAAGTGGTTATTGATGTTTGTGCCAGTTTAAAATAAGTTTCTTTGAAGAAAAATATTCACTGTTACGTTTTATCTTTTCTGAAGGCTTCTAGATTGTGAATTAGCAAATGCCACTTATTTAATATGCCTAATAAAGAATTTTTTAAAAACACTACAATTTTATTAAAGCATAATCTATTGACTGTGGTTTTTGTGATCACTTTGGGTTATGAGTGATGATCTATGTCGCTATTAAAATTGTAGGTCAGTTTTTTTACTTTTTACATTTGTTAAAAATGAATAAATAAATATATAAGCAGAACAGTTTTTATTCTTGTGAATTTTTTCACCTCTGCTTAAATGTATCTTATGACATTCCTTTGGGGAAGTAGTTTAAATTGCTGATGCTGTTATATGATACTTTATTAAGCTGAATTACAATGGCAACAATTGATCCTTCCTGTGGTGTAAATTTAATTTACTATAAATTTTATATTGGGAAATAAGTCATTGATCTATTTGCTTCTTTTGTGACAATGCCTTTACTGGAAATTGTGATAATTTAAAAATATTTAACGTAATTTGGATTCTTTTTTTCATGTGCCATTATAGGAAGTTTACACCATTTAATTTTAAATATAGATTTATTCACATGAATTAATATGAATGTCTCCATTAATTTTTTCCTCCTCTTCCTTCATAATTAAGATTTAAAGTTTTTGATAGTCTTGATGAAATTGTAAACTGGTCCTTTAAATAAAGAACTTGAAACTCAAAAAAAATTTGCCTTTATTTTCATGTACAGGGTTATAGTCGGCCGATTATAAGAAAAGTGGTGTAAAACTTTCGCTGCCATGGATCATTCGATCCTATAGGAAAATCTCTCAAAAACATTTATTTTTAAACAAAGGCTGAGGAAGAGAGGTTATCATTTAAGATGATTGCTTGTGTTGGGTATGTGACTTAAGTTTTATCTTCAGTAAATGAGTTGCCATGTGTCTTCCAATAATCACCCTACTATAGCGCTACTGTATTGAACAAGTGAAACTCCATTCGCATTACAGTGCATGCCTATCAGCATTATTCATAGAAGACCTGCATCTGTGCCAGATCTGAAGGACAGCATTTGGTAGCATGTTTTTTATATTCCAGCAGACATGCTGTGTTCAGCTGTGGGAAAAATGGTTTTGTTACATTGTTAAAAATGTAGGGGGCATGTTGAGCAGTTATTTTGCTACATATCAAACGTAAGCTTATTCAATATCTGTGGGGGTGTCGGGGTTGCACGTGGTCCAGTATATATCAATGGACGTTTGTATATATTTTTTTTAATATTTAATAAATGACAAGCTCATCATATGAATTATCTGTAGTACAAATTTATATCGTTTAGAGCAGTAGAACACTCCAGAGCTCTGAAGTGGAGAAGCTTATTTCTCGAGTTTCATAACCTTGTACATTAAATTTATTTCATGCAGTTTCTCCTTTTGGTTTCCATTTTCTTAAATATAATAAAATATTGTGCAATCTCAAGAATGGATCTGAATGAGTCTCCTTTTTTAATCCAAATTTCTTCAGGTTTTGTGTTGAAATTTATGGTTTATATTTCAAACATTGAATTTTGAAAGTAGTAAAGAAATGGACGGTTATCCTACCATGTGCATTGCAAAATTACCTTTTATTTTAACTTTACCAAAGGATAAAATACTCTTTGAATTCTATTCTGTTTTTATTACATTTTTTGGTAGTTTCATATTTTATTTTCTATGCTTTATTAATTTAATGAGTTCTAATGATTGTGAAATATTTTTCTATAGGATATTGAGCCTTGAAAAGGATGTTATTTGTTATCCCATCTTCACTAGAATCAAAGCATGTTATGTGAGAAGCCCACTTGACACTGCCTTCTCCCCTGAATTCTGAAAACAGTTGAAAGGTCAATCAGTGTCGCATGATCTCACTAATAATCTATTCACATTTGCATGGCAATAAAGAAATGGAACTACCTGAAATTGTGAATGAATACTGGAATTAGTTTACTAGTTATAGTATACAGTGATGGCTACAGAAACAAAGGACAGCATTTGAGTTTTAAAATTTGTAGAGGAAACAAAAGACAAGTTCAGGGTTTACAAGTATATACAGTAGAACTTTGTTATAACTACCTCGCTTACGACACCTCTGCTATAGCGTCAAACATCTTGCAGTCCCACCATATTTTGTATAAGGAACATGTTTATCAACCTTGCTTGATATGACAAACAAATGTCTTTCTCGGATATAACGTAATTTTAAAGATCAGTTGGGTCACGTATAGAAATAGAGGTTGAGTGCTCAAAAAAAGTTTAGTACGTCTTTATACAGCACTGGGCCAACGAAATAACTAGCCCCACTGCGGAAAAGTCACCTGACCATAGTAGTCCGAGTAACAATGTAATCTTCATTGTTTCCATCTTTGGTTTTAACAATCAGTATTTTTTTCGTTGGTTGGAAATAATGAGGGCTGCATTGTTGGCTGAATATGTGATCAGATGACTTTTCCACGCTGGGGTGTGACCACCAAGAAGGCAGGCTTCCTTCTGCATTGAAATGTAATACACTGTTACCTTATCATAGTGCATTGTTTTTCGTATTTCTACCAATAAGTCCTGAATTTGCACTATGATGATGCAACAGTGTATTTAATTTCAATGCAGAGGCCTTCTCTCTCTGTCACAGCTGGGGTCTGTTATTTCGTTGGCCCTGGGATGCTTTTGTGTTCAAAAGTGAAATTTTGATACAGGAAGTCAAATGTTTATCCCATAGAAAGAGAAATAAGCTGCAGGACACTTGGTCATTATACAGTGGTAACTGTTACAATATTGTACTTGCATCTAATCGTATTATGCCTCTATTAATATATGCCAAAATATGCAAAATTAAGATATTTCTGTGTTATTTACCATCTCACTTAACTGATAACACAAACCTCTTACAACGATACTCGTTTATAACAAGTTTCTTTCGGTCTGTTTGATGTCGTTATAACAGTTCTACTGTATTAGGCAAAGGTCATTAACTATTGTAACATAAACCTACATAGCATTAAACATAGTTTTTATTTTACTAGTGTCTATACCTGGCCTACTGATATATTTGTGGCTTTAAACACATTTATTAAATTTAAGTTTCTATGGTCACCGACAACTACCATCAAGGTCGAGTGGCGCTACTGTCGTTTCAGCTTTAATGGCAGTGCAGTGAGGCAGTTAGCCAGCTCCAGGAACGCTTGGTGGGAAAAACAAAACCCTTTAGAAATTTACCGAACGTTAACCAGCAAATCCTGCTGAAGCAAAAGCAAACTACTATTTTTAACAGAAAATGGTACGTTATTGTTGTGTATCAGGATGTTCTGGCGACTAAGGCCGAGAAAAAAACATTTGCTTTCATAAATTTCCTCGAAACAAAGCCCTCTATTTGGAATGGATGGTGAAGTTGAAAATGGGGGAAAAAAAACCCTTGGCATTTTAAATATATACTGGATTATCAGAAATTTTCACCGATACTTGAATAAAGGTTATTACAAGTATCTATAATGTATGTAATTTAATTTAAGTTAATGGATAAATGAATTCATCACTGAATGTGGCAGGGGTTGGACCAAACGTAGGATTCTTAAAAAGGTGATCGTACGAAGGCTACTGAAGCGTCTAATGAAAGTACAAATACTTAAAAAGGAGTACGGTACTTGTACGAATACTCCTATCATTTCAGCGCAATAAATTCCGAGGTACACTGACTAAACACTGTAGAAAGTTGCTAGGAACTGGGTCTCTCACGGGAATAGTAGGAGTTCAAACCGTACGTACTAGATGTAATCGTACAATGCGTCGTACGAAGATAATAGAATCATCAAACGAGTTCGATGGGGGAGTAACTGCAATAGTGATAAAAACTAATTCCTATACATCTTATGCATACAGTGACTTAAATCGGACCACAGCAAATCTTTTATCACCCACGTGAGGTTAATAAAACAGGGAATTAGGCTAACCTTTTTCTGTTTGAATCGCCATCTGAATATCTCTGGAAATGAAACAAAATTTTCACGAATACAAAACAGTTTTAAAGCGAGATAAGTAAAAATGCTTCTTTTAACACTGCCTTTCAATGTTGAGTCTACGGGAGCTGCCGCCGTCTGCCTCACTGCATACTGCTAAATCTTCTCACTTGGAGGTGTTAGTTGAATCTGACTGTGACTATAAGAAACAGTAATTCATTTAAATACATTCTAGACATGATCTAAGGTTTTCTTTAATTTTGGAAGAGCGAGAGGCAGATCTAAATCCAAGGGGCTCAAATGAAAGAGTAAGTTATGTCAGTGGAAGTATTAATGTTTGTGTATAGGAATTTGTTACTCTGACAGATGGTTAAGATTGTAGCTTTCTATACATGTCTGTTTGTATTGAAATGCTGTTAGGCTGCAGTAAAGTTCTAGATTAGTAATCCAGAGCTTCAGGCTATAATGAATGTGGAATGTGGTGTGTTTGCAGAGTTATTTTAATTTTGTTACATTCTTGATCTATTGAATTATTACTAAAGATGTTATTCCTTTTCCTTTTGATTACTGAATTACATTTGCAAAAGTGCTTGGTCTGTTTCATAAATTTCTATTTCAATTCATTGGTGACTAGCTTTTATATCATGTGTATATATTTAAGTAGTTGATAAACATATTTGACAATTAACAGAAAGGAGGAAGTTATTTAGAAAATGAGGAAAATTGATTACCTTAGGCCTGAAGATTTTATTTCATATTTCAAACTATCTTAGTTTTATATTAAAGCTATTCCATCTTTATGCATTTATGAACCATCATTGAATTTTGGAATTGATAACATTTCAAATAATGCTGCTATGCAAAATTAATGATGGTAAATAAAGCCAAACTTGTAAGCAGTTAGTGTACTTAGCATCTACACTGAGATACTATACACCATGTACTGTGAAGGTAGACTTAAAACACTCGAGGTAAATGATAGTTGGAGAGTATTCCAAATGTAGATTTATAAGAGAAAAGGACGAGACACAAAAACCCTGGAATACAATAAATAATAGTTATTAAATAAAAATGAAAAATAAATAATTAACAAAATAATTAATAAATAATAAATAAAATCAAAATAAA
>JAHWFO010104889.1:390777-411128 GCA_023313115.1 Rhysida immarginata
AGCGATAGAATCGCGCTATCGTCGCGCTAAGTGGGCACCCAGCATTACGCATTCAAAATCGTAACAGTGCTCACATGCGAGTACTAACAAGCACGTGTTACGATATTGAGTGCGTAACTCGGAAACTACTCGTTGGAATTCGATAAAATTTTAACGGTATACACAGTCCTATGTACCCTATTATCCCCCCAAATTTCATTACCCTAGGCTTTACAGAACCTGAGTTATTAATTTGTTGATCTTGGTGGCGGCATTTTTATTTGTTCATATCTGTTATCGTTCAAAATTGGACCCATGTTCATAGGACGTTTTGTGTTTATCTTAACCTCTATAATACCCCCTTTAAGTATTTTACATTCGATGTAAATCACCCTGTATAGGTAATATTGGATTAAATAATAATAATGATGATAATAAACCAACAACAAACTTCTATTAAATTTTAAAGCCCCGTTTCCACGAACCGAGTTTTTCTTGGTTCGGTTCGCGAAACTAGATCTGTAATGCCGTGGAACCGAAAGTCGTTTATTAAAAAAAGATCTGTAATATTTCAAAATCCTTGGATTTATTTAGTTATGTCAAACATACATATGGAAGTTCATCTAAAAGATTGTCCATGTTTGATCTGAGAAAGCAACTTGAAAATATTTCCAAAACTAGGTGGAGCTTTTATTTGAAAGAATTATGCTTGTATTCTGAAAAATTAAAACTTTCATCTTTAAACTTGTATACCCTAATATTTTACAGTAACTAATTTTGGCTTTAAGAATGATGAATTTGATTATTAATAGTTAAATATATAATTTTGATTAACAAGGATTAGTTAATTGTTAAAATTAATAAATAATTGATTTTCATAAAAAGCAAATTTTTCCGATTTGGATAAAGTATGAGCTTAAGATATCTCAAATCTTCAGCGAACCAGATAAAAAAATTTGAGTTAACCAATAAATCGAAAAGAAGCCTACATGTCTACTAAAACTACATGACTACTCGGTGTTTCTATAAATTCGATTCCTTTTAATCAGAACGTTAAAAAAGTTTCATAGTGTACATTTTTGCACAACTATATGGGCTACCTTTGCCCATAGTTCTTGTTGGGCACAAATAAAAGTCTGATCATTTATCTATAGAAAGGAAGTTTGTTCTTCTGTATAGTAGAACATGTTTTTTTTTCTCTCCTCAGAATGCACTTGGCTATAGGGAGAAGACCTTGACCGAGTGACAAAGTGAGATAGAATTGGAGGGTGACTGGGTTGGGATAGCTGGCAGTGAAATGCTCCCAAATAGGAAACTCCCACCCCTCGTTTTCTAGCGAACTTTGGAGTGATAATTTACTAGGAAATAACTTGATTTCTGAGAATAGATACTATAGAGTGGAAGAAAAATGCAAAGATCTATTTCATAAGTATTTCCTACTTACTGAGGTTCCTGGTTTGTATCCAGGTCACAGAATTTTTTCCTTCTATTTTTTCAAATATTACTGCCTGATGTTTGGAGTTCATCTATTAGTTCAATAAACTTTCTGATGGTTGGATAGGAGAAATTCTGCCTGACTCCATTGGGATTTCCATCTGGACAACTTGGTTGTGTTTAAAACACTTAGTGACAGCATGGCTAAATGGTGTCTGCAATAGCCCAGTTGCTACAGGTGTCAAGCATATGGCACTCCAGGTTCCTGGTTCGAATCCAGGTTGCAAGTTTTTTCCTTCCATGTTTTCAATTATCTTTACCTGCTGTTAGGAGATTCGTCTCCAGTTTATATTTCCTGCTTGCTATAGGCAGTTAAAATCATTTGTGAAATAAAAAATTCAACTGATAATGCTAGCTTATAAAACATAATTACAATTGAAAGCTGAATAAGTGAATTTAAGAAGGAAAAAAAATTATTTTACACACATCACTGAATAATGAAGAAAGCCAATTTTGAAAGATTTTGTTAAAAATGTTCATTGTTGTCAACTTTTGGTTGCTGTTTAACAGGGTTTTCACTTTTCATAGTTATCAGTAGGGTTCAGATTTTAGGTGGAACCACCTTAGTGTAACTGATGCATGGTCTTTAATAACGATTTTATAATGTCAATCTTTTGGTATTGGGGGGCTTGTGAACAATGCATATATTTATAAGAATACATGAATGCATTTTATTTTATTCAATACAAATACATTCAGTGATGGCTACAGAAACAAAGGGCAGCATGGCACGCTCGAAAGCAATGGGGCACTGAATGTCTGAAGGGCACCGAATGCAGCTAAATTCTTGCTTTAAAGTTAATAAAAGTACATGGGCATTTCAGTGACCTACATTTATCTTTTTAAGGCATAATGCTAATTTTGGAATCTGTATGAGATTAGGGCACGTTAAGGCTTTCTAATTTCTTCCTTAATTTGTGATGCCACGAAAAGACATCTCGTGTTACAGTCCTCGATAGTTTTTAAAGTAAATTTTTCAACACTTTATGCACTACTTTTGCAGGATAAAATTGCGAATAATGATTGCTTTAAGATTTTTAAACTTTATACAGTTGATCTGTATTATCCCTCAACATTTTAATAATGCTGATTTAAACATGAAAGCTTATTGAGAAATACTTCTTCTCGCGGACGTAGCTGTTTGTTTTGACAGTAAAGCGACCACAGGAAACCACCACACACGACTACAAAAGGCTCGACTTGTCGACGCGGAGGATAAAAAAAGAAAGCACAAGGAGTAATGCGATAAACAGCTCGTCACGGCTACTAACTAAACTGATGCAGTTAATATTTTAAATGAATGTACGTAGCAGTTTAATTAAAACGTTTAGGCTTTAAATCACTCCTGCCACAATAAGCTCCTATGAATACTTAAGCCGCACATTGTTGGCATTTATTGGTTTCAGTTTCTTGCGTTTGTGCAGCGCCGAGGGGCAGCGGGGCAAGGGGCAGCATGGCGCTGCGCCACGCTGATTTTACCTAGCGGCATCACTGACACTATAGCATATACAATATGTAGTATTACATTAATTTTTAATTACAATATGGACAGGTTTGAGATTTTTTCGCTAGAGTTAGAACTTTGATTATGGTCGATAGTGTAGTCTTCGGAATTCCGAAACGTTTCACAATGTCTACCTGTTTTGTGCCTTTGTCTGCCTCTTTTAAAATATCCAGCTTTCCTTTAATGAAAACTGTTTCCTTTTCCTTTTTACTGCCATTATGATTTGTAATCTTTCTGTGAAATGTTGACATGATGCTTATACTTACACGGTTACAAAAGATTCCCTGACTTTTCCCGGTTACATTCCCTTACCTATCCCGATCGCTAGTCACCCTGTTACATGCACATAAATTAAACAAACCTAAATTAAAATAAACAAACACATAATCTTACCGTATTGAAGATGGGCAATCGTTCGTCAAGTGAAGGTCTCTAATCTAATTGCAGTACAAATTGGATCCCGACTGAGTAGCGTGCAGAGATTTCTTGGTTTATATATGTTACACTGACCAACCAATGAAATGTGAACTCTGCTTAATTAGCCCATTGGCCCAGTTGCAACTTTCGCATGGGCTGCATTGACCAATCGGAGCAAGACATGTGAACGATGTACGTTGACTGAAGGGATAATTTAACCAAGGGAATGTAAAATTAGTACGTTATTTTGAAATGTACGTTAATGTGAGGTACGTTGTAACGGGATTTTACTGTAGTATTTTTCTAAGATGATAAACATTGTTTGAAATATTACAAATGCTATTGCTACTCTAACAATCCCTTGTTCGTTATTGAGGGCTTTGGTTCATTTAGATTCTAATGGGGAAAAGCTGTAAAGAATATCAAAACTGTGGGCTTTTTGCACATTGTATTTCTTTCAGCATGCGCTTTCCCCATAATCTTTACTTCCTATTATTTATTTGAAAACTGTTTGATTTTTTAGAATTTACTTTTTAGTAAGCTGTTATTTAATAACTTTAAATAAAAATTTGTATTAAAGACAGCTGCTGTTAATCCAGAGTTTATTATGCTTATCCCAGCAAATTTACCAGTAGATTTTCTGTTGGAACTAAGTATTACTATAGCACTCCTTTATTTCTTGAAAGTATGGTAATATTGTAAGGTCCTTCAGTCATTTCATACATAAATGTAGCAACAGGCTTTTTTGTATATGAAAAATCCATATTGGGGTTAGTATCATTGATAAACTTCTTAGTACCCTGCTGATTGCTGCTGTTATCAGTGGTAATCTATCTGCTGGAGACTTGAGGGCTTTTGATTGCTTAAGTGGAAACTTGGACACTAAACAGAAAAGCCATCCAACTGACTTGGCAGTTGATTTGAGCAGTTGGTCATATTGTGCAACACAACGTCGAAGTTCATTATGCCGTTGGTTTTCACAAATGAAGAATATGCGGACATTCATTTTTACTATGGGCTTTCACAAATCATTTTAGTTTTGTTTTGTAGTTGAATGTGATGTTCTGTCAGTATGCAGAATAAAAGTGATCTGCACTCTCAAGTGTTTTATTTATTTGCTTTAACAACTTTACAAGAAAATAGACAACGTCGATATCTCACACACGATCGAAACTAAATGTAATGTTTATAGGATATTTTTTGTTCTATTTGAACCATACAATGCTCCTAAACAATTATGCTGGATAAGTTTGGATCACCCTGTATGTAACTGCAAGCGTCACAGGGATTAAGATCTGGGGATGGAACATTTCATCCAAACAATCAGTCATTGGTTTTTTTCATATCTTTAAAAAACAAAAAAAAATTAATAAATAACCATTTATGTGAGTGTTTCTTTATTTACTAAAATATATCTTAGAATGATCCTACATTCGGTAATTTACCCTTAGCAAATGCTTTTTTAAAAGAAAAAATATTTATTTGTATCAATTTTTTACACTGATATGTATATTATAATAAAGATAAATATTAATTTTTTCAATGAATGTAAACATTACGAAGAGAAATTTATATAAACTTAATACATTAAAAATATAAGCAAGGGGTCAAGTACACAAAGGGGAGATCAAAGCAAGTTTCCTGATAGTCCAGTTTCCTCGAGTAATACTACGTAACCACAAAAGTTCTTGTAGTTTTTATGTTGCCATAAAAGGAAGTGATGAAGATATGCAAATGAGTATAGTGTGGTCTAAAGTCTCTCGGGGGAGCAGGAAGGTTAGCCTATATAAACACAGGGCTGTTGGGCATTCACATCAATCGCATCTCGTGCAGAAGTGAAGACAAATGAAGGTATTGAAGGAGATGATTAGGTGTTGTTTGCTTTGACTTCAAAGTGGGCTTGTCAGCAGCAGCATCAATCGCCAAATGTCTTGTGTTTGGGGATGATGCTGTGAATGAACACACCGCAAGGCATTGGTTCAAGAGATTCAGGGCGGGAGAATTTGCCATTTCTGATGAACCCTGTTGGCTAATGTCTGGTGGACTAGACACCGAATGGTTCACTGTGAGCTGCTATCAACTGACCAAACCATCACTGGGGACCTGTACTCACAGCAGTTGGAACATGTGCAACAGACATTGCAGCAGAAGGAGGCCAGCATTGGTGAATCACAGAGGGTTCCTCTTCCTTCATGACCGTGCCTGGCCGCATGTGGCACGAGCAGCCAGGTAAACCATAGAGCAGCTTGGCTGGAAAACTGTCATCCACCTTACTCAGCAAATCTTGCTCCAACGGATTATCACCTTTTCCATTCTCTGAAAATGAAAATTCAACTTAAAAAATGAAAACCTCTTGCTAAAAAAGAGTGAAAACCTCTAATCAATAAGGAGGAAAAAGAAGGTATAAAATTGAAAAAAACTAATATCAAAACTGTAAATGTTTTATCGGAGCTTAATCGGAGCCCATTCTGTGATCGGCGGATTTCTTGCTAGCAGCCATCAACTCTTACGCACAAATGAAGCCCATTATTGTTTACAGTGTATTTTGTTTTATTCACATACATCTAAAACTTCTTTATGATAAGTGATAAGAATTTTTATATACTTTATTTTTCTTGAAATTAGTTTGGGTAAGAGTGTTTTAGCAGTGTACGATCAATCTAAGTGAAGGCCTTTTTAAGCACGCTTCATTTAATCGACTGCATATCATAATTTAAATTATAGAATTTATTGACTGCAAATTCCATTTTTATGCGAACTTCTGCAAATATTGTGATTAGTATTTTCAAATTTATGAAAAAGTTTGGTAAAATGCTATTCCTTTGACTTCGAAACTGTCCTGAGATATACTGCATTTTCAAATTGCAGCACATAAAAACAGTCTATCCAGTTCTATCTGTTTAGAATTATTTTTTAAAAGAGACGCTCATTCCCGATATCATTACTATCAATTCAAATAGCATGAATTGAAATGATAAATTATTCAGCTCTGTTCTTCATAAACCCCTGGCTCAGCTGACTTCTCTATCTAGATTGTCCTTCATCTATTTCGCTTTCATTGAGCAGAATTTTGAAAAGAAGACCAAAAAAATTCTTTCGTATGCAGTTTTTGATCAAATAATAAAAATTAATACTCTGAAAGGGTTTAAGTTGTAATTTTAATTATTTTTTTCAGTATATATATATCCTCATCCATTCCTGCTTATACTATGCATGGTAGACATCGTGCTAAGTATTCATGATATTGAGGCTACATGCAGCGCCAACTATCGGCTGCCATAGCTGATATTCGGCAATCTTTGGAAATTGACATTAAAAATCCAATTTTCACATATGTATGTAACCGTTAATTTTAGGGAAACGAAGTATTGCATAAAATATATTAAGACAAACTGCATCTAATAACACCATAAAATTAACAAGTGAAAATTCCGTGTCACTTGACCTTTTAAAGGAAAAGAAAAGGATTTTCCAAAAATAAGGATGGATAATCGAAAAATACTTAGATAAGCTCAAAAAAATTGTGGATAAGCTCAAATCGACTTGAGCTTTGAAAACTGATATTAGAAAAATTATTTTATACAAACCTTTAAATATGAATACACAAAAATAATGGTGTTAATTTGAAAGTACATTTAATTCTAAACTGTGGCATTCTTTGTTGTAGAGATAAAGAAAATGAAATGGAAAAATTATCTGAACACGTGCTTTCCAAAAATGCAATTAACAAGTGGTTGGGCTAGAAGCTTTTGGGAGTCTCTTAATTTGAAGACTGTTTTAAATGTTACTCAATCAAGTATTATGGCCTTTTGATATTTTTCTTTTTCTTTTTCAAATGCTATTAGAGATCATTGTCTGGATTGAAACCCTTCGTCAATATAACATTTAAATAAAAACAAAACTGAAATTCTTGTGTGTATAGAGGAAGGATACTTGACGTTGAATTGTGATGTCATATCATTAAATGACTTTTAATTCTGACAGTCGGGTTTTTGTTTTTTGTTTTTTCCTTTTTTTTTTTTTTTTTTTCCCCGTTCAGAATGCCTATTTTGCTTTAAATATTAGGGAGTGTAATTTGTGGATAATGTTTTGTAGAGTTTTGGGTGGAAGTTTTAAAAGTGTCAACTTGTTTGAGTTTCAGCTTGTGCATGCTTTTGTAACTTATTACAATAATTAGGATTGAGAAATCTGTTTCCTTGGAATTTGTAGGTGTTTAGTTTATTCATTGTCAACTCCTTTCTCCCCTTCTTCACCTCTATACCTTTTCCTTTTTATCCTTTAGTTGGTGCTATTTTTAGCAGTTATAGCCTGAAGAAATTTTATTCAAGACTAACAACCTGTTTGAAAAGATGCATCATTAGAGTTAAACTATAGTGAAAGACTGCTAATTTTACCTAGCAATTCTCATAATACTTAAATGAAGAAATTATATTATCAAAAAGAATTTGTTCAGTCGTGATTGTAAATTTAAGTTCTCAATCGTCGATAAAGTAAACAGGATTTGATAGCTTTTCTTGATGCTAATAAAATTGAAAAGAAAAAGGGAGTGAATTTACAATTTTTGATTGTTTTTCCTTGGGAAATGTAAGGTTTTAAGAAAACTGAATAGTTTCTAAGTAATTGAAAGAAGCATAGTTTTAGTATTGACAAATACTGTAAATTGAGTTTTGACAAGTTTTAAATGACATACTTAAATATTTATTATCTAAATACATGTACAAGAATCTGCCTTTGGGGTTTTCATAGTTGTAATAGTAATCTAAAAAGAATAGTTTCCATTCACATGAAAGTAAGCTGGTTTTTTTGTTTAAAAAAATATAAAATGGATATTTTGGAGTAAATTTTTTTTTCTATGACCCAGCCAAGATTGCTGTAGTGATAAAACGTTTTTCATTCATTATCTCAAGGATGGTAACTGTTATCAACATACCTCCTCATAGGTATTTGTTTTGTATAAATGTGGCAATTTTTTTTCTTTTACTATAAAAAAAGTAAAGTAGACATTCTTTAATTTCCTTTCTGCATAGCTTACTATAATAGCATTTTCTACTGAAGCTTATTATTATTATAAGTGAGCATTCCGATGGAATAGTTGGCCAAACTGGCATTAAACCCATTAGATGGAAACTGGTGTCACAATAAAACAATTAAATCTTTATCTGACCAAAAGGTCATTCTAGTTCTTATTTAATTTGGGGGGGGGGGTTCCAGTGAATTTAAGGCGTCGACTACTTAGGTCATTTTGCACCTTTTACACAAGTTATATCTGTATGCAGCCCGGGACAAACCCAAACATCCATGCCCACGGCGGGATTCGAACCCACAGCCAAGCGGACTTGAGAACTAGAAAGCCTACGCCCTAGCCCTCTCGGCTTCCTGGCCGGCTTATTTAATTTGGTAGTAGTCTTTGATACTTGCTCTAAAATGTTTACAGATCACTTGGCACCTTGGACATTCACATTCTATTGAGATAGTACGTATATTAATTGTCAGTTTATTCCATTCATCGATCGCATTATATGTAAAATATCTCTATAGAAATGACGATATAATCCAAAGACTCACAATCTTATACTTATTCGTAGTTTGGTAATTGGCTGCCTTTTGTAGCCAGTCTTGAACAAAAGAAGCTGGATGCTGAGAATTTCGAAGAGCTCCTGAGAGCACAGACAAAATGCCGACCAAACGTATAGTCTCAAACGTTGGTAGACTTTGAGCCTTACAGATCTCTGTAATAGATTCATATCTAGATGCTCCATAAGCAGTTCTTAAGAGTACTGTACGCTACTTTCATACGTTGTACAGTAGACTCCCATGTAATTTGAATTATTGCCTAATTCGTATAAATTGCAAGGAACGTTTGATACCCTTTACATTTACTTCAGAATATTACTGCATAATTCGAATCAATCAAGTAAGTTTCATATATAATTATTTTTCATTGCCTAATTCGAACGCCATAGTTATTCCAAAAATAATTTGTGACTAATTCCCAGATTGATCTGAACAAGCTAATCTAGAGTGTGCAAAGGAACAGTTTTGGTATTGGCAACATCCGGTAAGGTTAAGTTAATGCGAAAATGCCGTACAATTGTTGTTCCACAATCCTTGGCAACTTCTCAAAAGAATAAAGGATTGAAATTTTATTCCTTTACAAAAAATGGAATTATAAGTAAGCAGTGGATTCAAAAAATCAGATCTGGAAAGAAAATTTCAAATCTCATGAAATTATGCAGTCTTCATTTTTCTCCTGAAGATTACACGGTCACGTCTCGGGATAAATAAGTGTTTCCTTTAAATTTAGTGTTGTATTAATTTGTGTTAATCATAAATTTATGTTAATTTATAAGATGTTAATTTAAAAATTTAACATTTTATTACCGGTAATTAAATACTTAAACAATTAATTACAAAATTTGAAGGATTAAATTAATGAAATAAAATTAAAAAGTTTTAAAACATGATCAAACCTTTAATTATTATACAATTTGTATTTTTTGTACTGTTATTAAATTACATAAAAAATTACCTAAAAATTCAGTAACTTCAAATTTATTTTTAAGAAGATCGAAAAATACTGAATCCTGGAAGCAAATCTCCCAAAGAGGCACATAGGATTTTAAATCTGGACAAGACACTCTCTAAAACTTATAACAATCGTAGCTCTGATAATAGTTTCACTCATTTTTTTTGTTAGTAGTTGTACTAATAATAGCAGTAGTGATAGTAATTTTACTGCTGATGTAAAAATTGAGGTAAACGTTTTCCAACATCACATTTGTAAGTAGTAAAAATTGTTTTCCTATGCAGCGATCTATTTTTGTTACTTGTTGATTCTTAAATATTTATCCCTTATTCAGGTTGATTCAGCACAGAAGTGTAATAGGAAAGAGAGATTTCATTTCAAGAGGGGGTCCATGGCATATTTAAATTATGGACTATAAGAATATTTAATGCCTTGATTTCTTTAATATGTTAAAATTAAATTCGGCTTTTCTTCCACCCACTTTGGCACCAAGGACTCTCAGCCCAGCTTTATTCAGGGTGTCTACCAAACTGGAAAACCGGGAATTGTCAGGGAACTTTAAAATGTCTCTGGAAAACCGGGAAATGTCAGGAAATTTTTATTTTTAGCGTAAAAGTCAGGGAAATTCTTGTGCCTTTTCAACACCTGTTTTAGTTAAAATTGTTCCTCCAAAAGCTTTCACACATAGAAATTTGCAAAATGTTTAGATCGACATAGATTTTCTTTTTCTTTAAACTTTCACGATTTAAATGATTGTCAAAGGGGTGGGGGCAAAACCACGTGATTTAAACATAATTCTAGAAACTAAAGCACTCGACAATACGAACGTGCATTGTGCCAAACTCTCCCATAGGATTTGCCTGGAGATTCGCAACTTGTAGAAGAAGTAATTTTGCTAGAAACGACAAAGCAGAGCCCTCTAACGTCAATACAAAACTTAACGAGATTATTCATGGCTTCTCTTATCTTGTATCATTCCGCCAATTAATCCTGCCGAAAAACCAAAGTATTCAAAAAATTCTAATTTTCCTGCAAGTAACTAACGGAAATAATTTTTTCAGAAGAAAAACTTTATGGTTAAATCATTAACGCATAAAGTAGTAGTTTTTTAACCACATAACTACCACATTTTGTTACGCTTAGTACTTGTTTACTTGTGTATTCTTGCGCAAACTTAGAGCGTACTTGTACTTAACACCCTGTTATTAACAGAGGATTCATGTATTCATTTGTAATTTCATCAGCAAGAAATTACAGTAAAATTTGTGAGAGGAAGAAGACTATAACATGTCAAGTAAGAACTGTTTATTCAATACGGACTGGACAGTTTCCGAACTGTACCCCACGATTGCACCGTGGATTCGGCCAGCGTGTGAGAATTATAATGCCGCATCTTGTTTACTTTGTGGAGGCAGTTTTTCTTTAATTAACATGGACTTAACGGCTGTTCGAAGCCACATGGACGGACAAAAACATAAGAAGGCAGTGGAAGCACGATCAGCTTCTGTGAGTATGAAAACTTTTTTAACTCCGGCAAACTGTACACCTATTGCGAACGCTGCTGCATCGATTATGGGAGAATCAAGTGGTGCAAATTCCTCCACTGCAATTTCGAGCTCTCAGTCCAATCTAAATCAGTTTGTACTCCGTGAGAAAATCTGTTGGGCTGAAGCTCTTTGGTGTATGAACTGCATCGTTTATCCCATCAGTCAGCGTGGAGGTGCTGCTTGTGTTGAAACCATGCGTCTGATGTTTCCGTAAAGCACAATTGCATCGAAAATGCAACTAGGAAAAGATAAAATTGCATACATTGTAACCTTCGGACTTGCGCCCTATTTTCGCAATATATTGATAAGTGAAATAGTTGAAAGTGACTATTATGTAATTTGTTTCGATGAATGTTTGAACAACGTGACGCATAATCAACAAATGGACGTTATTGTGAGATATTGGAATTCGGATCAAGTTTGTTCCAGATACTTGACGTCAGTGTTTTTGTCTCATTCGACTGCTAAGGATATTCTAGCTGCATTCAAAACCGCAACAGCAGATTTACCACCGAATAAACTTTTGCAAATTTCTATGGATGGGCCAAATGTGAACCATGCTTTTTTCTCCTCTGCACGTAAGGAGCTAGAGAATGAGACAGGTAGGCATCTCCTTGTTATTGGAACTTGTGGACTGCATGTTGTTCATGGTGCATTTAAGGCCGCTGTAACAGCTACAGGATGGAATATTATTGAATTTCTTAGAGCTTGCTATAATTTGTTTAAAAATGTTCCAGCTCGACGTGCTGATTATGTTGTGTGGACAGGTTCCAAGTTGTTTCCACGGAAGTTTTGTGCAGTTCGCTGGTTGGAAAATGTATCTGTTATTGAAAGAGTGTTGCAAATTATTTCATTTTAAAAAATCTATGTTGAAGAGGCAAAGAGATGCAAGAAAGTTCCAATTTGTGCTAGTTTTTCAACAGTTAATGATGCAATACAAGATACACTTTTGCCAGTGAAATTAACTTTTGTGCTATCTCTTGCTGTCGAACTTTACCCATTTTTAATAAAGTTTCAAAGCGATTTCCCCTTGGCACCCCTTTTACATGATGCTTTCCGACATCTTTTGATTACCCTGTTGAAACGTGTAGCCCAAGCTCCAGTGCTAGAAAAAAATCAGACTGATTCTGGACTCCTTAAACTTGCATTTACTGATGACAATCTGATAAGTGTACAAGATTTCCACTTGGGCCTCGCAACCTCAGCTGAACTATAAAAGTGTTCAAAAGTGAGTAGTCTGCAAATTTTAAAATTAAAACAGCTGCAGATCTTGTATCATAAAATGCATTAAAAAAATTATTGAAAGATCTCCGTTAAAGTATGACCTTACGCGCGGTATTTCTTGCTTCTCACCAGCTGTTGCTTTAGATAGTAGACAAGGGAAAAGCCGTGTTTTTGC
The DNA here is from genome assembly GCA_023313115.1 of Rhysida immarginata. Lineage (NCBI taxonomy): Eukaryota > Metazoa > Arthropoda > Chilopoda > Scolopendromorpha > Scolopendridae > Rhysida > Rhysida immarginata. The sequence continues at coordinate 403,644 of JAHWFO010104889.1, forward strand.
CACATTAGAAATCCTGATCGAGAAAGGTTGGCTGACTGGCACAGAAGCTGAAGAAGCACAGAGAGAATGAGAGGCTTGTTGGAATGCCTGAAGTAAAATGTATGTTAAATGATGCTCTCGAAACAGACGAACATCTGGATATCTTGTGGTCAAGAATATGCAAGGGATACAAAGCAAATAATTCCTTAATCAGACTCATGCGTCTTGTTTTTATTTTATCACATGGTAATGCTTCCGTAGAGCGATCATTTTCTATTAATAAGCAAATACTGCTTGAAAATTTGCACGAGGATTCGCTTGTTGCACAGCGATTAGTTTACGATAGTGTTCATGCTTTTGGCGGTTTGTCTAAAGTGACACAGACCAAGTCATTATTAAGCAATTTGAGGAATGCTAATGGCAGGTGGAAAGCTGCCCTAGAAAATAAGAGTTCAGCAATCTGAGCAAGAACTTATTGTCCTTCAGAAAAAAAGAAAAGCAGCGGAGGTTCTTAAGCTGAAAAAGAAACGACAGAGACTACTTGAAGAAGCACAGAGAAATGCTGAGGAAATTTCTTTAGAAATCCACAAATTGGAAAAATAGTAAACTATTTTTTAATAATTTATATTTTTAATGTTGTTATATTTTAGAAGACATTGTAACAGTGCTTAATTATTAAAATAATTTTTTGCCTAGTAATTGTCGCCATAATGTAAAAAATTGCCGTAATGTATTAAAGATTTATGTTGAGATAATTATTTCTTATTTACTTAACATTAATTTGAGTTTTATTCATGATTTGCAATGGTATGGGGATTTTCTTATGTATTTCTTTATTCCAGAATATATATCAAAGGGAGCCCCCCCCCTGTTGGTCAGGGAAAAGTCAGGGAATTTTTTTGACTAACTTGGTAGATACCCTGTTATTTCATCTTTATCCATTTTTCCCACTTTAAAAATATACAAAACACGTTTAGAATATTAAAAATATTTTTAGAATATATACATACATTTTTTCCATTTTCGACAATGACTTCTAAATAAGTCGAATATTTGTAATATTTAAGCACGATCAAACTTTTTCGTGTTTCTTTCGCGCTCTAAAACAACCAGATGTTGCTAATACCAATCCATAACCGTTGCACGCTCTGGTGACGCAACTGCAAATCCATTATATACAACCTCCTATACCTTAGGATGAATTTGGATAAAGGAATCCAACCTACTTAGGGCATAGGGCCTTCATCACTATTCAATAATTGGTTATTTCCATTGCTTTAATGTTTGACAATCTCCATTGATTCTAAGAAGTTTAACATTTTTACATCTCTACAGGGATGAACAATTTTGAAATCATCTGTTGAAAAATTGTTTTTCAGTTAAAATATGTTCAGCATAAGACGATATTCCCACTTTTATAACATGAGAAATATGCTCCTTCATCCTTTTGTGGATTCCTCTCCTAGAGCTGCCAATATAAAGCTTATCACACGAAGCACATCCGTATTTAGACACTTGCATGCTCATGGTCTTTTAATGTCTAATGGTTACTGAAGACTGTCTGAGCTTTTTTTATTTTATTTATTTTTTGTCTAATGGTTACCTGGGCAGCTCACAAGCAGGAGGAAGGCTGACTTGTTTTAATGGGGGAATAATGTTAATTATTAATTAATATTATTTAACATAAAATAATGTTAATTAATGTTTTACTCAGTTTTAATAGTGAAACCGAAACCATAGTTTCAACCCAGCTGTTGCACTTGTATACACTTAAGCTAGAGCTTCGTTTCCCATTCTACTTATTCTATGACTGGACCATAGATGCAAGGCGATTACTCATGTCGTTGTCAAACCAATATCTGCTATGTGCACTTTGAGATTTCAATATTTTGACCCTTGCAACGAGTTCAGTAACCAAACTTGCATATAAAAGAACACTGTTTATAACCACTATACGATGAACCATGACCACTTTATAAAATATGCTATGTGCAGCAGCTAAAATATTGTCAAATAAAAACTGCTATGCGACAGTATTATTTTTTGCACATAACAGATATTGGTTTGACAACGACGATGTAACTTTGCAACAGAAAAAAAAAAACTGCCGTGCATCAGGTATTGCCATTTTTGTGGAAGCTGTATATCCAGACATCGTTGATATGAACTTTTTTGTTAAGTCTCTTGTGAGGAATCATCCCCTAAAGTTTGTCATTATAGTTTAGTTTACCCTGTATTTGGAAAAGACTGTCTGCATTAATTAATCTTAGTTTCTCTGGATGGATAGAAAATCTTGACTAAGAATGGGCAAAAAATATTGTTTTATATCTTATTTCAAGTGAAATGTTAATTAGTGAAGATTTGCTGTTTGTACTTGGTAGATTTGACGTAAGATTAATAAGAGTTGGTGTTTGAAACCTTCCCTCTGTGGAAGTCAAGGAACTTGATAAATGAAAATGGGCTACATGTACTTTAAATCTTGCAGCAAGATTTTAAGTTGGGTTTGTTTAATGGTTTACTGAATGCATTTCCTTTTGACTACTCATCTTTAACCCGGCGTCACTCGCGCCAAATTTTATAACAGCACTACCCGCGCTGCGGTGTTTACACCGCACTTTTTAAAGGTAATTTTATTTGATAAAAAAAGAACTGTGCAATTTTATTTGATAACTCAAGATATTGCAGTTTATGACCACTTATACAAATTAGAAGAAAATAATAAAATTAAGTGATTTTAAAGTGATTTTCAAGAAATCATGTTTATGTCAAACATTTACTTACATGACTACTCGCGCAGCGGTGTTTGCACCACAAAGTGAAACCAAGCATGGAAAACATAGCGCCGGTGTTGATCTCATTCATTTTATCGAAAGTGAAGATTAAAGCTATCTGTTGCCAATAAGTTGTACTTGAAATACATGGAAGTCATCACAAGGTAGCGCCTCTGTATGATGAGCTATATCAAAAAAATCAAAAAGTGCGGTGTAAACACTGGGTTAAACTGGCCTATAAAATTGCCAGTTTTTAACAGGACTGAAATTAAGAGCAAAAGCTAGCTGTTGAGAGAATTAGTTAGCTTGATATCCCACGTCAATTTTTAAAGCCTAAATATCTGGCTATTGGTGGAAACTATTTGTATTTTACTAATTTAATTTTTTATTTTTAAAATAAGATGTAAATTTTCAACACTAGATCTTTTAATATTGGTAACTTAATAGAAGTAGTAATTAAGCAGTTTCAATTCATTAATACTTTACAAAGCACTGGGAACTATATACATGTACATGTTTTTAAAAACTAGTAAAAGATGCAGTGGTTCATTATTGAGATAATTTGTGCATGACTCACTCAGTAGTTAATGTCAACACACTTTATTACTATGCATAATAAAGCTGCCCTTAAAGATAAATTGGCATGAAATTACACGTCTGTTAAATAATTCACCCTGTGTAAATTTATCCAAGAAAAAAATGTGAAAATGAAAGTGTAATGCAAAATTATTTCATTCCTACAATGTCTTTAGATAGATCTCAATTAATTGTTTCGTTATAGGCTATTTATTTCTATGGTTATTGATTAGTTAAAGTGAGGAAAATCCATATTCTTTTTAAACTATCCCATCTACCTTTGTTGAAATATTTCTTCTTTCAAATATTTGACTTGTTTATTTCAAACCAGTTTGACAAAATTATAAAATAATTCAACTCTACTTTTACCTATTATAATTACTGCTTTAATATACTTCCGATTAAGTCTTGAGAGTATGGTTAATGGAAAAGCTCTAAGAATCGTACCCTCCTACTTTGTAAAGCTGCACAGTTTGAAAAAGTAGACCCTTGCTGCCCATAAAGCCCTTGCTTTTATTCTTTTTGGGATTTTTTAGTCTGGGAAGCATTGTCCATTGATGGAACTAGTTAATTTTGTGGAGGGATGGATAGGTGATGATGCAAAAGAAAAATAGATGATCACTGGCTTGGTCTGCCAGTGGTGACACCCTTATCATGGTGCCTGACATCCTGGCACCTGTGGCAAAGAAAAAAAATATTCATTCTTGACTCCTCTCATTTAAATGTCTTTTCTTTTAAGTGCCTTCTAAAATCTTGCCAAGAGTAATATATCAGTTGAAGCACCAAACTTTGAACCAGGAAAATTCTCCCCTTCCTCCTGTTCTAATATAAGCATTGTTAAAGGTGTTTGTCTGTTAGACAAATTCTCTTGTGTATATGTATATTTGTAATAATTGTATGTACTAGAATATTTTTAGGCAAAAATGAATACTTTAAAACATTAGTTTCAGATTCTGATTTCTGAAATTGAAGATTTGTTCAAATGAAAACATATAGATAGGTTTATCAATAACTATACATCCAGTACTTACTGATAATAAGAAACAATTCTATTTCTGTATGTATCAAAAAGCACATAACAGTATAATGTAAAAATCTGAAATAAATTATAACCTACATATAAAAGTCTAATATCACATTCAATAATAGAATGGCTTGGCAGATAGGAATGATTACTGTTGCAATTAAAAAAAATAATAAAAAAATAAAAATAAAAAAAATAAATGTGGTGTTAGGTATGTTTATGGTATATAGAAGATATTTTGAGAACTTTAAAGCTATTTCAGGTGATTTTTCTTCTATGAATCTTCTATAAAATTGTTTTCAAGTGTATTGGCAGCTTTTACACCTGCACTGACAGGATTGTTAAATATAACATTGAGAAAATACACATGAATGGGCTGATATGAACAGTAATAAATTTCCTGTTGCGGTTGAGTACAGTTCGAACAGTTTAGAGAAGAGATGTTGTTTGGGAATTTCAACATGTAGAAATAAGCCATTGCTTTTCACATATTGTAAATTATGTCAATTTGAATTTTGCTCAAAATATAGAAATTCATTGTTTTGTTTGAAAAATTGTCTCCAATTTCACTCAATTGAAAAAGGATTAAAAATATACCCAAAATGAAAATTACCTGTCAAAACATAAATGTATTCTGTGTCTTTGTATATTCATCAGTTTGAATTTGAAAATGTTACCAAAAGAGTAAGAAGTCGAATTGTATTTTGTTTTGCAAAGTGAATTAAGACAAAATGGTCAAAGTTGACCAATTTTGCTCTGCATGGGATAATTAGAATTTTATTTGTAAACTTGCGTGCTGAGCTCTGATGTAAAGAGTGTCCCAAAATGAACTGACATTTTGAATTTGCTGCCATTTTTTCGTGGTACAACCAGAGTAGAGATTTTTATATGCTGTCATTATTAAACGTTAAGGTTAAACTTACGCAAAACTACAGAATCAAACAACGCAAGAAATTGCAAAACTTCACTTCAAAAATGGTGAAAATTTTACAAAAACTGTCAGCTCATTTTGGGACTCCCTTTATTATTCAAAAAACGGTAACATGGTAATTCTTCATAAACAAAAATTTACAAAAATAAAGGGTGTTCCAAAAGAGCTGACAGTTTTTCATAAAATTTCACCATTTTTGAAGTGAATTTTTACAATTTCTACACGTTCGATTATGTAGTTTTGCGTAATTTAACCTCAAAGTTTAATGATGACAGCATATAAAAATCTCAACTCTGGTTGTGCCATGAAAAAAAAAAAAAAAAAAAAAAAAAGGCAGCAAATTCAAAATGTCAGTTCATTTTGAGACACTGCTACTTTCAGTTTCGATTGATCAGAGACTGTTCCCAAAGTACCTACACGGAAATGACTGGTTAGAAAGGCATGCTGTGTGACCATTGATGGCCATTCGGATTTATTAGACAAGCCCTTATTAACATCCAGAACTGTTTTGAATGTTCTTAGATCAAAAGCTGAAGATTTGTTCTAGAGTAAAATTTAAAGTTAGAAATTTTAAAGGTCTTTCAAATATTGGATTATTCAGTTAAATAAATTTGCTAAATTTATTTAATTTTTAAACTAACATTAATACACAATTATTAATCCTAATATTGTGCAGGGTATGAAAGGGGCAGGAATAATTCATTATTGGAAAATATCTTGAATGTTTTATTATTAATGTGTTAATCCTTTAATGGTTAATATATGGATAGATCTCCCTGAACTGGTGCCAACTTTTACAGTCCAGATGGCCTTTGCCTATATTTTATTTTTTATCTTTCCAAAGATTCATCTCTAGTATTTAGTGCATTCTCAGTTTCAAATTGACAAGGTCTTTCTTGAAGTTGTCGACTGATTTGACTGGATTATTTTATTCTATCCTCAAGAAGTTTCCACACCTTCCCTTGAATTTAAGAAAAGTTGCCTTACTTGGCACAGTCACAATTGAGGGATGTTCTATAAAAGCTTCCTTCTCATGGTCATATTTTACATTCATTCACATACAACTGGCTCTGCATATATAAGTTTGAATAAAATGTGTAGATTTTGAAATATTGGATTATTATTTGAAATAGTATTGTCTGATTGTTTTAGTAAAAGTTATAACTTTTCTTAATCAACCTTTGATGATTTATTCTCTTTATGACTTAATGGAAGATGATTAAATACACACAAATGAGATTATATAAAGAATTTTTAAATGTAAGTAGTGTCTCTTTATAATGGGTTTTGTATAAAACTGCTTGGGAATTTGAATAATCGTTTTAATACAGGATAAGTTTTAAAAAATCCAAAAATGTAAGTTGACAAAGTTACTTGATTGAATGAGTTGTCTTTATTTAGGAATTTTAGCTGCATAAAAAATTTTCTGGGAAATATTTTAAGCAGATGTAGGATTAATCAGTTCATTGTATATTTCGTATTTGAGGAGAGATGGGAAATTGAACTTGCTAAATAAGCAAAATATCTTGCCTTGTAAATCGGTGGTGATCTTGAAGGCTAATAATTGTAGCAAGATTTAAAGTGAAGGTAGTAATTTCTAGCCTTTCCAAATTTTGCTACCTGACCTCCAGACATCCCTGAAAAATATACATGGGAGTGAAAAGAATAAATGGGTCATCTCCATCAGTATTAACTGTTTTTTGAAGGTTCCTTCTGATCATTTATGCTGGCCAATAAGAATACTTCAATAAAAATCATTTTGACTTGTTTTCTTGAAGATTTCATATCCCAAGATGAATTGCTTCTTACCTATCTGACCTTTTTATAGCATGTTAATAACAAAAAGATTTAAATTTGTATTATGTTATTTTGCAATATTTCTATTGAATTTGCATCATATATTGTCTAATGCCATTTATCTTTTTACCCATTAATATTTAATTTGCATACATTATTAACACTGGTGTTTGATACTGTGATGCAATAGAGCATTTCTCTCTATTGGCACACCTACCTTTCCATGTTGTTCCTTTTTATCATCTTCAGTTTTGATTAAAAAGAAATATGCCAAGGTCATTTTTCCTTATTGAAAATTATAGAAAGAAATCGGATTTTGTGGGTTTGCTTTTGTTTAAACACTTGTCAAGGAGCAAGGAGTCGGCTGTTGTTGTTGTTGGGGTGCATGCTGCTTCCCCCCCCCCCCC
>JAHWFO010104889.1:411228-443137 GCA_023313115.1 Rhysida immarginata
CTCTCTCTCTCTCTCTCTCTCTCTCTCTCTCTCTCTCTCTCCAAATAATATAATTTCTGTTACCAGGACATTGTTCTTAATCTACTTAAAGTTGACTTGACTCTTATTTCCAGGGAGCAATTCATAAGTTAAATCCAGGGAGCAAATAGTGATTATCCCTGTTCATAAGTTAAAATTTACATTTTACCTTATTTTTACATTGATTATATTATATTTGATTATTTTTACATTTTAAATGTACTGGTATTATATTTGATAACAGTACATTTTAAATTTGTCTTACAGTTCTTATTGAACTGCTTCAGCTTGGGTTTTGCCATTTTAATTCTCCTTTTCTCTACAGTATTTAATCATGTGTTTCCATTTTGGGTGACCCAGTGTTCTGGCCTTCTTATCCTCTTTTTCCTGTCAAACAAGGTTTAAAATATCCTGTTATTGGAAGTAAACATTAAGTAGATGCTGGAGTTCATTGTCCTACAAGGTAGATTTATCACTGACCTCATACCAAATAGGAAGAAATTATTTAAACAAAGCTTTTGATTTCATTCTGAAATGTGAATTTTATTTTTAATATTGTCTAACATAACTTGAAAGTCAAATACCGAGCACACACACACACTGCAGGAAAGCGTAAAATGTTGTAAAAGATATGTTGCTTTTTTTTTAATGTCAAACTATAATTTATCCTGAATCACTTTTGGAAATGACCATTTTTTAAAAATTTTTTTTTGAACAATTTCAAAAATTACCTGCTTATTTTATTTAATCATTATTAATTATTCATGGTGGCTAATTTACAAAAAGAAAAAAAATTCTTCACAAGTTTTAATGAATAGATAGTGTAAAGCCTGTTTCACAATTAAATCGCCCGCATTTGCCCCAGCGAATCCGCACAGGATGCGAATACTAGCGCTCCGCTAGCAAAGCGGGCGATTTAACAATTTTCCGTTTCCATTTCACAATTAAATTCGCGGCCGCATTAACTATCTCCTGATTGGTTCATTCTACGAGCGGTTGGAAACTGTATCCCGAATCATAGCCTACATGATAAGAGAATAGGCTTATCATGTAGGCTATGCCCGAAGCAGGGTCTTTTAATCTTTTAAGCAGGGTAGATTAAAAGACCCTACCCGAAGGAATACTAAGCTGTCATAATACGCCCAAGTGGATTTGTATATTTCTTCCGTTTTTGTTACTTCTCTCCAAAATAATTAATAAATAATAAATAAAATCAAAATGAAACTAGAAATATAAAATAAAATAAAAAGCTGACGTTTCGGATAGAGACTATCCTTTATCAAAGCAAAAAGGATAATTCTCTAAAGGCAATTAGAATATTTTATTTATTATTTAATAATTATTTTGTTAATTATTATTATTATTATTATTATTATTATTATTATTATTATTATTATTTATTTTTCATTTTTATTTAATAACTATTATTTATTGTAGGTTATTGTATTCCAGGGTTTTTGTGTCTCGTCCTTTTTTCTTATAAATATCCGTTCATTACTTCTCTCCAACTTTTCCCCCTATAGTTCTGTGCGAACCTGAAGCTTCCTGATTGGTTCAAGCTATCGCGAATTCGCTAAATTTCAGAACCTGTCTGAATTGAAAATTTCGCCCGCAAAGCAATTGCGAAGAGCAGTGCGGGCGATTTCCGCTAATTGTGAAACGGCAGTATGTGCGGAAAATCTTCGCCTCGGTTGCGATTTCCGCATTCGCCTGTTTTTCGCCCGCAAACAGTAATTGTGAAACAGGCTTAACTGTGGGAAAAGCCATATATGCTATCACTGTAAACATATTAGGCATGTTTTTTTCTCCCCTTAATCTGTAGTAGGGATTTTCAAAAGGGTTTGCCATGATAAATTAAGAAAATATAAACATAATTAAGGTGTGCCACGAGAAATAAAGTTTGAGAACTCCTGCCAAGCTACCGTTTAGCTAAATTTTCCCTCCTATATAGGAAAGTGGTTGTATTTTTATTCTGATAGTATTAAAAATATTTAGTTTTCTTTGCTCTTGAAAACTGCAACAGCTGTTGATAGTAACCTTATTGTCATTAACATTGTTTCAGTGGGCTTGGGACAGTGATGATTTTATTACTAATCACATGTTTATTTTCAAGCAAGCCACATCAGGCTGCTTAATGAACCATCTAATCACCTATTCTACAGGTTAATGTCGCTTCAATCTTCAAGCCAGTCAGTTTTTTCATTCGACACTTCGACTCGGATCAGCTCTGGTGTAAGTCAGAAAAATTCTTAGGTCACATGACCTAGCCAGATCTGACTTTGATTTGAGTTGCCGTAAACTCCAACTAACTGAAGAAAATGAAAAATACATACCCTGTTGAATTAATTTGATCAATTATTGTGCTAATTAACAAACTAAGCTATCTTATCTAGGGTTAATTTATTATAGATTACTTAACATAACTGTTGGTAGGTGTAATTGTGAAGTTTATTTGCGATTAGTTCTCAGATTTATCACTTTATTTGTGATAGTTCTCAGATTTATTTTATTTCTTAATCTGTAATTTTGCATTATTGAATCTGTTATATATTTTTTTTCTCTCCAAAACTATGAACTCTTATTATACATTATAAGAAAAAAAATTATATGAAATATATACAGTGCGTTTCTAAATGAAAGGACAATAAGTACCTAGCGTTATCCTTTGCATGATGACAAACTTAAGGTTCCTTATGTAAAATGTTCAAAGCTCAAATGTTCAGGGTCTAAACACCACACGAAGTTTGTTGAAAACCTGTCGAAAACTTCATTCTCGACAAGTGACACAGTTCATTATTTTGATATGTGGAATAAACTGAAATGCTCTATGATTAGTAAACAATTGAAAACGTGCAGCTCTACAGCAATAATGTGCTTTTGTTTTGCCTATATGCACTGCATCATTGTGACGTCGTACGGTACTACTTATTAATAAAGCACTACATTGTTTTTTTAAAACTTCCTCACTTCAAAACTTCCTTGGAGCACCATACGGCGGTTCTTCCTTGGGGTAGTGTTTGTTGGTCGACCCGAACCTGCACCAGTGATGGCTATAGAAACAAATGGCAGCATGGAGTGCTCGAAGGCAATGGGGCACTGAATGCAGCTAAATTCTTACTTTAAAGTTAATAAAAGTACATGCATTTCAGTGACCTACATTTATTTTTTTAAGGCATGAAGGCAAAATGCTAACTTCGGAATCTATATGCAATTAGGGGCACGTTAGGACTCTTTAACAGCTTCCTAATTTCTTCTAGGTTAATCTCTACCTTACTTTGTGATGCCACGAGAAAACGTCATCTGGTGGTACAGTCCTCAATAGTTTTTATACAATATCCCATTTTTCAACAATTTGCAGGATAAAATTGCGAATAAGGATTGCATTAAGATTTTTAAACTTTATACAGTTGATCTGTACTATCCCTCAACATTTTATTAATGCTAACTTTGTGAAAGCTTATTGAGGAATACTTCTTCTCGTGGACAAAGTGGTCCGTTTTGTCAGGAAACAGTGTACGTATACAAAAGGCTCGACTTGTCAGTGCAGAGGGTTAAAAAAAAAAAGCACAAGGAGTAACGCGATGAACAGCTCGTCACAGCTACCAACTAAACTGATGCAGTTACTTAACATTTTAAATGAATGTACTTAGTCAGTAGCTTAATTAAAATGTTAAGGCTTTAAATCACTCACGCTACAATAAGCTCCTATGAAAACCTAAGCCGCATATTATGTGCATTTATTGGATTCAGTTTCTTGCATTTGTGCAACATCGAGGGGCAGCGTGGTGCTGCGCCACACTGATTCTGCTTAGCGGCGTCACTGCTGCACGACGTGCATGGGTGCCCTCATGTACCCATTGATTCCAATATCGGGTCATTGTGACATCTGAATGACCCACATGCCTGTCAACTGCACGATACGGCCAACCAGCCTCATGCAGTCCCACAATGCGGCCCCTGTCAAATGCTGTCAGTTGGATAGGATGTCTAATGTGTCATGAAACATCGTGGGTGCTTTGCACAGTATAGTAATCCTCTCTGAATGTCTTGCTTAAAGGACAAGTACCACTTAAAAACTAATTTTTGTCTAAATAATCTAGAGAGAAAATAAATTAATGTAGTAATATTAAAAATTGCCAAAAATCTCTCTAAATATATAAAAACTGCGTTTATATAGGTATTTTGTAAAATCCGTCGCGTTCCATTTTGAATCCCCGTGATGTCATCGGCCCGCTGAAATGCGAGCTGTAGCTTCTTTTAGTATTGTAGGAGGTATACGATGTGGCTAAGTGAGTCTCTGATAGCAGTTCTGAATTCTCTTCAAGCAACAAAAATGTCTATGGAGATTTTCAAAACTATTCTATGTATTATTTGAAAATCGTGAAATTAGACCATACCAATTGGAGCCGCAAATAAAGATTTGGCAGTTGAATTTCTAGGAAATTGCCATGATAGGGAAAACGCCTCTCCCACATCTCCCAATATTCATGATTTCTATGATTTTTAGACAGTTATCTCATTAACTTTTATTATTTATAGCATATTTACTTTTATTCCTATTTAGTCATTTATTCTTACTTAGTTTTCTTTATCTGCTTATCAATACAATTTGAATTTCCTTATAAAAAAAGTCTTTGATAATAGACAATTTGGGATTTTTCGTACGAAAATAAAAAAACAAAACAAAAAAGAAACATGAAAACGAAATAATTTAAGTGGCAATTTCAAATTTGCTCAAGATTATTTTTTGTTTTCGTCAAACAAGTTGCGCTCTGCGCACGAAACACTTTCATTTTTACGAAACGAAAATTTGTTTCCCTTGCAGCATTCGGCCATGTTCAAAGTGGATTCTTCCAGTCGATTTTTTTTAGAATAGACATTTTATCAACATTTTGGTTAAGCTACTGCAGTAGGTAATTCCTATTTATTTAATAGGGTCATTTGTGCTGTCTAAATGCATTATACGTTCAAGCTGTTTCTTCGGTGTCCACTATGAATCGGGGAGTTGATGCGCAGATAAATGCGCACTCGTTTCGTCATACGCAAATTGCACACGAAATTCCATACGAAAATTCCGTTACATAAGTGGATAGACGAAAATGAAAAATTTTTAAATATCGTATTAATTTTTTGTTTTCGTATCTTTTTGATTTCGTACAAAAAATCGCAAACTGTCTAATAACAGGCAGTATTTTCATTTATTTATTTGGATTATAGTATAGCGAGTTTTGAATATAGATACACCATTTTTTTTTTTTTTTTTGCTTGAACGATTATACATATCTGATAAAAGTGGTGGTTTTGAATAGTTTCTTCTCCTATTTTTTCTTTGGTAAACAATTGGATCGACCTCATATTCACTACTTTCAAAATGAACAGAGCAGATCCTGTTGCTTTTGCCGGGATTCCATTTATCTGTCCGACAAAAATCTATCCATTGCTTTTTTTCTTACTTCTTGAGTAGAAAAGGGTGAAGCATAATTGTTACACACGAATACCAAACGAAGTTTATAAGGCATGGTCAAATCGATGTCAGATATTCGTGAGCAAGGTTTCCAAATTCATTCAATGCCATTCATATAACGTCTCCTTTTTCAAAATCATTTAGTCGTGACTTCACTAACCTACACACATTTCAATAAACATTCCTTTACACAGAGGTCATTAAATGAATTAAAATGGCCAAGGTAATATTTAGAAACTCTTTCTTGTAAGTTTACTTAAAAAAAATCACGCTATCGAAGATTACAAGCAATTAGGTTAGCTCTTACGTCTCTCCTACTGAATTCTGCAGCAGGCCGATGACGTCACAGTGCCAACCTATAGACATAATCATGGCGGACGCAGTTTTTCGCTCAGTCGTATTTTGCAGTTTTCATCGCAGATTTTTAAGGAATATGATGATTTTTATAGAAAATTATTAATGAAAGTGTACTAAAAACATCATGAACTAACAAAATTTGAATTAAAGAGTACGTGATTTTTAGTAGTACTTGTCCTTTAACTATCGGACTCACAGCAGTTGACTGGTAACAATTTATTAACATGGTGGTGACATCATGAGTGCACTCTGGTGAGCGTTCTAGACATTACAGATCCTTGTGAATCTAATCATTTATTCACAATGGTATGCATGTGTACTGAAATGGGATAATATTGGACCATTCCGTCTGTGTGCTTCACTTTTTTTGTCAGCCATTGTATATTAGCGAATTGAAACTATATTTGTTTTTTATATGGCAACATGAAAAGCCCATGTAGCTTATTGTTGCTATTAAAATTAAATAAATAAATAATTAATTAATTTAAGAAATTCAGGTCGAACCTCGATATAACTCAGTGGGACAGAAAAATTTGTTCCTTTCAACGAGAGTTCTCGTTATCTGATATAACGAATTATTTAAAAAAAAACAAACTAAGTTTAAATTTCTTACATTTAAGTTATAAAAATCACTGAATTTTTGAGAGTAAATCACAGGAAGAATATCACATTACTTAATTTACTTTAGTTCAAAAACCAAGCCATTTACTGTCTACATTATCTTGAGGGATTAAAATAATCGGTAATTTTCTGCTGGTTTTTTTGTGTGTCAGCACAGAAGAGATAAAATTTTCAACTACCACCATTGCACAGTTTATCTGGTGTACTTTCCAAGTAATTGAGATGTTGTTTAATAGTTTGGACTGATTTAATGACCTCAGAGAATTGTGTTACTTGTTAACTCTTCAGATGTAAGGGTGGGTATACATCTGACGAGTCCAGCCTCTGAGTCGAATTCTTGCCAGAGGCAAGATTCTGTGGTCAGCGAGCTCACAAGCAGTAAACTAAGATCTGTCAAGGTCTTGGAAGGGGGGGGGGGGAGGAGTGACTCAGGAATGACTTAACTCTCTCTTCTCCCTCATTCCTGGGTAAAGTTTTTTTGCTTTGCCTCAGTTCTAGTCTGTTGTGGATGGAGATACACCATGGCTAGAAATGCAGAATTAACAGCATTGATTTGCAGTTCCGCTATGCTAATAATCATGGCCAATTTAATAGAAAAAAAAAAGAAAAGGAAGCCTCGGCGATGGTGGCGTACTGCATTATATAAAAAACGGACAGGTTCCGAACTATTAACAGATTTTAAGATGCAGAACTTCAGCGGTCAATATAAATATTTTATCTGAATGACTCCCACGGATTTTGAAAATTTGTTAACCAAAATAGGGCCAAAAATCTGTAAACAAGAAACCATTTTCGGCGGCCAATCTCAATTCAAGACAGGTGAGTGTATAATAGAAAAATTTAATTTGTTTAAGGAGTGAATTAAATTTAATTGCAATATTTTTTTGACATGACAGGCTAGCTGTCACTCTATGGTTTCTAGCAACAGGAGTTCGTCACAAGCTTGCAATACTTATTATGAATTTGTATTGGCCAAGATCGCCTGCCCATCAAGTTGCAACTGATTCGGACTTATCAAAAAATGTTCAGAGGTTCATAAAATCTACGCGATCTTTACAGAGAGAGAGAAAAAAAAAAGAAAACTGAAAAAAAAGCAAGTTTGAAAGACACCATAAAGATACTGAACTGGACAACATAACTTAATAACAATAAGATGAGTTAGGAGCACTGATTGGAGAATAAACAGTCTCTTCTTAGTTGAGAGAAAAAATCACAAATTGTATAGAATTTTTCCTTTAAATAATTTCGATGCAAAAATCACACAATTTGAAGACATATAGTCAAAAAGGGGTTTTCCCTTCTACGCATAATTGTTGCCCCTGTTTGTCAGGGAAAATTAGTTTGCAAATAAACCTGTTTTAATCTTTATTTCATAAGTCTAATTCTAAAATTCCATTATTAAATTAAATTAATTTGTTATTTGACAATTAAGCCAGTGAATTTATTCCATTTAATTTTAGAGGGGGTTGCTCGCGCACATGGTTGTGGGGGTTGCTCGATGGGTGGTCATGGAATTTCCCGCCAGAACAAAAAGATTTATTGGGTTTTTCAGCGAGTCTGCTACAAACCCGTCCTAACTAGGAAGGGCGAGCTCCTTTGAGTTTGTCGGAAAAACCGACAACAAATGGATCGCTGTGACCCCAAGTGGCGCTACTCGAGGGTGGCTCGCTGAGGCCGTATAAATATGGCGAATTTGGCTCGCTGTGCAATTAGCTCGTGCGCGACTCGCAAGATGTATATGCACCTTAATTTCTTCTTGAATGTTTTAGTATGTTTGCATGTTTCATTATAACTGAATGAAGCTCTGCATTCAACATCGAACCTCCTCCCTCTTCCCTGGCTAGACCTACTTCAGAGACTGAAGCAAGGACGCTGAACCCTTCACATTTTTCGACGCCTGGGAAGAGGAGGGTAAGGGAGTCACATGTTGAAAATTTGGACAAATTTGAACTTTCAGTTGCACGTGCAAAAGTGGCTGAAATACACCGAGAAGGAGATTATCCTACAATTACAAATGTTTTTCAAGTTTAAAGAGAGGACTGGATACGGCGGGTCAATATCTTCCTTTGCAATCATCATGCATGAAAAATTGCATTTGAAATTCGGAAAAATCAACAGTCGTAAGTTCTATATTGAACGTGCAGAGGTAATAGCGCAACGACGCCAATATTTACGACAGATACAAAAGCTACGTTAAAGACTAACTCACTAAAAGGCCATTTAAATGGCCAGCAAATAAACGAGAGGCTAAATTTGTTTTTAAGTTTTTATTGAAATATTTGTAGTAAATAAATATTTAATTGTGGTTAAATTCTTTTAATTCTAATTCATTAAAAGAAATAACAAAAGTGAAAGATTTATTAAAGAATAATAACATCGATATATTGACTTCAATTTTATCGCTTACAATTTTAAATAAAATAAAAAAATAAAAATGAAATTTTAGTTAAACATCTATAATTTATATTAACATGATGGGATGGAGCTCTGATGGCCAATTCAAAATTCTTAAGCTTTGCCCACTCCATCTACAGTTTCTTCCTTTGTATGTTTCACCTTTGAATGCTAATGTTCAACATGTCAGCATTGATAAAACAACCTGGATTCATATAAATTGAAAATAACACATTTTATAACTCATTATCACAGCATTATTTCTTTTTATGTATTCACTAACAGCCTTATTATCCACCGAAGCTGATTCTCCCAACAATAATTTACTTAATGTATTATTTCTATTCTTAAATCGTTGCAACTATCCTGAACTGGCTTAAAATCTTCATAGCCAAAGTTTAGAGCAAAATACTTTGAATAGTTCTTGAATCAGCTGGTCACTAATAGGAATGTTTTTTTTCTGCTCTCATTAAACCAAAGATTCTTCAACATCTTCAAAATTAGATTTTCTCATTTTTTTTTCTTTAATCTGGAGCATTGTTTGTACAATTCCTGAAATAATTTCTCGAGATTTTTCAAAATTGTAGAGAGAATTGTGAAGTAATTTATATTGGGTTGTGATTTGTTGACTTTTTCTGCTGAGTCAACTCCCTGATGATTTGGATTTTTGTGGCAATTGAAAGTACATTTCCTCTTTACTAAATTAAAAAAAAATATATATTGCATAAATAAATAGATAATGCACTAACTATTAGTAGTTAAATCAGTCCATATAAAATCATTAGTAGTTAAATCAATCCATATTACATGTTCAACTGAATTTTGTCCAAATTCACTATTGACAATTTTAAATCCAAGTTGACTTTGTCACATTGCATGTGAAAATTTTATACAGTTCATCTAAGTAAATATGTGAAATAAAAACATTCTAACAAGCAATATACAGTAAACTTAATGTAATTCGAATCCAAACTGACCAACAAAAAAATTCGAATTTTACGATATTGGTTATACTGATACACACTAAATTACATTAAGCTAAAAACTATGGGTTTTGGATTATGGGTAATCAGTAATCATGTGTATTAAAAAAAAACAATGAAAAGAAACATTTCAACTCTCCTGTTTCAATAAAATAAAAAATAATTACGTACTGGCAAGATTTTAAGCTATCGAAATGAAAAACAAAGTTAAATGAGAGAGAAGATAAACCTAAAAACTGTGAAAGCTACTTACAATTTTGAAGTCTTCAAAAATATTTACGCCTGGTCACCCTTGTGTGTGCTGCTGGATTCCTTATGCTGAGCACAACCCGACAATCGACAAATGAAGTGTACATTTGTTCAGGTGGGATGTAAGCAGTGCTTACACGATCCTCACCCTTTCGGAATAAACTTCACAACCCGGCAATCCACAATCGATAATCAAACGGCGCAGGGAAAAAGCAAAAAAACGAGCGGTCCAGAAGCTATGCTTCCACTGCCATACTCGTCCAAGTAATAGCCAAGGGAAGTACGCTGAAGGAAAAAAGCCAGATGAACCTGGTTAAGTCATCCAGATTCCACAACCCCTAATTTATCTCCTTATATATACTTAAAACACCAACGGAAAACTAGAGGCAAATCTCGAAAGTGGATTGGCTACTGGATAATCCAGTAGAAGAGCAATCGGCCAATTATAGTTTTAGTAGCACAGTGCTTGTTCAGATCAATCTGGGAATTAGTCACAAATTATTTTTGGAGTAACTATGGCGTTCGAATTAGGCGATGAAAAATACATTAGTGTGTATGAAATGTACTTGATGATTGATTCGAATTAGAAAATTCGAATTATGCTGTAATATTTTAAAGTAAATGTAAAGGATATCAAACATTCCTTACAATTTATATGAATTAAGCGATAATTCGAATTTGGCAGATTCGAATTACACGGAGTTTACTGTAGTAAGAGTGTCGGCTTCACTTCAAGTGAAGTGAACTCACAGCTGTAAATTCAGTTTTATTTCACATAGGCCTACAGTATAAAATTTCCACATGCTATAAGCAGTCATAATTCGCTAATTGTTCTTAGAATTGCATATGAAATGCAATCTAACAACATAATGTATAGGAATACAGTAATTAGTGTGAGCACTCTCGTAGTTCATGTGGTCTCCCGCTTCTAACGTTAGTGTCATGAGCTAGAGAATATAAATATTCAAATTTGGGGTCTCTATAGTGAGCTAATCATTTTGCTAAATGCTACTATCGAAACAGTTGTAAACTGATATTAACAAAAATATTTATTAAAAAATGTACTTTTCAAATTAACTTGAAATACATGAAAACGAAGCCAAAAGAGTCAATTATTCTATCTTTTATGGCTCATTAAAGAACTCACAGCAGAGCCAAAGCTGACGCATGTGTATTTTTAGTGTTCACAATTATGTACATTGTTAAAAGTTAACAGATCGGTCATCTTATGAACTTTTTATACTTAAAAATTTTTAAGTTAATGAATACAGTAGGAATGTTGTCCACGCACAATATATAAAATTTTCACATGCAAATTGTAGATTGTAAAATAAAAACAGAACAATTACCCTTGTAATATTTAACACTACAAGCATTTTTCTGAGTGAATTTGAACAAAAATAATTTTAATGTCATTACTTTAATTATTTGGAAAAACTTTTCATACAGTATTTCACATTACTTGAAGTAGATTCTGCCATTATTTATCCGGATGTCTTATAATGAGAGACTGATCAACTTCTGGATCAAAAATTTTTTTTCTACATTGAGATGTTCCTGCCTGGAAACAGTACACTGACAAACTCCAGGGAATTGTTCTTGACTGGAAATGGAGTAAAAAAAAAAAAAAGTCATATCAACATGTCTGGAAATGCATTGTTGCCACTGTAGAAGGCACGATAGATCTCCACCCCACTTCTGCATTATTGTTCGCCTTCAACATCTTCCCCAGATGTTGGATAGGACGTGGAGGCAGTGTTGAATGGCCTGCTCGATCACCGGACTTATACCCACCTTGATTTTTACTTCTGGAGGCATCTGAAAAGCCATGTACGGTGTCCTGGGATGGTTTCCACTAACGGACACATATTGATATGACCTTTTTAAACTCCATTTCCAGTTAGGAACCACTCCCTGCAGTTTGCTGGTGTATTTAAAATTCACCTTGTATAGAAGTTTGTTATAACCTAAGATTTTTAGACTTAGTTCTATGGGGAAACTAACCAAAAATTTTAAGTGTTCATTATAATGAGGAATTCTCTAAACCCGAGTTCGTTATATTGAGGTTCGACCTGTATTTGAATTTGTAGTATTTTAACTTTTCATTAGTAAAAACTTTAAACTGGTTAGAGCCATATTTTTTAATTTTGTATGTTTATAAAACTAGGTTGACCAGCGAGATGTCCCAGGCATCGATGTCGCCTATTTGGCGATGGACACAGAAGAAGGAGTTGAAGTGGTTTGGAACGAGGTCCAGTTTTCTGAAAGGAAAAATTTTAAAGCACAGGAAGAGAAACTTAGGCTTGTTTTTGACAATCTGACGCAACTAGAACACCCAAACATAGTCAAATTCCATAAGTATTGGACTGATAACACATCCGAAAAACCTCGGGTAAAATCTTATAATTGTTGGTCAATGTTTATAATTTTTTGCAGGTTACGTCCATGTTTTAGTGCAATTTAAATAGTTTTACTTTTGGTGTAAGGAGTTCATTTGTTTTGTACAGAGTAAAACTGACAAGTTTTAACTGTACCTGTATTGTTGAGAATGGCTTACGTCACCAGATTGCCTGTATGTATTTGGTGCTCGTGTTCATTTAAATAAGTGTGTGTTTGTGTGTATGTACTAATTTCTATTATCTAGAATAAAAGGAGGAAAAAAAAAGCAACCCCAATTAATTCATCTGTAGAAAATGCATGAAAAACTTTAAATATTGCATTTTAAGGTCATAATGGGAGTATATTTTGTATCACGTTACTTCATCTTCTACCTTTATTTTTCCATCCCGATTTCAGCATCCTAAGCTGTTGTATACTGTTTGGAGGCTGTCTTCTATTTTATATTGTCCTAATTAATCTGCATCCTGGCTAATGCAATCCTGGATAATCTAGAGTATGCTATACATGAAAATGATATTATAATTTTCCTCACATTCAAAATATATAAAGGATTCATTGTAATGGATGGGCACTTTTGTCTTGAAATGGCAATTGCAGACTAAGCTTCTTGTCTTTTAATTGATCTTTGGTAATTGCAGCTATAATTTTCCCCCTTTTCTTTTTAGATAATCTTTATAACTGAGTACATGTCTTCAGGTTCACTAAAACAGTTCCTGAAGAAGACCAAAAAGAATATGAAGAAACTTCCAATTCAAGGTTGGAAGAGGTGGTGCTCACAAATACTCTCTGGTCTTGGGTAAATAAATTTGACTTATTAAATATTTTTTCCTAAAATGTTCTCAAGATTGAAATGGATATATCAAAAAGAAATAATGATTTCATTAAAATCATAGGTTTTAAGTTTTAATTTATATCTATTCACCTCTTGCAAGTGGGACCGTTATGGTTTAGCGAAAGTATTTTCAGAGAAGAGCAAAACCAAACAAACATTCTTGACCACAGACTTCGTTTATGAGTACGGTACTCATAATTTATGAACAGATCTCTTGCTCTTATACGATACTGTTTGGGGATCCAATATGCTTAGCGTTGCTAGGAAATACCGGTACCAGCTTATTTGCTTTTTTTTTTTTTTTTTTCCTCCCCTCACATCAGAGGCAAAAATGGATAACTGCAATTTACAGAAAAAATTAAATTGCCTTCACAGCTAATATTTTTAAATTTCAATCCTCCACACACAGGAGTCTTAATTAAAGCTGTTTATTGGTTGTTAGCTAGTTAGCCAATTGTAGAATGTTTCATCAATATTATCATTATCAATATAACTTTCAATTTTTAGTTTGCATTTTTCATTTTTCAATTTTAATTGGAATTCTCGGCCACCGGGCTGGCTATCCAAATTTGATGAGTGCATAATATAAGTGGTACAAAAACAGCAGGAATCTTTAGTCTTTGCCAGTTCTATAATTCCCGAACTGGCTAAAGAATTTTATAATGCTGCTATTGAGCTAGATGTAGCAATAGTGAGTAAGCCACTAGTGATTTACAAAACAAGAGTGTTGGTTTGATGTTTTAGTTCAGGGCCATCCAAATTGTGCACGTCGCCCGCGTGCAACATAAAATGCTCGCGAGCGAAGCTCACGGGCAAAGCCGAGGAGATAGTCCAAAACTCAGGAGGGGAGTGTGTGTAGTTTTTTCCTTTGCAGTGTTGCCAGACTTTAGGGGGCGATTGCATTAAATGAGGCATTATTTCTTTTGTTACTGATACTTGCTTGTTTTTCGTCTCGCATAACATGGCACACATTCCGAAAAAGCATAAAATCACTGAACCAGCATTTAAACCGGAGTGGGAGAAGGTTTTTTTTTTTTTCATTGTTCACAGATCGGATTCGAAATGCTAAATATGCAATCGTGTCCTATCGGGGAAAACAATACAATTATACCTGATATCGAGAAAATTGTCACATTAAAACGAAGGAAATAAAATGGTAAACTGCCTTTTTTTTTTTTTTTTTTTTTTTTTTTTTTTTTACAATGTCGAATTGATAATTAGCAACTTGACTTTAAGGAACCGATCAACGTAATGTGCAATATGGGAGTAAGGAAGATTACTTGCGTGCAGGGTGCTGCCCGCAGACAGAAATATTGGACAGCCCTGTTTGAGTGGGAGTGAAGTTGTAATACAGATTCTTTTCAGAAGGTTTTCACCTTTAATAATTGTTGTTGTTTACTAAATGATTAATACATTGAAATCCGTATCTAATTTAAAAAAAAAAAATCCATCCTAAACTACAACCATTTGTGTACACATAACACTGATAGCAGGTGCAACTCCGAATGTAGTTTTGCATTCTCTCATCAGATGGTGGTCTTGCAGCTTGCAAGAGGTGAATATGTTGAAAATTGTGAATTAACATTCAATTGCTAATTATAAAGTCTTCCAAGCAAAAAGAATATATGGGATGGAATAATGCTCACTCTGCCCTAAAATATGGTTTATATTACAATACAAAATTAATGTATATCATATTTTTGGAGAGAGGGAGTATATATTTTTTATGGAACTAGATTTCATGAGTATGAAAAAATCGTACCGTAAAATCTTGAATACAGATCCGGGCATCATTTGTCTCAATGGTGTGGACCCCTCTCCCAGTGATTTATCGAGACCTGGCGTTTAAGACCGGGTGTTAGGGCTATTCCCAATAACAGTGTCTAGCCAAACGATTGTGCAAAATTCCCCACTTTTCCTGGTTGATCATGTAATTTTCCCTGACCAATTTTTTCGTTCCAATTTTGCATTTTTTTTTTTTTTTGCTGATTTTTGTAAAATTCCAAGACTTTCCCGGTCGCTAGTCATCCTGCAATAAATCCGGCAAAGTTTTGAATGCTACATCGTATGATTTTCTTTTCCCGAATTCCATGTTCACCTGCACATTTTAGTTAACCACTGAGCATAAGTAACTTACCGGTACTTAAAATAAATGAAGTAACAAAAACTAACCTGAACGGAGAAGAATAACTACCTTGATAATGACGAGCTTAGAGTCCAAATGATTACCCTACCTATGAGAAGTTTGCAATGAGATCCTACGAACAAGAGCTTCTTTATATGCAGAAAAGGCAAGGGTAAGGCAGCATGGGATTGGTCGAAATTAAAATGGGCTAAATGAAGCGGCCAATGAGAAGGCATATATCGATGACCCGAAAAAGACCCGGTGTTTAATCTGTTTTTAAAACTCCACCCGGCCTTTTATAGAGACCAGCGTGTATTTGAATACCCGGCCTGTATTCAAGATTTTACGTTAGTTAAGATTTAACATATTACATTCAATTGTAATAAGAGTTTTAAGATTTATTATACTTTATGCTTAGTCGTATTCAGGAGATTTCATGCAAAATTGCTTCAAAATTGTTTTTCATCAGAAATTATTTTAAGGAAATATCTGATAAAATTTGCAGCATCTTTTTAGTTCAATAGACCAATAATTTGTGGAATCTATGGAATCTAGGTTAAATATACAGCAGTTTTCAAATTAAATTTTGTGGATACAGTGAATGGTTTCTTACTGTAAATTCATTTTTTAGTAATAGGAGCTAAGAAAATTTTATTTTTTATTTGATTTCAGTTACTTACATTCCTGTACTCCTCCCATTATTCATGGAAATCTTACATGTGATACAATTTTTATACAGCACAATGGCTTAGTTAAAATAGGTTCAGGTAAGTAAAACACACTTGAATAATTTTTATAGTACATATAATTATTCTATTAATATTAGCAGCTAATTTCACAGCTCATTGTTTTTATTGTGCAGTTGCACCAGATGCAATTCATCATCACGTAAAAACGTGTCGTGAGGATGTCAAAAATATGCATTTTATTGCTCCGGATTATGAAAGTATGTATCTTAAATATTTTAAATTCTTATATAAAATATTACTTCATCACATTTGCTCTTTGCATACAAACCCTAAGGTTCTTTGGAAATTAACTCAAGTAACAATTTAATTAAAAAGTGTGAGTTGAATTTTTCTTTTAGGACATGTATTTTAGTTTTCTACATGTATATAATCCTTACAGCATATAATTATAGAAGAAAAAATATTTGGAAAGAATTTCACTTTTCATTTTATTTGTTTCTCTCATAAAGCCTCTTTCCTGTCATTGAATGACAAGCTTTGTTCTTACCCAAATTGTATTGGGAAGAGGTTTTATAAACTTTAAAGCATTGTTTATTGTAGAAATTTTTCCACATCATACTATGCAAAAGGGGGGGCTAAAATTAAGTGACTTGTCTTTTTTTTTTTTTTTTATTTTTTTTTATTTTTTTATTTTTTTTCCTCCTTTATTTTCTTTTTATTTTATTTTTTTTTTTTTTTTACTAATTACCCGTCAGCGGTAAAATTGATGCTTTTTGTGGTTACCTAGCTTCAGTCATCACGCCAGCGGCCGACATTTATTCATTTGGCATGTGTGCACTGGAGGTACATGCACTTTTTGATTGCCATTCTGTAATATTTGATGATATGAAAGATTAATTTATGTCACCTTTTCTTTAGGAAAAAAAGAAAAAAATTAATTCAGTGATATCTTGTTTTTATTAAAGATGGCCGCTTTAGAAATTTTAGGCAACGGTGAATCTGGAGCAATAGTTACAGAAGAAAACATATCTAAAACAATAGACATGCTAGAAGATCCTTTACAGAAGGTAGCGATATATTAAAATTTGGAGAGAGAAAAAAAGTGTATATTAAACAATTTAAAAGAGAAATTATTTCCTATTGTACACAGTATTTAAAAACTAATGTACAAATCCTAAAATGTCTGAGCTATAAAACCACATGAAAGGAATTTTTGTTTTTGTTTGTTTTTGTTTCCAATTTTATTAGCATTAAGGAAATTATGTATATTTTTTTTCCTTTTTAAGTTTCAAGGTGATAGATTTTGGTAAGTATGAATAAAACATGACAGTAAATGACTTGTCAGAGTATATTGGTCCAGTTTTTAACATGCAAACAATGATGAAAGGTTTTAACTGAAGGTCTTGCAGGTTAGAAAATGGCAATGTCATTTTGTTTAATTTAATTTGGAATATTTTCCTCCTAATAGGATTTAATACGAGCGTGTCTAAGAAAAAGTGCAGTTAGCAGGCCAACAGCGAAGGAGCTGCTTTACCATCCAATTTTATATGAAGTCCATCCTTTGAAATTATTAACGGCACATGTTGTTCTTAAAAATTCAAGTAAGGAAATTGTTTTATCCTGATATGAACATGGTTCAATATGCTTGTGATATAAGCAGTCTAATGTTGTTACTATTTTGACCAGAGTCTTTTGTATGATGACTCTGATCAAAACCATTGGAAAGTAAGCTCTCAAATTGAGAATATCCATGTGATTAAGACCCAGCTAGTCTTAAGGGCAATGAGACTTTCCTATAAATGAACTTGTAGAACTGCAAATTCATGAGCCTATTGATTATTTTTAAATTTCATTCAAAATCAGCACATGATTTTCTTTTGTAGAATACTTACCTGAATATTGGACAGATGAAGCGATGATGACTCATTATGGGCCTGACAAAGTGGTTGCAGAGACTGTTCACAAAGATGGCAGAACAGGCATTCAAATGCGCATGTCCAATGTCCATGAGTTGGAAAAATTAGAAAAATTCATGGAAGATGTCAGGTAGGAAATATGTTTATCTTCTTTTGGTACAGAGGGTTGATCATCACCAAGTGCACCCCCCCCCCCCCCACTTGCCCAACGATGATCAGGGTACTTACTCCAGCTAGGAATTTTAAGCAACTCCACTAATATGGTGAACCGATCGGAGAGACAACCTTAACCACCCACAATCCTCATTGCAAGCTCTGCAACAGGACAATTGGCTCTTCTACTGATTGTTGCTTACAAACAGTCATCTGATACAAAGTAAATCTTTCCATCAATCCAGAGTGTTCAATGTGATGTCCATTTGCAGCATAGCACGATTCCGCACGACATTTCATCGATGCCATCACATCAACAAACGTGGCTGGTGTTACTGCCCTGAAAGGTTTTAATGAGGCAGAGCTTGCAATGAGGATTCTGGGTGATCTGCTCGTCTGATTTTGGTGAATTTTTTTTTGTTTTGTTTGGAATTTGTTGAACTCAAAAATTTTTTTCTGCTAAAACAAAGCAAAACATCCACGGAATTCAATTGTACTAACGAAATTAAATGCGCTAAATTTAGATTAAATTTGGTGTAAAATCCGCTAAGTTGGCAATGCTGGAAATTTGAAAGAGCAGTTAGGCCTGGTGTTGCCTTGATACTTTTTTTGCTAAATGTTATATCTGATCCTTTACTTCATTAGCATTTTCTTTTAAAAACTTAATACCAGCAATTGCACATGTGAAGATTGTGATCCATTAGTTTATTATTATTAATAATAATAATAATAATAATAATAATAATAATAATAATATTCTCTGCATACCCTGGAATTAATAGGTTTCCATGTTTCCAGTGGTAATAGGAATAATCAATCTCTTGTGTTTCTCGGTAAATTGTGGACAAAGGTTCCCAGCTTTTAAATTAATTCATTCGTATAATACCGTAATAACCATAAGTCAATTGATATTTTTTCCTGACTATAGCAGACTTTTCCTTCTGCTTTAACCCTTGAACCGTCTTTTAATCTCGCTATTTTTGTCTTTTTGTTTTCTCTTCTTTAGTTCTTACGTTTTCTCATAAACCCCGTTTTGGGCTCTTGCCTGTCGGGGACAACTCGGAGCTTCCCTCGGTTTAATTTCCGGTGGTTTTATCCCGATATTGTTACATTATTATTATTATTATTATTATTATTATTATTATTATTATTATTATTACATGTATTATTATTATTATATATTCAAGTTGTTTCGACCTGATGTAATTTATTTGAACAAGCATTATTTTATTAAAAATTCAAGTGTTCCTATACAGTACTGAGAATAATTAGATGTTTTGAATTTAATTAATTTCAACCATTTTTATTGACACCTGTTTGACAGTGAATGAAGACTTTTAAATTTATTAAAAAATGTGAACTCCTTTTTAATTGAAAGAAATAGAAGTAAAAATAAATATTAAAAACAATCGATAAAGCCCATCTGATTTGGCCAATTGATAAATGTTAGATAAATTTAAATCTGTTGCATTTTTAATTCTTGATTATATTCTTATGGAGAGCAGTTTTAAATATTTTAGTATCTTTGTTGTGATTGAAGACCAAACTGTGGATATGAACAATTAAAAAGGAATAAAACCTCATGTTCACAAAAGGTTTTTCTTTTAAATTTTAATCTTTACTGTGTAATCAACATCTGATAGTCTTTTTTCATTTTTTTTTCTTTTCCCTCATTAGTGGAAATTTCAGTCTTTTTCTTAACCCTAGAATACTAACCATGAGCAGCATATCCTTGTTACTAACTCTGTCTCCCAGACGTACATCGTGTTGAAGTGCAGTTATGATTAGTTGATAGTTGTATTGATTGAATTAAGGAGTTTTGGGTATTTATTTATTATATAACAAGTAATTTAGAACAACAAATTTATTATAAAAATTATTTAACTATTTGACAACTCTGTAGTTATGGCAAGAATAAAAAAACAAACAATCGATATAAGAATACTTGGAAAATATATGTATAAAAACGAATTTTATAGTCTAAAATGTTTTAAAAGGCAAACGAAAAGAGATCTTTTTAGAATTTGGAAAAATAAAATGGACTTAATATTAAACTTTGAGGAATACCATTTGTGATCTCAGAAACTGAACTTTCGGGATTATTTACCTTTACTTTTTGCATTCTATTCGTATACATTCCTTTCAACAAATTTAAAAACAAAATATCACGATTAACCAAATCCCAGGCTTTATTTAAATCAAAAAATTAACTGCTGAATTAAGACCATGATAAAAGGATTTATTTAATTTTTGTGTCAATTCCAATAATAAATTTTGGGTTGACTTCTTTTTTCTATAACCATATATTTCTTTACCAAAAATATTGTTCTTTTCCCAAAATTCCTCAAGTTTTTTTTTAATCCAATGTTAACAATTTTTATTGTAACAAATTTTATTGGTCGATTATTATTTAAATCTGTTTTTTTTTTAAATTTCTTATATATTGGCCTGACCTTTGACATTTCAATCTGCTCTGGCCATTCATTTGTCTTCAATATTACATTATATAAATGAATGAATGTTTAACAAAACCTTTACCATTACTGCGAATGTCCTTTGCCCAAATTCCGTCAATTCCTGAAGACTTATTTATATTTAGACTTCCAATAATATTATCAATTTCTTTTTCTTCCACAAAATCCATAACAATAGAACTTGTATTGATATAAGCACTTGTAATTAATAACTAATACGTCTCAGAGGGTATAAATAAGCACCATCATTCATAACACGTCCAAGAGACGTACAAAAGTGGGCGTTGAATACTAACTCTACGTCTAAAAGACGCACTTATGTTTATGAAAACGGTCAATACACGCTATTGATATGCAAGCGGGACAACTGAAACACCACTATTCGATAGAATGCTTGATTGATGAAGCATACCTGG
Organism: Rhysida immarginata; assembly: GCA_023313115.1. Lineage (NCBI taxonomy): Eukaryota > Metazoa > Arthropoda > Chilopoda > Scolopendromorpha > Scolopendridae > Rhysida > Rhysida immarginata. The sequence continues at coordinate 432,320 of JAHWFO010104889.1, forward strand.
AGGTAGAGGGTGCTCTTTAAAGGTCAAGTGCAGCAGCTGATGTTTAAAATTTTAACTAGGCCTCCAAGACTTATGGTTAGCATTCTAGGGTTAAGATTGGAAATTTCAGTTCTTTCGTATAAAGCACAGGAAAGCACTATAAACATTTTCATAACTGATTAAGGTAATTAGACAAGAAGTTTTTCTACCTCAAATGTAGTTTTTTACTATACGGGGTGCTTTTGAAATGGATGTCTTAAGATACTAAGCGATGTTCTGCGCCTTAAAATAAACCCAAGTTTCCTCATACGTTTTGTCGAAATTGCATTACTTAAAGAAGTAAACTGCTTGTGAAGTTTGATTAAACTCCGCCCTTAACGTAAACAAAAGCGCATGAAAAAAGTAAACACCACCACGTGTTCCATTAATAGGTTTCTGGGCACTACCTGTGCTGGCCCTAAACTCGACCACTCTCACAGCCCACTGAAAGATTCGTAATTAATAGACCTCAGAAATGAACTTGTCCATTCCATGAAAGTGTGTGTGTGTGTGTGTGTGTGTGTGTGTGTGTGTGTGTGTGTGTGTGGTGGGGGAGGTGCTTCCGTGTGTATGGTGTAAACTTGGATTTTTATTGCTGTTCAGAATGTTCATTTTTTTTTAGTATGTTAGTGTAATTCTGTATTGTGTAGTGTTGTCGTTATATTGAACCGTGTATAACGTAATTGTTGAGAGCAGCGGTAGTTTCCCCCCGCGGCAACAATGCCATCAGCGGCAGTTGTCAGGCTTTGTTGTAGCGGGGAGAAATTCTGGTAAAAACTGCTACTTTTCTATCTGTTTATTTTCTTAATTGTTTAATGTTGTTGTCGAGGAGAAGCGTTCTAGGACTGATGTAAAAAAAAAAAAAAAAAAAAAAAAGTTGCTGAGAGAGGGGCGAAACAAAAGGCGAACGGGGCATGGTTCGCAAAATGGCGCTTGTTGTTCGTTCCCTGCTAAGTAGCTTTTGGAAGTTTTAATAATTGGAAAATGGTCTTTGGAGGATTTTTTCACGCCACTACCTCCGATATTAATTAATAAATAGTGAAAAATAAAGAAAATTCCACGGCCTGGACTCGAACCAGGGACCTCCGCGTTTACGCCCCGGCGCTCTAACCACTAAGCTACCGCCGACATGGAAGTTTGCTAAACATAATTAATAGTACAGCTGACCTGTGCAATTGGTAGTAAAGTCTCCCCTGTTTGCTAATGAAATTTTTCTTCATGGATAAAAATTTATGTAAACATTCTTGAGCAAAATGTAGCTTGCACCCGTAACGTGGATTGTCGCCGATGTTTTGTTCGATGACGTCCGTCAAAGTTGAGAAAACAGCTTGTCAACAGTGTCTGTTGAGATCGTTCTGTTTTCTTTTGTAACCCAAAGATATTTACCTCATTGATGGGAAAGTTTCCTTAAGACAAGTGTGGTTTTTCTGTGAATGCATGTTTGACATTCTGATTCTCAATCTTGGTTATGTGTATCGATTGTGCAATCAAGCGATAATAACGCTCACCTGGGGTGAGGAGGACGCTCTGTAAGGTGCAATTCTGAAAAAGTCACCGATTTCCGTGGAACATTTGTAAAAGACTATGTTAATATACTCAGAACTTTGCTAATAAGTATAATTATTCAAATGGTACTCGAGTCCCGCTCTGTAGAGGGTAACGTTTCTTGTTCAGCTGAGCCCGCACAAGTGGTCCCTAGTGTCGATGTTGAGAGATAAGCGTAGTGGGCAAGGAATATTTGCACTTATAACGGATGTTCACTCTTTCGCATAAGTTGAAAAAGGGCGTTTGAACCCTGGGGTCATGGTGCGTGCTATAGTGTGGGAGCAAGGGTTGCTCAATTGTTATTAGAGGGGGTTACAGTATCCCTCCCCGTTGCTACGAATTCATGTTGGTTTAAAGTATTATGAGCCAATAGAATTGAACGTGTGCTTCTGAAAAAAGATACACTGCCGTTTCTTGTGTCGACTGGTCCTTGGGTTCTAAACGTGCCCAAACATTGCGATCAGGTATTTCTGTTGCAAATAACCCGGTTTAGATTGGTGTTTGCGGCCCGTGGGGATGAAACACTTGTGCTGGCAAGATGCCACCCTGAATTATGCATATTTTATTAAATGCATAGTTGCTGTTTAGCGTTGTCATTAGCAAATACATGATTAATTCTTTGATATTTCGTTAAGTTAGAAGGGGCGCCTAAATTTGTCACTGATTATATTGTTTATATTACGGAGTTTTCTGATGATGTGTTGTACAAATAAGTTTTGGTAATTTATTAAAATTCATTAGTCGTTAAAAATACACCGCCTATCTTCTTTCCATCGCCTGTACGAGTTCCACCCTCCCTTGGCTCGACGTATGGGGTTTAGATTTGTCGTAGGACTGCATATCAGTCCCACCCCTGCACGTGGGTGGCACAAAAGTATGTTTTAGATCACTCAGTTTCCATTAACCTAATTTGGTTTTCCTGTGAGAATGGTTAAGTTTTGGGCCAACGCATTAGTGCACAGGTAGTTCGTAGAAACCTATTAATGGAACAAGTAGTGATGTTTACTTTTTTCATGTGCTTTTGTTTACGTTATGGGCTGAGTTTTCACGAGATGTTTACTCTTTTAAGGAATGCAATTTCAACAAAACTTATGAGGAAACTTGTGTTTATTTTAAGGTGCAGAACATTGCTAAGTGTCTCATGACATCCTTTTCAAAAACACCCTGTATAGACATTTTCTGAAATTGTTCATTCTTATTCCAGTGCAATCTGTTGGAAGTTACGTTAGGTTAGATATAATAATTTAACTTTCCAGAAATTCCAATAATTATCCATTATAAGCTAAACATGTTCAAATCTTAATTACAAAGTAGAAAAGGGAAGGAAAAATTCCACAACCTAGATTGAAATACATGCCTTTCACTGGCACTGCTCTTCGAACGATGTTAAAATACATCCATATGGACTTTCATGAAGCCACAAATCGGCTCAACCGGCAGTGTACCTGCCTGCCCGCACGCACGCACACGCACGCACGCACGCACACACAAACATAAATCTCCCTTAAACCATCACCCTTAAACCATCAAATAAACTGATGATATTCATCTTAAAGAGAAGATTAATTATACTGAATAAACTCTTCAAGCATACCATAATTACAAAGTTTAAAAAAGAGAAGGAAAATTCCACGACCAGTGAAAGGAATGGTCCCTTGTTAGAGTCCAGGCAGGAGTCCAGGTCGTGGAATTTTTCTTTCCCTTTTTCTAGTTTGTAATTGTTTGAAGAGTTTCCTCAGTGTTATCTTCTCTTTGATGTTCAAATCTGTTTTCTCTACTTATTGATCATAATTTTCTTTATTTTTTTTTTCTTTTTTTAAAATTAGGAATGGACAATATCCATTAGTTCCGTGCATAATCCCCCCTCCTCCTCCTCCAAGACCACGAGCCATTTCCCCAGAACTGGCAGAATCTGTGAAATCTGATACACCAGAACCAGCTGATATTGAAACTCGAAAAGTATTAACAATGATGTGTACTCTAAAACCATATGACGACAGGCCTGGGCTTTGGGTAATAATCATAATTTGCCATTTTATCTTATTATTTTCACTAAGGAATCTTTGTAAGATAAAACCAACTCATTCTTTTATGCAATACAGATCTTGTTTCTGTACAGGGTGAGTCAAGAGGTGCAACCCGTTGAATAAAAAATTATTTCTTAAATAATACAAAGAAATGTAGGCTGAAATGATATGTGTTGACAAAAAAACAACAGAACGTCATAACATATGTTCAAAATGAGAACCTTTTTCTCGAATACAAGCGCGCATTCTTTTTACCAAGTTTGTGGATATCTGGCGAAGTGTTCGGGAACAGAGTTTTTGAACCTCTGAATGTTTTTCTTCAGTTCATCAAGTGATTTGGGATTTTTCTTGTACACTGCTGATTTAAGGTGTCCCCACAAGAAAAGGTCTGGAGATCTGGGAGGCCACAATCCGTGCAAAATAAGGCGATCCCCAAAAAAGTCACCCAGATATTCCATTGTGGTGTTGGATGTATGGCATGTCGCTCCATCTTGTTGTAGAAAGCAGAAACGTTCATCTTCGTTCAATAGCGCAACAAATTGTACACATCGCTATCAACAGTTCTGTCAAAAAAGATCTGTCACACTATTCGTCGGCGTTAAATTGCAATGGCTTTTCATGAAAAACGTGTGGATTGTCAGTGGACCAGTATCTTGTGTTCTGGCTATTTTAATGAAAAACGTATCCAGACAAATGAAACCAGGCTATATCAGAAAAGAACACATAATCCAGTTTTCGAATTCAGTTTCCATTAATGAAAGACCTCAGCCATCGGCAATATCGTAATCGTTTACATTTATCTGGCGATTTCAATTCCTGTACAACACGAACCCGATAAGGGTTAAAAGTTCAGTATTTTCAGTGTTCTGCGAGCAGTCCCATATGACAACTCCATTTGTGAAGCCAACTTTCTTACACTTTTTGAAGGAGATTTCATGATAATTTTTCTCATTTCTTCCGTTTTCCGATCATCCATAACCGAAGGGCTGCCACTTTTCTTCCTGTCAGCAACTGTTCCATTTTCGCAAAAACGACGGACTAAATGACATATTGTTGGTTTATTCGGTGCAGAAACATTACGAAATTTCCTTTTAAAATCTTCACTAACAGCTTTATAAAATTTGTTGCAAAATATCGCTAAATTATAAAATTCCTCTGCTTTTGGGAAAAAACATCACCATACAATACAATAACGGCTTCTGCGAAACTAAAATTGCGACACAACAAGTAACTAAAATTCCTTGTCATTGCTAATGTTCCTCTGCTGCCATCTATGTGTCTGCATTGCATTTAGAAGCAATAATACGTTCCAAAAAAATTTTTTTTACGGGTTGCGCCTCTTTTGGCTCGCCCTGTTTATCACAAAATGAATGTAAATGATGTAGGGAACTCTTAAGTAGATAACACTGGCCAACTTTTTGGCTGTTAAATTGATTAGATAGATTTCAAATTTGCATAGCCATTTTGTGTAACTGGCAGGGTTATTTCTTAACCAGAGATTTGTTTGGATAGTTTTACAAGTTCATAGCATTTTTAGAAAGTTGTTCTTACGAATTAAATGCTTACATATAATATGTAACAAGGAGCAGTTCATTTTGTTGTAAACACTTCAAGTAGTAACTTGCGCAACACACAGGGCTAAACTGTGGCGAATTACACACGCAACATGCAGATGCTCTAGGCGTATTGACATGTCTTGCCATTGTTTTGAGCCGACCAGGTGGCAGAGAGGGCTAGGGCATAGGCTTTCTAGTTCTCGACGAGTCCGCCTGGCCGTGGGTTCGAATTCCGCCATGGGCATGGATGTTTGCGTTTGTCCCAGGCTGCATACAGATATAACTTGTGTAAAAGGCACAAAATGACCTTCGTAGTCGACGCCAAAATTTCTAGAAACCCCCATTGTTCTGATATCTTTATATTCTAGTGTACATTCTAACATCCTCTTTTCACGAAGAGTGACATTAAACAAAGTATTTTGCTAACTTTAAAATAGACTATATTAAATTTAAATATTTTACTTGTGTAGATTTTAGAAAATTGATAATTTTTATGATTATATCTGGTTTAGCTTAGTAAAATACTTAAACAGCAGCATTTTTTCATTTAACAAAATCTGTCAACCAGTATAATTTTAATGCGATTTGATTGGAGGAGAGTTAACATGCAGGAATTAGGTTCTTGTATATTATTTATTTGCAGTGGAGGCTATTATGCTTTCATTTATTGGGCCTATTTTGAAAGAATAAGAAGGAACTGTGGTCAAGAATTGCCTGCATATGAAGGGAAAACCCTCTTGCCACAAAAAAAAAAAAAAATCTGGTGTTTCACATCTTAGATGTTATCTTGTGGTAAGGTTTCTCTTTCAGATGCTTTCCAAGGATAGTCCTGCATGGAGGACTTAATCTGGTGGCTATGTCCTATTCTCCTTCTATAGAAGAATTTTTTTTTTTTTTTTTTTTAATACTTAAAGTAATTTAAATATATAAAAATATAAATTTTTAGGAAAATTTGATGAAAGAGTCTTCCAATAAGTAAAATGCATGATATTTCTTCGTACAATAGGTCACATTTGGCATTAAAAAACAACAAAAAGCAACTCTATTATTAGTGGTCTTTTTGTTTGCATTTTAGTCTCTACATCTCACTGAATAGATGCCTACAATTTTCTCAAGTCTATTACTAGTATTCATTTTTATAATCTTCTGCACTTTATACGTGTTATTTTATGGCCCTGCTTTGCACAGGTGTGTGAAAATATAAAAGCTGAACCTCAATTAAAAAAAAAAAAAATGCAATTCTTCCTTGATCTATAAATTTTTATTTTAAAAACTATCATTGTTGGTTTTAAAAGTATAAGGAAATGAGAACGTACATGTATTTAGTATACTTAATGGGAAATTTAGAATTTAAGGTTCCCTGGGAGAAGAGTTATCTTGTGCTTTGCTGTATGGATATCACTGAGCATGTGGATTTGTAACCAACTGTTATATTTGATAATTTGGTTATGTTAATATTACATGTTCTTTAAAATGTCCTATATATAAACTACGGTAGTAATCACGTTGCATTACTGGTGTGTTCTTTAACTGAAGATTTGTTGTAATTGAAAAATTGTGTATATTGTACTGTGCAAAGCAAGGACTATTACTTGTCTTAAAGTTAATTGTAAAATGCCCAGACTAATGCACATTTTCATAAGTTAAAAAGTGTTGGCTTAATTTATGCCATTTGCATGTATATTTTTTCAATAATTTGTTGAAATTTTATTTCAGATGACTCTTTTATTGAGAATGGATGATAAGATGACCCGGCAATTATCCTGTGAAGTTGGAGACTTGGACACATCTCAAACTCTAACTGAAGAATTAGTTTATTATGGGTTTATCAATGAAGTAAGAAATTTGAATTTTAGACTAGTCATGTTGATAAGTAGCAGAAGAATGGAGCTACTTATTGTTTTCACAATGTCAGTCTGTCTTCATAATTTCTGCATGTTTTGAGGTAGAGGGTTGAAATTCGGAATGTAGCTTACTATAGGCATGGGCACCTTCACTATTTAGTTTGGTTTTGATTGGCCCACTGGGGTCGAAGTTTCGGGGGTGGAAATTAGAAGGGACCAAAAGGTCTACGCGTATTTATGCACATAAAGGCGTGAAATTTGGTATGTAGATTCTTCTAAGCAAGATCAACATTACTATAACAGGGTTCATTCTGGACTTTAAAAAGGACAGGGTGCTAAGGGCTAAAAAGGGCACTTAATTTTCAAAAAAGGATATTATGTTTTCAAAAAGGATTTTTTCAATAAAAAATGCATAGTTCTTTTTGAAATTCCTTAACACTTTTACAAAATTTTTAGATTTTTCTTTGTGAGTGCGTTTTTGGGTATCGGGGCATGTGATCAGGATCAAAGGGCAGTGGGCTGGAAATTTTTCATCAAAAGGGCAAACGGGGTAGTGTGCGCCGTAAACCTTGCCTAAAATGAACCCTGCTATAAAGTTTGGGCTAAATTGTCCCAATAGGGTCGTAGTTGTGGAGGTAGCAGTCACTTGGTGTTCAGAACTATGGCAACAAATGGCATGTGATATGTCATTTGATCGGAAATGATGAGAAGATAGAGCTCTTTTACATTTTCTAAATATTACGTTCGAGAAAATCAATTTTTCAATTTAAAAAAAAAAAAAATGGGGAAGGGGGTATAAAAGTGTAGATAAAAGGGTAAAAATAGATGACCTCAGCGCTTCCACTACTTTCCTATACCTTCCTCGGGAGGTTTAAATTCTTGTTAAATTATTACAACCATTCTGCATTGACAAAATTTTACCAAGAATAGGCCAGTTTCTGTCGGTGGGTTTTCTCTTCCATGAATGGTGACTAGTGAATTTAAGTGGTTCATTTTATATTCTCTAAAATTAGACTATAGCAGAATTTCATAAGACATTGATGAATTGTTGTCCATTGTGATTGTATCTTCACTTTTTCATCTTTTTCACTTATGTTTTTTGCCGCCTTCATTCTTTTAAAGCTTTGAGTCAACATAGTAGTGATGTATTTGCAGTAGTTTCATTGCAAAGCATTAAAGGTTTCTTGAATGTTCAAGTTCATTGTGTAAGTTAAAAGCAGCAACTATGTGGTGTCACATTCTCTTTTGGTACAAATGCGGCAACAATGTTGAAGCAACATGCTGCTTCAACACAGCCTCAGAGGATACATTTTTGTTGCTTATTCTAAGGCAACTGACAGTGCAAATGTGAAAACCATTTTGTTCAACAGAATGGCAAGTAAGCAGCAACCAATCTACTGATTTGGAAATGACAAAATTATGACAGGCAAGGATCAAAGATGGATGCTGGCAAAAACATCGAAGAAAATTGTTTCTAAAGCTATTGCTTCAGTGGTCCAGGTCATGTTATTTGTCATTACTTGATCATCCATGTTGGTTGAATGTGCAAAATGTAGGTGGATGCGCATTGCCTGTTGTAGTCAATCTTGGCTATTGTCAATCAGAGTGGTAGATCATCTTGTTGCCTGGATCAAATCTGGCTTGATCGAGGTGGCGGTAACCAGCAGTAGTCTCCACATGTCTCTGGGAACCATTTTCATTCCACAAGTGACCATTCTATTAGATTCAGTTGATGTTGACTTCTTGTTGCACCATTTGTGCTGGGCCTAAAAAAGAACAGTTTTGCTGTAACACAAAGGTAGTTTTTAACTAAGATTAATAGTTTATCTAACAAATATTCTTTATGGACCTAACTTGTCAAGATTGATTTTAAAATTAAAGAATAGTATCTTGGAATACCATAAACAAGAAATACCCCCCCCCTCCCAACAAACACACACACACACACACACAACGAAAACCTTCATGTGCATTTTGGCTGCAATGAAGAAAGATAACCAAATAGAATCAACTTAAGAAGAAGAGATGATGAGTTTCTGGCTTCATTAAGAGAACAATAATTCTGCTCTCCATCTTTTTTGAATGCATCTCCGTGATTGACCTTTGATAGCTCTTAGGGCACTTGGAACAAGTATTATCGAGGTCAGTTGCGAAAATGTGTTCAAAAAAGATGGAAGGATCATTGCAACCTGATACAAATGGGACACATACTTCAATTTGAAAATTTCAACTTAAGCTTAAACCTGTTAAAATTGCCTTCTTGATTCCCTTAAAAGTTTAGTTTAAAAAAAAAAGTGTTAAGTTAAAAACAATGCACTTTGATTACTTAAACCTATTGAGAAAAATCCATCTGTTCATCAGTCTCTTCTTCTCAGATTGATTCTATTATGTCATCTTCGCTATATTTGGCCCCTTGTGGATTTTTAATCATCCATATCTTGGTCCTCTTCTGCAACTAACTTACGGGATTTTCTAATGAACAATCTCTTTATTAGTCCTCTTATTCAGGCTTCTTCTTGCTAAATGATATATGCACTGCATCCAAAATTGATATCCAAGATTTCTGTTGTATCACTCCAAGAATAAAGTTTGTAGTACTGAGGTTGCCATAAGTTAAGTTGTTACCCTTAGATTCATGTGAATTATACAGTTTGCTTCCTAATAATTTTACAAGCAGTGTCTGTAGCTGAAGATAAGTTAAAAATGTAGATAAGGTCTTTGAAGATTTTGTTCTGCCAGATCTCCCTTTAAATGTCATTTGATATGGTATTTGAAGTAAGAATACATATTGTGGAAATGGAGATAAATGTTGACATGAGGATTTTAGATATTTCCTTATCTAAAATTGTTTTAAGCCTGCATGACAAGATTTTGGTCTTTATCATTTCATATTTTTCCTTGCTTTATAACTTTTTTTTTCTTTTTTTTTTCTTTTTTTTTTTTTTAAGGTTGATAAAGAGAAAGTGGCTTTCTTTATCGAAGAAGCACTGAGGAGTCGTATCAACAACAATGGGAGTCGCCAGCCTCAAGTGGTGATAGGTCAGCCAATGCCAGGCCATCAGTATATTCCCCAGCCAATGCTTCATCAACAGCCCCCTACTTACCAGGGGATGCCTACTGCATCACCACAGCCAGTGACGCAGATTCAAGTGATTCCAGTCAATTTGCAAAACCTCGGTCACGTTTAATCCCCTTCTGTGAAAGCAAATCTCCCTTGTCCTTTTCTGTTTCCATCTTCACATTTTAACATTTTTTTTCCAGTCATTTTCATTTCTTTTTTTTAAGGTTTTGTTTGCTTTCTTCAGCAATTCTTTTATCATGTAAAATTGCTCCAAAGCAAATTTTTAAAAAGGAAAAAAAAATAGTCCTTGGGGAAATAGAACCCTATGCCTGAGGAGAGAGAGAGAGAAATAAAAAAGGATTAAGCAAACATTTCAAGTAGAGGCATTTTGGTTTTGATTTCACCTGCTCCTTTCCCTGTACTTCTCCTTACTATCCCATTATACAACTAATGTAAAAATGTTGAGTAATTTTATAATGTAATGTGATGGAAAGATTGAGTTTAGCAATACGTTTTCAAAATCAGGACTGATGCAGGAACGAAAGTTCAATTATTCCATTGGATAGCACAACAAACCAGTTTGCTATTTTCTATCAAACTATAAAAACCAAAAATAATACTCGTCAAAGAAGGCGATTTCCAGAAGGGGGGGGGGGGGTCTTAAAAAGTTGCAAAATATATGAAATTATGGTCTTAACAGTGCTTTATATTAACTAATTCTGTGTTTTCAAGTATTTCATATTTTCTGTATTTGCATTAGATGTAAC